>JAMJFZ010004223.1:2372500-2802500 GCA_026225945.1 Cricetomys ansorgei
CACACCAAGACATCAGGGCCTCTTTCAAGCAAAGGAGATTCCACGGCTGCATGTTAAAACAGTTGGAATTGTAATTCCTTACCAGCGCCAGGTCAGGGGACCCATCATCAGCCTCATCAGGGAGAAGAAGGAACATGCTTATATCTTTAGCATATGGGAGTTCTAGAATCTTTGCCTCAAACTCCTGTAGGTAAGCAAAATTCAGCTTTTCACGTAGGTACATCATCCAGACAGGTTTGCTCTCCTCCTAATATTGTTAAAAAGTAAAATATGAAAGTCCATTGCAGCTGTTTAAGAGAGTCACAGCAAGAACAAAAGACTAAACGATCTGCTTCAGTGCTAAAGAAAATGTGTCTGCTTCAATCCACAAAGCAAACTATTTGTATGTTTTTAGAGAAGGTACTCAAAACCCATTGCGTTTTTTAGCTTTATAGCCAATATTTAGTAATATTAATAATAATAATAAATAATAGTAATAATAATAATAGTATCTAAAATGAGCCAAGAACTTAGGTAAATCCTTTTGAATATTGACAACAGCCTTTTACACTAGACATTATTAAAAATCAGAATCAGAACACGTGGGATGGTAAGTTGAGTCGGCGTGTAAGAGTAGAACCACCATTTAAGACCAGGCAAGTGGAATTCTAACGCCGTGGTTTTCACTTCTCTCCACAGTGACTCTTGGGAAATTATTGAATGGTACTTAGTACCCAACATTCATAAGTTGTAGGGAAATCAATAAACAGTCTCTAATTTTTTTGTATCCCTTATAAAGCCCTAAAATACACGTTAGGAACACGCATCTCATACCGAGTTCACACGGAAAGGATACAACTGATCGACTTTCTTCACAAATGGAGTTTTCCACTTTCCTTTGAAATGGAGAGCATTCACCAGAACCATCTTGGTGTCTCCATCCACGGAACCCTCAGGCAACAGGCTTGGGATTTCACCTGCAGAGAACACACCGCATGTTTAGGTTTTATAATAAAAATCACAAAAGAAGCCGTATAAATACTGCACTTAAAGTACGGGTTTTGTTTTTTGGTTTTGTTTTGTTTTATTTTTTAGTAGTCTGATGCTTATCCAACTCAGAAGGAGGTGGAGGGGCGTTGATTAGACAAATTCCAAGGGAATGGAGCTGTAATTCAAGGATGGTTTCAAAACATCAAAATTTTCTACGTGGGGGGAAAAAAAAGAGGAGAAAAGAAATTTTCCTAAGTTTTACCTTCGGTTTCAGTCTTGACCCAGGAATTAATCTTTTTCCTAGCTTCTTCGGCAGCTTTCAGGAAGTCTACTGCCTCTGGTTCTGTGGAGTAGTATTTCTCACAGAGTTGTACATACTCCTTTAAAAAGAAGAAAACACCAGATGTTATATATAGTTGAATATGGGCTGGTGTGACACATTACAAAACAGGGAGATATGGAGGGAGTCGGAGTCGACATAGCTGGGGAGGGGACAGATCCAGGACCTCATTACACTTTCTCCATTCATGCCCACCCCTGCACTCCAGCTTCAACTCTAGCGTCCCTTTGCATTATGAATGCAAACTATTGCAACTATGAATGAAGTATATCTTGGGGAATAGAGAAGAAAATCAGTTAAATTATTGAGGAAAGCAGTTACATCATTGTCAGAGTTTGCCGCTCTTTAGAACGAGGCATCTTCAATAGGAACTGCGAGAGACTGACAGAGCCGAAGAGACAGTAGAGAAGCCCGCCCTCTCAAAGCCCACTTACAATTCTAACTCCGCTCCTGTGAATTCTGGAGAAGTGTTTAAAAACTGACCTCACGGCTGGTGTTGGAAACAGCCCTTCTAGCCACCAGCTTCACTTACATCCTTGAGTTTTGCCGACTTCTCTGCAAACAGCTTGTTGGCAGTTTTCAATGAATAATCTCCCGAGCATCTGTTGATTGCAGAGTTGAGAGATCGGAAGGACTCGTGGAAGGATGCGTAGACTTTGTCTCTTGCCTGTGCCTTAACAGAAGGAAGAAATTTTCATTTATAACACAGGACTCCTGACTAATGGATACTGAAGCAACAACATTTTTTTTATACACAACAGTAAAATACTGTGTTCATACATGTTTTTCTAGTCCATTGCAGGAAAAAAAAATTATAAGAAGGTTGTTCAAAAAGATTTCAGTGGTGGCTTCACATCAGCAGGGAGACAGAAAAAGACTGAAGTCAAGGCCAGTCATGGCGATGTCTCCAGTTCAAGGCAAGCTTGTTTCAACACCCCATCAAAAACACAGATACATGTATAAAAATGTGGTGCCATAAAGCTATAAAGGTACATTTTAATTAGCTTAGAATGTTACTGTGTCTATAGATTAGATTCCATTAGAAATAAGAAACCCCATAGCCTAAAAGAAAGGCAGGTGCCTTTGAAATTTGTAAACTCCAGTGTTTCTAAAGAATTTACATTATATTACAAAACGAATACTCTTGGAGGATCTAAAGCAAACCATTGGGGTTATAGTTAATGAGACTGTGCTTTTCTTTTCTTTTCTTTCTTTTGAAGTTTGTGATAAAGGCACATTTAAATGGCATTATCCCACCATGCATACCAAATAGCAACTGCGTATGTAGTCAATATGCTACCTTGATTGTGGCCATTATTTCACAATGTATAGATATGTTATTACCTCATGCACCTTACATATGTCTAATTTTACTTCTCAGTTAACAAAGTTCTCAGTGAAACTCAAGTGAAAAATTACCAAAATGTATATAGCCTTAATAGGTTCCCATTTTACAAGGTTATCTCTGCAGCAGAAAATCGGAGCTTTAAAAATTCACAAATTAAATGAGAAACCAAATGCCCAGCTTGGAGTCCATACATGGTGTGACAGACAGTCTGGGTCACAGCAGTCATGTGATAGAGTGCTAGACAGAGGTCTCTGGTGTTTCAGAAAACATCATGGGGGCTTTCTATACCTCCTCCACCCCACAGCACACCAAGGGATATTGGGTGGGCCACAGTACATCCAGGGAAGAAGATTCTGTAGACATCTCCCCATAATCTAACCTGGGCATGACAATGTAAATTTGGTTACCATTATTCTTACGCAGTTTTCTCTAATGTAAGTAGGTAGCTGATTTTTAAGGACACAGGATATGGGAAAAAGTTATTACTTTGTATAATAGATAATGGATAGATGGACAAATAGATATACTACCTATAACAGATATAGGTATACGAATGGACAGATGATAAGTTGATAATAAGTTGATGATAAATAAGAGAGAAATAGGTAGGTAGATAAATAGATGATAGATAGATAGATGATAGATAGATAGATAGGTAGGTAGGTAGATAGATAGATGATAGATAGATAGGTAGGTAGGTAGATAGATAGATGATAGATAGATAATAGACAGATAGATAATAGATAGATATAGATAGATGATAGATAGATAGATGATAGATAGATAGGTAGGTAGGTAGATAGATGATAGATAGATAAATGATAGATAACAGACAGATAATAGATAGATATAGATAGATGGTAGATAGATAATAGATAGATTGATAGATAGATGATAGATAGATGATAGATAGATATGGGTGACAGGTAGGTAGATATAGGCAGATAGATGGCAATTAATGGGTAGATAAATGATAGGTGTTAGATATACATAGCTTAGGTAGATGCATTCAGGCAATAGGTAGATAATAAATGATAGATAGCCAGACAAATGATATATTATTGATAGATAGATGATAGATTCTAAGTATTGGATTCTCATGAAGTCACCAGACTTATGCTTCATCATCCCTTACTATGACCATCCTCTTTCCCTCGTGAAATTCCCACCCATACCTATGAACATATGAGTCCAAACAGTTTTGTAACATAACAAAGACTTTCAGAATAACATATATATGTATATGTTTATATATATGTATATATATACATGTACTTATATATATGTGTATCTATATATACATATATACTATGCATATATACTATATATGTAATATATATTACATATACATATGTATGTAATAGTTTATATATACATATGATGGAAAAATGTGACTGAAATGAGGAACAACCATGGCTGAAAAGTTATCACGTCTGGGTTCTGTCCTGGCTCTGTTCTTCATTATCGGATGCCACAGTGAGTATTCTTTCTATGAGACAAGAAGCCACTAAGACAGACTACAAAAGAAATACAAAGAACCAAGCCAGGTACCTGTAAAATAGCATCAGGATAATTTTCCCTCTGTATCTGCTGTGTGAAATTACAGCCACTGAAGCTCTCTGGAGTTCTCGTGGTGGTGAGGTCATGGGCACCAACGCTGTGTAACTGCAGCACCTGCAATCAGAATCAGGAGGCGTGATGGAGCCAACGGCCCAGGTACCTCTAGATGGCGCTATGTCTGGCTGTCTGCCTTTGTAATGGAAAATGAGTATAGGCACTCTTTCTGTGTCATAAAAAACACCCAGGAAGTATTCAAGACTAACTCCTATACTAGTCATTCTCAAAATCAATGCTATAGGAGATGATTTATATAGTCTACCCTGAATTACCAAATTTTATCTAGCACACAGCATCATGACAGATACCAATAAGGCTGTACTCTTATTTCTTTTATTTTTAAAACTCCAAATAAAGCAATAGAACTAACTCATCCTTTCTTCTCTTCTAAAGTGGTCTTTCCTACTAATTACATTTTTAAGCTGAGGAAAATTAGAAGCCATGGTGAACTTTATCATGAATACGGGTCCCCTAATATTAACAAGGATCACCCAAGATGGGATATTTACACATACACCGAAAGAAATTGACATCTGTACCAGGGAGCAAGTTCCAGACTCATCTGATACAATGAGTCTCCTTTGCTGCAAATAGGCAGCTTCACACAGCCCAGTGAAGGTGGTGGGAAAAGACTGGTGTCTGTAAAGCTATGTCAAATCCCTTCTCCACAAAACTGTCACCATCCCAAACTCATGATAATAGGGTCTCCCACCTCTAATGTCTTTGAGAACCTCGGACCCTGAAGCACTTCCCCACGAGAGGCATAGTGAAGAGGAACCCAACTTGTAAAATGGGCTGGTAATCGGAACTGTGTCATGAAGTAAGCAACTCTAGGCTGTTGGTGAATTTCTAGGCTAGAAGGAAAGATTTTAGTGTTTGGGGGTCTTTCTCTGCTCCCCAAGTCCTGTGCCATAGGCCTTGCCCCCCATCCCTGTCTCTGAAAGAAGGAATATTTTCTATGAGGGCTTTTCTAGGTTTTCTTTCTTTGAAAGCAATTGATCTTTAAAACAGGGTTCTCCCAGAGAGCGAAAAAGCCCCCCATAATCCCAGCAAACTTCATTTGGGAGCAATGTTTCTTCAAAATGGGAACATGAAGAGACTCTGGCCCACGCAGAGCTCCAAAGATGAAACCTGATTGGAACAGGGCAACCAGCTCAGGTTAAACACAGAGCTGACAGCGCCCATTGCCCGCACACTGGTCTCCTGTACCCCTGTGCTCTCTAGGGTTTACCCGTTCTGCTCTGTGTCTTCCTTCTGTTATAACAATATTATTTCTTCCAGCTTACCACTTCCCAGCGAATTATCTGTAAAATAAGTAGGATAATCACGGCGTCCATCCGTGTCACAGGACGCTAAGTTAAGTAAGTTCCTGAGAGGCTCATGTTTAATTGTAATTAAACATGTTCTAATTATAATTAGAATTATTAAGAATTAGCTATTACAGTTACTGTTTCTAGATGCTCTACACACCATCTGTCTTCTCCACAGCTGTCTTATAAATTATAAGTGTTTCTTTTACATTTCATAGACAAAAAAAAAACAAAAAACCTGAGAGTCAGAGGATTTACTTAGCTGAGGGGAATTACAGCACTGGTGAGTGGTAGAACAAAAAAGGTCTTGCGCTGTTTAATCCAGGAGGGAAGCAGGAAATACAGACAGAGCTGTGTTACAGACCACGCTTCTTCCCTGAACTAAACAACAACAGCAACAAAAACTTCCTTCTTATTTAGAAACCAACCAAGTTAGCACTTGCACTTTAAGATCTCTTCATGCAGTAGAGTTATAAGAAAATTGCGTGATCCTGCGTACTGAAAGAACTTCCTTGATTTAGGAAATCTGTCTGTGTCTACGAGTGGCCACTGGGTGCATTTTTCATTTAGTATCAAAATCATGTTTTAGTAACCCGGAGCACTTCGCCTTATATTTGCACTGTAGTTGTATTGCACCTGGTCTTTTACAAGTTGAAAACACTTACGGCTTTCTAAGATTTGGTAAAATGTGGCTTACTATGTTTCCTTTCTTCAAGGCGAAGGAAATAAAGAGGAAGAAGGGTTACACAACTCGGCAGCTATAGGGGTTGAACAATCGAGTTTCGTTGTAAGATGAGACCTTTAAATTGTCTTAAGTGTTAAGAGAAACCTATCTCCCTCTCGACTCGCAGTGAGACCGGCCCGTGTTGTCTGTGAAACTTTGTACTCGAAAAGAGACTCACCTGAAATGGGTCACCATGTTCCCGAGTAGAATGTATTTATGCTCAGATACGATTACCGTGGGAAACCAGGAAGGAGCCTGTGGCATTTTGGTGTGGTTGGAAGTACAAGGAGTGCTTGTGCTCAAAGCATACATTCTTAATATTTGCATGTATGCGAGAGCAACGGAATTTTAATTACATGATGTCCACATTTAAGTCTCTGACCTAGCAAGTAACAGGACCATGAGAAATGTAAGTACATTGTATGGATCTGTAGGCGTATTGCAGTCCGTGATGTAAGTAGCTCTGAAGTCCGGAAAATGGGTCCCCTGTGTGAACCTGTGTCCGTCCTTTAAGGAAGGGAGACAGAAACCTTGGCACAGACATCTCTGACAATGATGCTGCATGCATTAATTCTGAAGACTGGCTATCTATAATATTCAGCCCCACAGCATAGACATAGCTTCACCGAAGGATAATGTGGGGAGGTCTAGTAAAACTGTATCTATCTATACATCTCTGTGAGTGTGCTGACCAAAGTCACGGTGCTTTTCCTTCTTCGTGACCCTGGCTTAAAACTGTCAGGAGGCATTCTCTATAAGGAAGGGAACAAACCCTGCCCACAGTGGCCGAGTGCTAAGAGAGGAGCCTCAGCTGGAAGTTAGGAAACTCGAGTGCTCTTGGGAACAAGCTGTCCGTGTTCTCATCTGTACAATGATATTTGACTTGAAACCAAGTGAAGTTAAGTATGCAACACACTTGCCTTGCAAAGTGCCGGGGTGGTATGATTTAAATGAAAAATGTCAGTAGCTATTTTCACCCTTGTAGAGATGCTGATATTCTTCTGCTACCCACAGTAGAACAGTTTCCTGGTTTGGACGTTTTATAGATTTAAACTTACAGAATCTATATTGTAATGGCTGGTGATGATAATCAGGCCACCATCCTGGCTTCTTTAGTGTCAATACGATCTGAGCATGAAACAAGAGCAAGCCTACAACTCAGTGTTGAAAACACTGGGTTCTGGTGTGAGCTTTAAAGTAAACTTACTTTGGCCATCTGGTCCTCCATGTCACCCCTGGCACCAAGGAAAACCATACTCAAGGTGGACGAGAGGCTCCATGGAGAGAAAAAGATATTCTGGCCGGGGTATGCTTTTTCTAAATACCTAAGAATGTTGAGGGCAAACATGGTGTTTGCCACGTAAAATTCTTCCATTGTTTCAATCTAGAAGGAAAGTGGGGAGAAAAGACTGTGAATGATGGTTCAGAATTATGAGAGAAGCCAGCAGAGCACCGTAGTCTGTGTCCTGTCTCAAGCTCTCTTCCTGTCTCTCTGCTTAGCTCACCATACCCAGGTATAAAATGCCCCGTCACCATTTTGAAAACGGAATTGTTTTAAACAAGAAACCCTATGCTCTCATTTTTTCCAAGACTCTGTAAACCAGGTAGCCAATCCTGAGACACGACAAACAATTGTGTAATGAGGAGTGGCACTTTGTGCCATTTATATAGTGATAGAACAGTAATAGCAGTAACGCTCGTTTGAATTCTTGCTGTCTGACACGTTAGACCCCGAAGACTGTAAACACTATACTTCTGTAAGCAGTTAATCCTCGTTGAAACCCTATGAGGAAAAGGACAGCTACTCCTGTAGCAAGGAAGGAACTGCTTCTACACAAAAGCCAGTTGGTCATGCCATCCAACAACAAAGGGCAGGAGGCGAAATCGCGGCCAGGAAGATAAACTTCAGGGTTACTCTCAGTCTCCGTGCTTCACCCACAGTCACGCTTCACACACCCACACCACGTGCAAACATGTACATTTGCAGAATACAATACACATACCCAAATGGATGCCACTTGGGCACATTCTCGTTAGGTTCAGGGGGGATGGTCAGGCTTTCAACTCCTCTATTTCTTAAAGCACGTAGACCTGCTTAGGGGTTCGTATCTCCACCCGGATACTGTCATCCCCCACCATATACCCATCACAAGTGCCTCAGTCCTGCTCTAAAAAGATTCCCTGTGGACAGGGAGTTCACCTTGGTACCCTCTTCTCCTGTCACACAAATCCAGGTACCCATAGGAATTCAGGGATAATCCAGTGTGCAGAAGCCACACAATAGGCTCAAATTATAACCGTCTAAAAATAAAGCACAGCCACACCTCCCATGACTTAAGACTCTGTGTGTAGCTGGAAGCCTAGACACACCCAAGGGTGGTGTGGGAAGGGATACTGGGCAATTACCTTCTTCTTAGTTGTCTATTTTTTTTTTTCATCATGATCTAAAATAACCTACAATTACCAAAAATCTATAAATACACCAAACAATGACAACATTCGTCTCTTCCAGGATAATGACTTAGTGGGGGCTTGGGGGGGAAGTCCCCTGGAGGAAGCAAGCCTGCAGCTCCTCTCTTGATTGTCTACGGAAGTGTTGTGGAAGAGAGAATACTTTGCCATTTATAACATAATGCAATTGCATTTTATAAAGGCAACAGAGCCAGTTAAGTTGTGTTGCTTGTATCTTTTCCCAACTCCTTGTCTCTTCATTTAATTTACTAGTGTGTGTGTCAGGGCAGGGGCACAGGAGCCGTGTGCCTGAATGTGCATGTCATCACATCTGGAGGTCCGAGGACAACTCTGTGAAGCTAGTTTCCTCCTTCCACCTTTACACAGGTTCTGAGGCTCAAACTCAGGGTCACCAAGCTCTTGTGTCTCAAGCACTGGCCCTTTTGTTTAATTTTTGCGTGCCTCTTGAAGGCGGGTGTGACTGACTCTTTCCCAGTTGGAGATTGTTCCTGGAGGCTAGGCAGCTTTTGCAAGGTCCGACAGCTCGTGGTCATTCTGCAGGGATGCAGGCTTGGATCTGCCACGGAAAGCCCACTGACCTCCAGATGGTTGAGAGCCCCACATGCTGACGCATGGCTTTCCTATGTCTTCCCTCTTTCTAGTATTGAGAAATAAAAAACGAAAGTAGCAAGTCTGAATTCTTCCTAGAAGGTTTATTAATTTAAGAGAAAACAGAGTTGCTTTCCTTCCTGTTTCATCACAGATCAAGGTGGGTGGCTCAGAAATTATCTTTTCCTCCAGTGACTTAAAATTTTAATAACTTGGGCATCATGCATAGGTTTCCTAAATAGTTTATCTTAAAATTACAAATAAAATGCTTCTCTGTTCCCATATAAATATGCAAATAAGGGATCAGTGGCACTGGAATTAGTCAGTCACTTTGGCTTAACAAAATTTAAGAGCAAAGACCAGTCATCAGAAAAGGCAGTTAGTTACTATAGGACTTAAGGTTACTTGATAGACAGCAAAAAACTATTAAGTAGAGTGCAATTGCCCCAGATATATTTTCTTCCTTAAGAACTCATTTCAGTCTAAGGATGAAACTCAGTACTAGTTGTTCAGGGGCCTGTGTTTGAAAACTGCAGTCCTACCAAAAAAGAAAAATAAAATTAAACTGAACAACCTGAATTATTTTGTGTTTGATAGGCTGACCTTGAATTCCACTTGCAGCCAAAGTTGATCTTGAACTTCTGATTGTCCTTTGTCTGCCTCCCAAGTGCTGAGAGTACATGCGTGTACAACCAAGCCTGATTTATACAGTGCTAGGTACTGAGTCCGGGGCTTCATGCATGCTAGGAAAGCACTCTATCCTCTGAGCAACATCCCTTTTCCAGGAATTCTATTTTTAATGATGATCAGGTAATTACATTGACATAAAAATGATAGTCGATGTCTTTGCTGCAGGTATCTAATTACATCTGCTCCATTTTGTCTAATGGGAGTAATCATATTCCCTATTTCCTTTGGGGTTTCTGCTATAGTCGTGGAAATGTGAAAGTGTGGGGATTACAGGGATAATTCATTTCAGTGTCTATGCTTTTTCTATAAATTCCTCAACTAATGTTTGCAAGCTTCAAACTAGTATACATATCCACATAGTACCCTCTGCCTCTCAGACAAGCCCACATCTTAAGTGTGGATGGGAATATCCCCGAACAATATAAACGTGAGTACCACAACCTCTCTGAACAGGCACACGGGTGATGAGTTTCCTAACAGTATAACGAGCCATAAAAAGCCATATGCTTCCGGGGATGATGCTGTTATTAGCATTAGGAGGAAAGAATGGAAAGTATCCGTTGGGCTGGGCTTCCTCCTCGTTCTGTTGGTTCCTGTAATACAAGTTGGGAAATGCACCAGCGAAACTTGGCAGAGGTGACGACTTTGGGAAGTACCGTGGGCTCACCGCCTGCCAAACTCCCTCTCTGCAATTGCCCAGGATATTAATTTCGATTTTGCTGCAGCATTTCAAACATTATTTGTGTGTAATCACATAATGAAAATGTTCTAAATGTATGACAAAAATCAACGAGAATGAAGACAAAACCATAGTGATAACCAAGCATTCCACCAAAAACGAAACAAGTGTCCCAGAAATTGGGAGCAGCATTTCAGTTGATAGTTTCCATAATGAATAATTAACTGCTTACTTAGAGATTAAATTGCTCTCTCGGTCGGATAGTTTATCTGATATTTCTCTTTCACAGAATTGACCCACTGAACTAGTTACTGAACTATGGTAAATAAATATATTCTGACACTGGATTATCCCGACCCAAACTGCTGCTGCTTGATTTTTATAGTTTCAGGAGCTGTTAACTTTAGGTGAAAGTTGAGAATTGTTTATTGATATCTAATGTAATGATTAATTCCAGTTGCCTAAGTATGAACAGTTTAATGTTTGTAGCTCTTTACGTCTAACTCCACAGCAAAACAATAGCTATCAGAAAACATGCATATCGCAACATGTTCCATCATCTTAACCTTGAAACTCTGACAAATGTACATTTCAGTTTGGCATTTGCTGTCTCGTGAGATCCAAAATTAAACAGTCACACATTTATTTCGAGTCTTAAACCAAAACAGCTCAAGTTAAACAAGTGGAAAAGAAAACACCGTTGCAATTTTTTTACTCACCCTCTACACAGGTCAAGATATTAAAATATGACTATAAAAGGAGAGAAGAAAGGAAACCCTGGGACCCTGGGTTCATTAGAGACAGCCAGGGGAACTGCTGAAATATTCTATTACCTCCTTATCCTGGGCAGCTGACAGACAGGAAATTCTCGTGGAAAGCTGTCACTGCGCAGACAAGGTAATGGCTGGTTTTATAAGGCTTTACTCCTCCCACAGAGCCTTTTTTTTCCAAACGTTTTTGTTTGTATTCTTTGTGTGATTCAACATTCTACTCATAAAGACATCATTTGTTTGCAATGTCCAGTTGACACACAACTTCAGAGTGTGTCATCATTCAGAAATTCAAGAACTTAGCAATTTTGCAGTTTAAATCTATTAGCTGGAATCTGCACACACACACACCCCTCGGCTGTAGGCTTTTCTCCTTTCTCACCGGGACTCAATGTCATAGCGTTAGAATCCATGATACCCAACCCGCCTTTGGACAGCCACCATCCGTGAGTGTCTTTGCAGAAGAAGATGGGATCGCGTCTTTCCTTTGGATCTAGGGAAAATCAAAGGACCCTCCGCATATCAGAGGGAAGAAAGAAACACAATTTTTCTCACTTATTGACTTTCTATTTTAAACTCTGATTTTCTCAGGAATAATAACCTAACTAATTCTGGGTTCAACTCTCACCTACTGTCTCAGGACATACCCAAAGAACATGTCATATGCCCTTGATTATATCATAGATCGTACCATACTTTAAACAATAGCAGCCTATTGTTTAGGCTGACTTATAATTGACAGAAGATCATACAGGCTAACTGGAAATTGTGATCTTGAACACTCCTTTGGGAAGATCGCCAAAAATTTAAATACACCAAAAATGTTGATAACGAAAAAAAAATGATAATAAACACACATTACTAAATGTAACTGTCAGTCTAAAAGTGTTCATATTGTTGGAGTCTATTAGAAGCACTGGAAGCACAGCTTCCAGATCGCATCTTGGCTCTTGATCCTACATTCCTCTGATGAGCACAGACAGAACGTGGAAAGAGACCATGCTCCCCTTCAGCATGCATGGAGAACTCCGGGAATTTGCCTAGAGAGCTAGGATGAGGAGCTTCAAACGTCGGGGAGACTGAAACCATGATGGGGGCAGTGTGGGCTTCTCTGCTGGCCTGCGTCCACAGAGCCAGACTTCACCCTTACTGTACCTCGCTAACTCAGCCTCTGGTCACGGAAGAGCAGGGGGATTTATTATCAGAGGAGGAATAATAAAATAGGCAGGTTCTTCTGTATCTGCCTGGATGGAAATCAAGAATAAAGTCACTTTTTAACTGCATGCCTGTCACCAAAGATGATCTTTAAATTCCTTACATTATTCCACTTGACCAAAGGGAATATCTTGTTTTGGAAACTTTGGGCTTATATGGACCCTTTACACCCTGTACGTCCCTGTCCTCTCACACACTCGGTTCACGCTAGTGCTTGATGGATTCTTTCCCTTTTTAGCCTTAATCCCCTAAGCGGTACCCCCTGGTACATCTATGGGACCTAGTTGAATGTCTTTTCAATCGTTTTTCACCCACACATCAGTAGCTCTATTTCCTGCACATATCGGATGTGCCTAGTTTTTACCCACCAAAAAATGTGAATCTCACTCACTTTTCAAGTTATGCTGTTTCCAACCTTATTAATTCCATTCAAGTTATCTTCCTCAAAAGAGACATCCATCGTCCTTCTCCCCAGGGGTCCAAATCTGGGACTTTCATACTCTATAGCTTTGTGAAGCCCATTCTGATGCCTCTAAGCCTCAGTGAACTCCTAGTTAGAAATGTACCGTTTAGAATTGAGCCAGTATAATAGTCTGGTGTATCCTAGCTGCTTCTCAAACATAGGCTTCTATCCCCAAGCAGGGAATTTGGCCACCCTACAGCAGCAGGAGCAATAGGAGCCATGAAGTGGCTTCTTGCTAAATCACTTTTTGGGTGAGTCGAGTAAAATGCTGATTCTCTCTAGAGATAGTGTGGTGTGCAAGGATGGGGTTTCTGAGAGATTTAGAAAGATCTGGTCTAAGTTCCCCTTTGTCCACTCTCTAGCTGTATAACCTTGAACCTATTTCTAACTCTTGTAAGCATTGATTTCCTAATAAAGTCACACAGCAGGGAGTGATAATTACTTAGACAAACGCAATCCTTTCCTGCAAACGTTTTCTTAATTTTATTCGTATATTATTCAAATACTCTTTGACCTCAAGGGATAAACTCACTTCTGGTCTATGAGTTCATTCTGGAAGAATTCTTTTGGGGAGTGTTTTCAGAAAAAAAAAAACCAAAAAAACATATTCCTGATGAGAAGCGAAGATAAAAAGAAAAATGTCCACAGCCTACACTGACCACCCCTGCCACGTCTTGCACTTTGATTGTGTGACCATGTGACGCTGGAAGAAGCTGCAGCCATGTTATATCCAGAGAGCAAGGCTGAAGTGTCTTCAGATGTCAAAGCATACCCCGGATATCAGAGCTCCAAATCGATGCCCCAAACCTCTTAACCTCCAGTTTCTGCTCTTCCCGTTCTAGGAGATGATAAATGATACACGGCAAAGCCACAGAAAGTACTTTCTCCAAATCTAATCTGAAAGCAGCAAACCTTTGTGTTTTCAGATCAGGCCCCAGGCCACCTGAGTGTGAGAAGGTTTGCATAAGAGACACACTTTGTTAGGGAGTGGAACACCTCTGGCGGAGTATTTATCTTGTTACCAAGTAAAACCCCAAACAGATGCCTCAGTTGGGAAGCTGTTGAAACTGAGATCCCATGATTCAGCTACTTGAGGAAACCAACAAAGGCCTTGCGACCCGTCATGCCAGAAGCATGCACCGAACACTCTCAGAACAGCCTCAGAACCTACGGTGACTCATTCGACACACCGTCAGATGAGACTGGATACTCACAACCGAGTGTTTCCTCCGAGGGGCTAATCATATAACGTTGGACTCATAGGGACTTAACTGCATTCATCATCCAGCCTACATTATCCCTGTAGATAATTCATGAGCAAACAGTATTTATATTGAAAGCCTAATTTAGTTTCTGTTCCTCTTTCCTAACTCAACTCTGCTGGAGACATGGTTGTATGCCTAGAAAATGGAACACATTTGGATGTTAAATTTCAAAAAATTACAATTAGAGGACAAACTACCAGCAGAGAGTCGGAACGTTCCCACCACGTGACATCAGTTCTTCTGTTTCATTCTCTCATAGACTTCTGTAGCGTTTTTCTTAAGCGTAGATAAACTATAGACTGATCTACTATAGACTGATCTACTGATGTACAGAAATGATGCACACCTGGGATTCAGAGTCTTCCCTCTGGAAAGTCACAGGGGCCAATCCCTTGATTTTAAATGAGTTTCGACACACTCGTGGATATTGCCTCGTGGTGGAATTTCCTTCTCCTTCCAACTCTAAGAGACTGATAGAGACGCGTAAAAAAGTGAGGAGGAGGGAAAAGAAAGGATTCTTCCATTCTTCCCCCTGTCCGTTCATTAGTCATGAATCACCGAGGAAAGAGGCAAGAAGGTAGCTAATCGACAGGTTGAGGGAGGAAGGATGGGAATCCCGAAAACCCCAGGAGTCTCTCCAGTCTTGATCTCCCCCTCATCTTGAGAATTCCAACCCCAGGCCATCTCACAGCTCTTTCCGGTTTCACCTGTCTAAAACCGACACATCAAGCACCTTTGTGTTCTCCCCAAGTAGTTTTTCAACTACTTCATCTAGCAGTCACCAGGCTAAGTTCAAAGCCACACCTTTTACTCTTTACAAATATCTCTCTGTGTTGCTCTCTCTGTTGCTCTTTGTCTCTGTCTCTCTGTCTCTCTCTCTCTCTGTTTCTGTCTCTGTGTGTGTGTGTGTCTGTCTCTGTGTCTGTCTGTGTTGGTGATTGTCTGTTGAAAAGGAGTCTCATGTAGCCAAGGCTGGCCTTGACTTTTAAGGATACTCTTGGATTTCTGGTTCTCCTCCCTCTACTTCCTGAGTGTTGCAACAACAGGCGTGTGCCCCATCCCCACCCCTGCACCCCTGTTCCCAAATCAGTCCACTTTATCTACCAATTGTCTTTTAAGATCTACTATTTTCAATCTCAAAGAAAAGTTTTGAGTCAGTGCCCTCTCTTTTTCTTGTTTGTTTAAATTGTTTATCCAGTCTTGAACCCAGTATGTCCACCATAGGATCCCTTAATCCATAAGCTTGGTCCATTGGCGACATACATCTAACTCAGCCGTGGCTCTCCTTGAAGTCTTTCAATATGTCTCCATAAAATATAAGATGAAGCCTAACCTGGGCTTCCGTGGGTCTGAGGTCATGTTGGACCATCACAGTTCTAATCACACTGAATTAAATACTACAGCATAGTCACCACAGTATTTAGCACACACAGCATTAATGACCACTATTGTTTGACCCCTATTGACGGACCAAGATTGTATATAAAGTCTACTTTCACACATTTATCTCAGGAGGACATCTGAGAGAAGAAGCTGCGCGCTTTGGCTTTTATACAAATCGACTTTATACTATGGATCACGGAGCATGCTCATTCCTTGTCTTTGAAGTAAAATGAAAGCAATCTTTCAAGTCTTAATTGAGTCCTCTGCACCACTACTAAGAGCCAGAAAGTAATGTCCCTTTGGTTTTCCTTCCTCTTCTATGCACATGGAAAAAAAAATCTTGAATCTGAGGTGTATCCTAGGAAGTAGTTGTGAAGTGGAAGGGATTGTTAACCTAGAAGCTCTGGGGACTTTAGGGCCAGCTTCTCATTGGAGTCCATCAACAAAGGAGCAGAATCCACGGTCTTCAGTGATAGCAATGGGCACCAGGACTTGGGGCAGCGTCGGGAAAGTGTATCCTTTGTTCCAGGGTTTAGGTGAGGGTCTCATGGGTGCTGGGCTACTAGAGTTCTACGCAGTGAAAGTGTATGGAGCCAGAGGCACAGACGGTAAATATTACAGATTGCAAGAGGACGAGTCCACATTTTGGTCACAGGACTAAGAGAAATGAAGCTGAGCTGGAAGTTTCCTCCACATTGGCTAGTTTTCACGATGCTAGAAGGTGATACCCGGGCTGCTGATGGCGGGAAAATGGGCACCAATGGCATCACACAGCTGTGAATATTGTGAACTACAGGAATGACACACCAGTCATGAAGTGTCCTCTAGTGTCAATAGTGTCATGACCGGTATGGGGGCAGCCAACCACATTCTGATTGAATTGGATGCCAGGTCCACACAAGGGAACTCATACCTAGTTCTGTAAAACCTGATCATGAATCTGTGGCTTGGGGGCCTTTGACTCTTGAAGGTAACCCCGACACAGTTTTCCCCCCTAAATAGTCATGTTGCAATCTCCCTTCTAAATACTCATGATTAAACCCATAAATTAATTCCATGCCCAGCATTCCTTTGGGAGACTTCATTCTGCTGTGGAAAGTGGTAAATGAAAAAGTCTCTGACTGGTCCACGTTCCAAGAACAAGTCCTGGTGAATCTCTCTGCCCTAAATGTGACATATAAATGACCTATCGACACCTGCAAGGCTTAAGAGACCTTGGTAGACATGGAGATGAGAGAACGTAAGGCCCAGAGGATGGGGTGATGCACGGCGCAGATATCTCTTTTAGATAGGACATAACTACCGCATCCAGGCTCTTACGGCAGCTGTGTTTACCTGAATCAGACTTGCATAAAGCTGAGCCCCATAACATTTCACCGTAGACGAGGAAAGTATCCATGAGGTCTCACCCTTCCCAGAGGACCTTGGCAGTCCACAGCTGGTGGGGAGTCTGTGGAAGGAGGTCATTTTCTTCAGTGTTGTAATAAGTAATAAGACTGTTAAGATGCCCTTGCTGCAGTGACCTCCTACCCACCCACTCTTACACAAGAAATTCTAATCAACCTATAGATTTTAAAGCACAAGAAGGAAGACATGGAAATAGAAAGAAGACTTTCGGGGGAGAAGAAGAAGCAGGATGGGGAGGGGTGAGCGGAGAATGGGGGAAGGAGCAGCACTTATTACATAAACGTGTGAAACACTGGAACGAAGAGAGAGCAGTCCCAGAGGGAGGCTGTTCCCTTAGCCTTTCTAAGATTTTTGGATAGTCGGCCATACACACGAGAAAATTATAAGAATACGAAAAAAAAATACTTTCGAAGATGCTGGAAAGCGTCGTGTTCCAGATAGCAGATTGCACAGGAGTTATAAGAATGTTAGCTCTAGGGAGGGAGAAAAAATACCAAAATGGTTTATGTACTCGGCATTCACACGATTGACTAACGCAGTTATGCAAAGATCAGAAGATGTCCGACTTCTGTCAGGTCGGAACTCGCCGCACCCTGCTTTCCGCTGTCACTAGGTCCTAGCTATTTCTGTTCAGGGTGCTTGTTTACTTAAAGTCTGAGTCCGGGAAAGAATGTCCAAAGTATATTATTTCTCAGTTTCGCTTTTACTGGGCCTGCAGTGGTATTTTAGCTGTATTGGTTGGCGATTCCATCACCCTCACCCTTAAACAAGTTACCTTGGTGTAAAAGAGCTCTTTCCACAAGCAGGCAAGGCGCAGCACTGAGCATGGTAAGCTGTAACGTCCTCGTGTTTGGTGGCTCTTTGGAACTGAGTGCCCAGGGTATCCGTCTCAGGCCTCTTAACCATCAGGGAGAGACGAAACTCCATCATTTACCCAAGATAGTGAGAGTCTCTCCCTCGTGTTCAAGCACACAATCTCTGAGACCGCCTCTTAGAGCTGTGAATGCCTAACCACTCTATCTGTACAGGAAAATTCCTGCCTGGACCTCAATGTGCAAACCCCATTTCAAAAGAAAAAAAGTGGAAGACTTCAACATTAGGTTTAAAAAAATGCAAACATTCGTCCATCATTTTTTCTATAAAAGAGTCACAGTCTCTCCTGTGACTGATGTTGAAACACCACTTCATGATTTTCTTTTTTACCCTGTCATCATAATGTTGAAGTAAGATCCTCTTTCTTCCTATCGATGTGGTAAAGCAAGTACGCGTTCTGCATTTCAAACGTTCTAAAACGGTGTCTTAATCTCTAGTAATGCTAGCTAGTGGTAGAGAACTTTCCTACTGGGGACAGTGTCGTGACTTCAACACCCAGCACTGACATAAGAATATTTACATGTTTGTATATGTGTGAGTGTGCATGTGTCTATGTATACATGTGTGTGTGTGTGTCTCTCTGTCTCTGTGTGTGTGTGTGTGTCTATGTATGCATATATGTATGTTTCTCTCTGTCTCTGTCTCTCTCTGTCTCTCTCTCTCTCTGACTCTGTGTGTGTGTGTGTGTGTGTGTGTGTGTGTGTGTGTAATGCTTATGAGTTCCAGCAGTTTGGGATAAACGTATGAAGTAGGGCAAATTTTAAAAGTTCCATATGCTACATACGTAAAAGTAAATTGTTGTTGTCAACAAAACAGCGTAGTGACATATTAAGAAAAATATCCAACATAAAAATGCTTGATCTCATTCATTTTTATTATACAAGCGCCCTAGCAAATATCTCCACTAGAGCTCCGCACTGACATGTGACACGGCCTGTGTTACCTCATGGAGGACTTTTTATTTAATATCCCTTTCTTTACACAGTAAGGCCGTAAAGTTTAGTTTGTTCTCGTCTAGCTTGTCTTCCTGTTGTTGAGACAAACACCACCACTAACAGCACGGTGGGAAGGAAATTTTTTATTCGGCTTCTTGTTTTCCAACACAGCCCATCACTGAAGGAAGTCAGGCCAGGAGCAGAAGTAAGAATCGTGGAGGACCACTGCTTACTTGCTCACTCCAAGGCTCATACTTGGCTACTCACCTGGCCAGGGATGGCACTTCCAACTGTGGGCTTGGCCCTCACACATCAACTAACAATCCAGAAAATGTCTCGCAGACGTGCCCACAGGCCAGTCTGATAGAGGCAAAATCTGTGGCAGTATGCTACAATCTTTTACCCTCTAATTAGGGAAGGAGAATGGAAAGATAGAAAGAAATCTTCACCGCTTTTGCGAGCGGCCTTGATTTAGAAAGAGAGCAAGGTAGAAATCTTCACAGCCTCTTTTTAGGCTGTCCTAAGCTCGAATCTCTTCAACTTTTGTTCTCTTAGGAATTATCTCACTAACTAACGACAACAACCCAACAATGAACCACCAACCAAAGCCCACCCGGACTCTCAGGGTTTCAGGCCTTTTATGCTCTAAGCCAAAAGTTCCCATAAACCCATGCAGCACGAAATCCCAAAAGCAAGCTACAGGTGCCAGAACGACTGCACCGGACCAAGTGATAGCCACCTGCATCAAGCGTTCCAAATCCAGCTCGTACTACAACCGGGAACACAAACCTAATCCAAATGCCATTTTGTGTTTTGAAAGAAACCAAAATAACAAAGTGTCCCTCTACAGTCCCTCTTTCCTAAGTGTCAAATTGACAGCTAAGATTAGCTATCACGGGTTTCATATGATTTACAAAGCTTCAATAAACTTTAATGAATTACTTTCAACAGTTATTTAAGATCAATGGTATAGGAGCTAAGGAGATGATTTAGTTAAGAAAGTACTCACCACATAAACAAGAGGACCCAGTTTGGTCCCCTGTATCCACGCTAAAGAAAAACATGGTGGTACAAGCTTGCCATCTCAGTGGTAAAGAGGTAGAGAGAGGGGAATCTCTGTGACTTGCTCACCAGTTACTTTGGCCTAATCGAGCTCCCTGGGTCGAAATGAAGATCTTTCCCTAAAACCAAGGTGGTCAGCACTGTGAGTAATGACACCTGAGTTGACCTGGACCTCCACGGGTATGCTGTTCTATGACACTGTTCCAAGAGAGACAGGAACAACTACCTTCTCGCTTCAGATTAGAGGTTGATGGCACACCAAAGCAAGGGCATTACCAAAGTCTAACTCGGGAGCCGCTGTTTTATTGGGGTCATTTATGGGAGCAGAAATGACCCAAAGACAGCTGCAACTCTACAGCATGGCTGACAGCTCGTGAAGGCTGGAAACACAGAGCAGAATACACAGTTTGCAGACAGATCAACATGTTGGAGAGTGTTCTCTGTAGGTAATTCAGTAGGTCTTAGCCTCCTGCACACAACAGAGCTAGTCTGTGCTTTTCCTAGGCAGCTAACCTTGTCTGAAAGTGTCTCTCTGCAGTCCTTACTGCTCATGTGTGCTTGGGGATACAAGAGATAGTGAGTCTGGTCAGTTTCAGGGACTTCCTAAGGCTGTTGAATTGTCTACTTCTTGAGCTTAACGTTTCCCACAGGATGGAATGTTTCACTTCCTCTTTAACACCCCACATCTTAAGGAGCTATCCTTCAAGGTGGGATCCTCAGAGGAACCTTCTATACAACATATGCACACAGACTGCACAAAACTTCACTGATTGTATTACAGCTGAGAAAACAGTCAAGGGATTTGACTCACGGTAATAAATGGTGAAAGATTAAGTTAAACCTAAAGGTAAGTGCTCTTTTCACTGATAATTTCCATGTTCTTTCCAGTTTGGGAGAGGTTGTTTTGGGTTCTGTGATCGCTTAAGGAACTATTATACCGTCAATAGCAGAAACAATACCCAACTGCCCTTGTTCTGAACAATAGAGATTAACAAGCATCAGATGTCCTCAATGACCACAGTAAATTGAATTTTCACATGGCTTTGCTTCCCTTACATCTGATCACAGTCATATTTAGGGTTGTTCTAGATTTGGAACTATAAGAAAGTGAAGAGATCTTTGGAAAGTATTTAAAGAAGACTTTTTTTTTTTACAGGGAATATAAAACAGAATGAAGATAAAGTTGTAAACAGTTTTAAAGAAATAGTAGTAGGTCCTTCTTCAATGAGAAAACTGATGTTCTGTGTGTTAAGAGAAGAAATCAATCTTCATTTAGGAGAGATTGTGAAATAATCTTGTTCTATGTCACTCTATTGTGATCCCATAGTAACTGTGTTAAGTTACATATTATATGAGATGGTTTATACCTAACAGGTGAATGGTGTTGCTTAGATTTGAAGATAGCCCAGCTTCAAAATGTCAGAGCATCTACTCTCCTCCCTAACTCTACTCTGATTGGCAAGCAGCAACTCCTTCTATAGTGACAAACTTAATTTGCATTCAAATATTGAATAACATGCACAAGACTTACAAATAATGGAACACCCCTCTCAATGCTCATTTACTTATTGTTTAAGGGGAAGGTCAGTTTGAGTACTACTATGGTTTGCCAGTTGTCTTGCTGTTTGATTGGCTGGTGGGATGGGAAGGGTGTTCATATTCAAAGCATACAGTTTTGTTATTATGTGTCACCTTGTAATATGTGTTTTAATTTTTAATGATTGCATGATTACACAGTTCTTGAACAACGTATTAAGAATGGAGAGTTGGAACTAATGCCTACAAAAAACCCTTCACTTCCATGTTTTAGTGTCTTTGTTATGGGAAGGTACTTTGTAGGCTAAAAAAGAGAAAGAGAAACACCATTCTAGCCACAACACCTCTGACCTTAAATCTGCCCCGTTTGTAAAATACTCAACAGTATCATAAAACTTGTGGGAATCACCAACCAATATCTGATTTGACTTAAGGCCCATTCCACAAAATAGAACCTGTACCAGACATTGCTTGTGTGACCTAGAAGCAGAAAATAGATAGCCCAGAGACCTAGGTAGGGCAAAACTGAGTTCTAGTGGTCTGAAAAAAATGTAACAACAAAATGACTCCTCATGATATTCTGCTGTACTCATAGATCAGTGCCTCGTTCATCCCTCATCGGAGAGCCTTGAAGCAGCAAGAACAGGACCTCACAGGTCGGTACCACATCCTCTGAGTACATATTGTATCTTTCCCCTTAGTATTCTTATGGACTCTTTAAGCGTGTAAATGAGTGGGTTTCTTGATTTTTGTGCCTTCTTTTGGGGCCATTTTCCTTGTGTCTGTTTGCCTTGTCCAACTTTGATGTGTTGGCTTTTGTTGTAGCTTGTTACATTTTTGTTATGTTTTGTTGTTACCTCTTCTTAGGGAAGGCGAATATGACCAAACTACTTTGTATGAATTCTTGAAGAAGTAATATTTAAAAATAAGCTCTTTTGCATGGTACATCCTAGGTGATTGGTTGTGTCAAGAAGGAAACTGACTATCTCTTTCCCAGCCACTGGGTGTCAGAAGCTCGCTAAAGTGGATGATGAACACAAGCTTCCTACTTCCTAGAAGAAGCAAATGACCACAGAAGATTGTGATGCTCCGGATGAAGGGTAGAAGAGTTACATAATCCAGATCAGTGTCGGGAACAAAAATAAGTTTTTTCCTTTGAAGCAAGGTGTCTTGACCCGTATCAGAGTACACTGAGTGTTGAGTAAGAGACATCCCTGCTATAGGTCACAGAAAGCCGGAGAGATCGATCTCATGTTTGTTTGTGGGCTCCAACCTGAGTGTTCTCAACGTGGCTATTTTTAAAAAGAGAAGGGTATTCCTAAACTGATAGAAACTACTAGGCTTAGTTGGTTGGGGCCCAGAGGAGCTAGTAGAATCCCAAAGCTTTTCAATCTCTCTACAGAAGATAATGTCCACCAACATGCTGTCAGAGAGCTCTTAAACTAAGAAGGTAAGAAGCCCAGGACCAAAGCACACATCTTGTTACTACAGGTGTCCTGCAGCACAACTGCTGGCGTATTGCTCCAGAGCACTGGGTCGTCTATCAGGGACCACTTCCCTGAAGAAAACTGGCTCTTGCTCTCAGAAGCCATCAATTACCAAAGGATCGTGATTGTTCCCTTTTACCTTATTATCCGTACATTCAGCCAGTTTAAAACCTTTTTAACATTTGTTTATTCAGTGTGTGTGTGTGTGTGTGTGTGTGTGTGGTGTGTGTCACAATGTATAAGTAGAGGTCAGAGAATAACTTGTAAGAGTCGATTTTCTCCTTTCACTCTCTGGGGAGCAAACTTGGGCCATGTTGGTTGGTGACAGCACCATTCCCATAATATTGTGGTAATGTGTTTTTGCTCTGTTTTGAACACTCGCTTGAACGCATACAGGCTGGTTTGCACAAGACATGTCCAAAGGCTTGTGTAGAAAAGAATACCTTAAAACAGACACCTTTAAGAAAAGAAAAGAAATTTTCTACATATCTACTCTCCCGAGTTTGCTCAGTAAAAAAATTAGTTCATCTATTCTTGCTTCTGGGTAGTTTTCAACTCTGTGTTCCCACTGGGATCAGTATCTCTAACATAAAAAATGTTTTGGTGTAATTCTCTTATTATAGCTGAGTACCTGAATGTCTCTGGAAACCTTCCAATCTACTCGTGTTTTAGAGTAAAACTCCAAAACATAGCTGGACATTCATCTTGGAGGGAAATCTGAGGAGTAGAATGCAGGGCGAGTAGGTTGGGCTGTTCCTTTGAGACATCTAGAATATATTTGCCACCAGATTGGCTGTGAAGACTGACCTTCTCTCTGGAAGATAATGAGTAATAAATTTCTGGAATCACTTAATGCCTGGATAAATCAGAATTTAAACTCCCGAGTATTGTTCCTTGTCTCTGCGGCATCTCTGATCTCATTTCTGGTAACTACAACCCAAGGGTTTACCCTCACTTACAGCCTACCCAAAAATCAACTTTCAGTCACCCACATTGGACGTGCCAGAGACAGAACGCTCACTGTGGTGTGTAAGGTGGGGCTGAGATTCCAATTGCTCTGTGCATGGCTTACTGAACTTCCCGTTTTGGCTTTGTTCTCTGTCCCCCGTGTCTAAGGTAACTGGTAAGAGTTCTTCAGCTTGCAGGGCCCTTCTGCATGTGAACTAGACTGATGTTCAACTTTCTCAATTCTGCTAAACTTGCGACCACTCATTATAATGAATTCATTATTATTAAATTCATTATAGTGAATCTATTTCCCATCATTAGGAAGTTATTTCTGTTACTCTCTTCCATTTGCCTTTCTCTAAGCTAAAACTTAAAGACATCAGTGCCAGGAAGAAAATTTAGTATTCTCTTGAGTAACTTTAGGAGAAACCTAAGGTTTAATGAGCATATTTAGTCTGCCAACTTTAATCATCCCTTTCCAAATCTCCCACAGCAGCCTTCCCAAGACATTCCTGTTGGCTGACTGAACATGACTAATGAAGGGAATATTGTACTGCTGGGTACCTTCTTGTGACCAATGCATCTTACCCTCAAGGTCTGCACTCCTTTCTGAGTTATGCCATGACTCCATAGTGATGTACATCTGAGTTGGGTGGCCTATCTATGAATTCTCAAAGCACTTTGAAAGCATGAATTTTAGGGTCTGCTCTGAACATTGCTTTAATGGTTGTTCTTGCCTATATTTATATCCACAGGCACCCCTAAAAATCTCTGTCCTGAAACTTCACTGCTGCTCCTTACCGTCTTGAAACAGAGGAACTTCTATTTGAAGACCTGAGAACCTAAACAGTAGCTAGGCCTAGGACAATGGACACTTACCCTGTTTTCATCTAGGAGTGTGCTTTTTGCTTTTGCTTTTTACCTCCTTGGCCAGAGAGCCTTTATCATGAACTTGCCAAATTCATCATTTTACAGCTCTGGTCATTACAACAAGTTAGTCATAAATCATGTTACAACATCATATCTGCAAGTTTCCTAACAGTTAATATGTATTCAGATCTCAAGGTCTTCTTTATCTAAGATGGTGTTCCATGTAGCCCAGGCTGGCTTTAAGCTTACTATGTAGCCAAGGTTAGCACGGAACTCATGATCAGCCCGCATCTTCCTCCCAAATACCAGAGATCTTATCAATATACAGATTTGAATAAGCAGGTCTTTGATGAGAGCTAAGATTCTATAAGCCCTTGGATAATTTGTCAGAGTTAGCTTTTGTCAAGTTGACACAACTTGGACGTGGCTAAGAAGAAGGAATGTCACCTGAGGGCTTGCTTTCATCAGAGTGAACTGTGAGAATGTCTATAGGGCATTTTATTAACAGCTAATTGATGCAGGAGGATCCAGCCCACTGAAAGGTAGTGCTGTCCCTGCGCAGGCAGGCTAGGCTTCGTAAGAAGTGTCCTTGAGCATGTGAGGAACCACGGTCTCTGTTTCAGTTCCTACTCCTAGATTCTCGCCTTGAACTCCTATCTTGGATCCCCTTAATGATAAGCTGACTATAAACTGTAAGCTAAATAAACTCTTTCTTCCCCAAGACGATATTGGTCAGTGTTGCTTCATAGAAACATTAGCAAACAAAGGTAAAAAATGGATCACCTTTGAAGTAGGTACTGTTAGTCTAAGAACTAACACCAGGTAGCAAGGCTCTGGGTATGTCCTGCTACAACCTCCACGTTGGTAGAATCAGTGGCATTGCCAGAGTCTCACGGACATACTCATCCAGCAGCTTCTGTTGGCAGTGTAGCTGATGGCTTGAACTTAGAGAATCCTCAGAATTCCCTCTGGATGCTCGAGCCAGGCTGTGTGCCCAGAGCATGAGAGGTGTTTGGGAGTACTGCACTCCCCCATGGAAAGCCCCTGGCCGGTAGCTGATGGCGTAAGGATGCACAGGGCTCGATTTTACCTCTGATGTAGAACAAGCCCTGGAGTTTCCCTCTGGAGTTTTCTGAGCATCAGCTAAGTTTGCGACTTAACCTGAAGACTATTTGCTTTAGCTTCCCCCTTCGCCATTCTGATCCTTTCCTAGCTTCTGCTGTCTTCTGCCCATCCTGTTTCTCATGGAGACACTTTCCTGCACGGACCCCATGAACGCCAACAGCCTTCATGAGAACTCAACTAGAATTAGGTGGTCTGTGAAGCTATTCTCAACTTCATTCGGAATGAGGGGAAGACTGTTGGCAGCAGAAACATTCCATGTTAAGGAAAGGTGCCGAGGATTCCCAGCCCCAAACTCGCTCCTGAGTCGCGGTGAGCGCTTTGTCAGTTTGGACCAAATGGCTGGTTGAATAACGGAGCCCAGGTTCATAATAGAGTTTGCTTAAAGCTTAGCTTAATTTCCTGGTCATGTTATGATGGCAGAACTGAGCCCTCCAAAGCAGGGCTGGCCCATTTCCTCTGCCATTGCCAAACCATCCAGTGCTTTTGTGGGTTCGAGACCAGGTGCAGAAGGTTCAGTAACAAGAGGCCCCTCACCCCCCGGCTCCCACTTCTTTAACCATGAGATCTGAACTGTCAGCATTAACTGCAGCCACCCCAATCCTTTCCCGTGGCCTGCCCTCCACTCCTGCGCCAGGAAGGAACAGCAGAGTGACTAGTCATTACCACATCAGCACAGAAACGCTGACCCAACAGTCCTCCCTAACTTGATATCTGTCTAATCATGATGGAAGACAGGAAGACCACTCCGCACGCACACCCACCCCGCTTCCTGCCTCTTGGTCATGGCAGCGTATCACACAGCTGCCGTGACCGTGTGGCAATTGAAGCGTGTACAGACTCTTGCTCCATCCTCTGGCATGCAGGCTCAGCACACCGGAGCATGGAAGAAGTGTCATCATCCCGAAGGACAGTGAGCACATGCAGAACGCATTGAAGAAATTTCGCACCACTTCCTTAGAGCTGTTGTGTAGCTTATCAAGACACGGGGAGAAAAGTGATGTGCATACGGTAATCCATATGCACAAACCACAAAAATGATACGAATACAGACACAGACACTGTTTCCAGGAGCAACTGCTTTTGGAAACACGCACGCCAATGTAAAATGCGCAAAGCTGAGTTTTGCTTAAGAAACGAGCTTCATTTCTGAAGAGACCTGAGGCATTTCATTTTGTCTTTCAAAGACTGAAATTGATTTTTAAAAAGACACTTGCTCAGCCCCACAGTGTCACAACTGACCAGCACTCCTAGGGGCCCACAGAAACTGTGGTGTGTAACTCCTCCACATATATATATATATATATATATATATACACACACAATATATACACATATTATATATAATATATATTTATATTGTATAATATAAATATATTTAATATATTTAATTTTATATGTTTAATATAAATATAATGTGCATATATAATATAATATATTATATAATATATACATATTATAAATATATAATATAAATATATATTATACATAATAAGAATATAACAAGAGAATCAGTTACTCATGAACCCCTTCGGAGGTGTCCTGCAGTTGTCCAAGGGCCAGCCAAGCCTCCAGGACCTGTCTGTTCCTCTGGTGAGTCACTTGCTCTACGATTCCTCCTGCCTTGTCTTCTTACTACATCTTTCCATACCCTTATTGCATCCCCCCATTTCCCGTATGATTCCTAGTTCCTGTCTTGTCATACATATGTCTCACACGTATTCCTGGAACGTAGTCCATGAAGCAAGCGACTTCCCATAGGATAGAAACAAAGATTAGCAGGAGAGATCATGAAGGTCTGTCCATGAATCATTCACTCATTTTGATTTCTTCATTCAGCTCCTGAAAATGATTAATAATTTTAGTTCAACTGAAAGTGAAGATTTGCATTGCGTTGTGAAATGTTACGATCAAAAAGCCACCCGATTCTTCAAGTTTTCCTTCTGGATTTTATTTTATTTTATGTGAAGGCAAATCTATCTTTTTCTTTTACTTATCCTGGTTTTTAATAATACTCTTTCTGGAGTACGCACTTCCCCAAGCCAATAATGACGTATTTCTGTCTCCTTCTCTGCAAACTCAAACAGGTAGTACTTGCCATGTGTCTCTTATTCACTAAGCTAAGAAGATAAATCGCATTTATCTCTGTCTTGAGGAGCCTAAGCATTCAGCAGATGTAATCTAATTGAGTTATTTCCACAGTATTGCGCAACCCTTTTCATCTTCCCAGTTCCTAACCCTCTTAACCCTCTACGGTTCTGCTGTGGCAAACTACCCGTGGACCACTTAGTCTCTCTCTCCTTTCCTTCCCTCAGAGACATCTTCCATCGGCATTGCTCGGAAGTCGATACCTCTGCGCTCTGCCGTTTGCACTTAGACTGAAGCACTTTTTAATAGTGAAACCGTAAAGAGCAAAGATGTGAGTCCGTGGTTAAAAGCACTGTTCTTTCAGAGGATCTGGGTTTGGTTCCCATCACTGACTTGGAGGCTCAGAGTAGTCGGTGACTCTAGTGTGCAAGGCATTTGATACCGTCTTCTGGCCTCCTCCGACATCAGACACACATGTGGTGCACATGTGTACATGCAGGCAAGCATTCCAATTATACAGATAATTTTAAAATATGTTTAATAAAACCATGTAGGCTTTGAACAAATTAACATAATGGTAACACCATACGAGAGATTTCACTTTCATCATGTAAATTAATTTACCCCATAATCATATTGACTGTAGTATAACAACCCCCATTTCAGAAAGAAGAGAATGAAACTTCACAGCATTAAGACACTTACTCAAGGCTGGACAGCTAGCATAAGCCAGGACTGAGGCTACACTTCCAGACTTCAAGGCCATCTCTTAACCAGGCATCAGAAGATGATCCCAAACACGTTTAAGTACCCTACCTGCTCTATCTGAGTAACCATTGAGAATTCATACCTCTATTTGTAAAACAGATTTCAACGTGAATGTCCGTGTAACTGTAAAAATCTTTTCTTTTACTTTTGAGATTAAGAAATAATTACACAATTTCCCCTTTCCCTTTATTTCCTCCAATACTTTCCCTCTACTCCTTCTTGGTCTCTTCCAAATTCATGAAAACAACCTTCAACTTATGTCCTTCAACTTATGAATGGATAATGAAGATGTGGTACACACACACACACACACACACACACACACACACACAGACAGTGCAATCCTACCCAACTGTAAGGAAACAATGAAATCACAACCTTGGCAGGAAGAAGGGTGGAACTGGGAAAGATCACATTGCGTGGCGTAGCCCAGACCCAGCAAGACAAACATCGCATGTTCTCTGTCATTGAAGGCTACTAGCCCCAAATCTTCAGATATGAATATATATAATGGAAGAACTGCAGAAATCAGAGAAGTACAAGGGGACCGTTGCCAATGAAGGTAGTGGCTGGAGGAGCAATAGAGGGAGAAATACCAGGGTATACGTGATCTGACCAGGGAACAATGTGGGGGTGGGTGGTAACCAGGGAAGGGGGAGGGAGGTAGATCAAGAAGTAGAAATAACAGGAAGGGTGTCTGAAAAAGCATACGAGGAATAATGCTATTAACTATTTACCTTAAAAATTATCATACATGTAAGTCTGTGTATATATACATATATATACACACACACAATTTGTATGTATATATACATACATATATATACACACACACACACATACATTTGTATGTATATATACATATACGTATACACATATACACACATATATATGACTGAGTACTAGCATTCAACTTTTGCAGCTTTCTGTCTGTGGCTGGCTGCAATGTAATTTCTTTCCAAGATGGACCGTATTCCCTGAACTGCAAACTAAAATCAACACTCCTCTCTCAAGTGGCTCTCGTCAGGCATCTTGTCACAGAGTGAGAAAAACAACCATCAGACTGACCATTTGTGTGTCTTGTGTACAATGTGTCTAAGTGAACGGTTTATCTCTTTTCACCGTTAATTTTCAAAAACATTCATTTGTGCGCGCTCCGCTCGGGTAAAGGCTATGAGCTTTGTGCTTGCTGTTTTTATGGAACGTACTTGCTCAGGGGTGGCTTCTCGCTTTGCCTTGTCTATTCAGGAACTCCTTGCCTGTGTTGCCTATGCATGTATATTTGAAGTGTTTTCCCTCCTTCTCTGTCTAGAAGTTCCAGAGTTCTGGGTGTTCTCCATGTGGCCATCGAGTTTCCCAACATCTTCTGTTGACGAGGCTTTCTCTTCTCTGTAGCAGGATGCTTTGCCAAGTTTTCTGTCCTGTGCAGCTCTCCTTGTGGTAACCTGCCGCATGAACTGCTGAGAACAGCTTAGGGTATAAAGGAGGCAGAGACGGATGATGGGATGGCTTGTGAGGTTCAGTTCCCTGGGAACCCCTTTCTCTGAGCTTCCGACAGATAAGGACAGCCAAAAGGTGCACTGAATCTTTCTCTCTCTTTCTCTCTTTAAAAGGCCACCTGCGAGAGAGGTGAAGATTTCTCTCTGTTCTTCCTGTCTGTTTTTAGAGCTAGAGGGTTTACAAAGTTACAAGTTAGGAATCTGTCCCAGTGGCGGTGAAAACAAGAGAACAGGCTTCAGTATTCAGTTACAAACAGCGCTACAACGTAGGGCAAGAGAGCAGCTCTCTCGTTACCCGTCAAGAATCAGGACATTTATGTTCTTCTAGTCTGCTCCACTGCCCTAGAACTTTCTGAATGATGATTATTATCTCAGATTTGGAATTTTCTTTTAAATTTGCCTTTAAAAACCTGTTCTGAAATGTTCTTCTTGTTCTAGGGACTGAATTCAGCTTCTTCCTTTTGAGATTTTATTCACTCTTGCAACGGTCTTCTTTGCTCTCTGTCACTTTAATAAACACAATGACCAAAAGCAACTTGGGAAGTAAAGGTTTTATTTGACTAACATTTCCAGGTCACAATCTATCATTGAGAGAAATCAGAGAAGGTGTTCAAGCAGAAACTGCAATCAACACCCCGAGGAAAAGCTGCTGACTGGCTGATTTTCTCCTACACCTGCCAAGCCAGCTTTCTTATACAAATTCAGGACGACCTTTCAGAGTGCTCAGGGCAACACCACCCAGTGTGGGCTAGGCACTGCCACAGCAGGCAACAATCAAGAAAATGCCCTCACGGACATGCCGACAGGCCAAGCCAAACAAGGCAGTTTCTCCAGTGAGGTTCTCATGTTAATCTGAGGCCAGCTGTGTCAGGTTGATAGCTAAAGCTAATTAGGACTTTATCCGTGTTTTCCATTAACTTCTTTTTGGTAAATTATCTTGGTGACTGGACTGATTTTGAGTCATTTTAAAGAATTACAGTAAAAAAAGAAAAAGAAAAAGAGAAATCCCAGAAGTTCAAAGGTAGCTGCTTTACATCATTGCTAGCCTGACAGTAAACAATGAAATATCAGGCCACCCCTGGATGTGGCCTCCAAGCCAGGTCAGGTCAGGAGGAGAACCATTTAAAGATGAGAACACAGGTAAGTTGAGAAGAACTTTGAGAGATATGTATCTCTCTCCCTCTCTCTCTCTCTCTCTCTCTCTCTCTTTATATATATATACATATATTTGAGACAGGGTTTCTTTGCTGTAACTCTGGCTGTCCTGGGAACCCACTGTGTAGACCAAGCTGGCCTCGAACCCACAGAGATGAGATGTTGTTACTCTGGCTCTGCCTCCAGTGTGCTGAGATTAAAGCCATGCGCCGCCTCCACCTGGCAGATAATCCGCCGTTTAGGAAGGAAGGCAGGGTGGGTCACAACAGTGGTCGTGGAAAGTCTAAAGTACTGACACCAAGAACGTCAGCCAGTTAGTAAAATGGAAGCCGGAGTGATGTCGCAGGAAGGCAGCTCAGGGTAACATGAGGAAGGGCTTCCCAGAGTTGAAAAGTCTCTGCTGGAAATGTGGGTGTTGGAAGATCTTGAGAGCATCTTTCGCATTCAATCCGGCCACAACTCACGGTGCACCCTTAAATACGCACCTCGTGTCAGGAGGAATACCAAACTAAGGCAGGAGGGTGGCTAACTTTTATTTTCTTCATAGAATTAAAAGATTTCTAAATTTTATAGAATTAATGTTTATTATTTTTAAGAAAGAGAAATAAAAATGTTATCCAATGTGTCCTGGCTCTCTACATTAGGCCCGTGTCTTTTTCAATGTGATGGGGTTTTTGTGTTTGTTTTTTTTTTTTTTTTTTTTGGTTTTTTTTTAGGGGGAGGTGGCCTAATTTTCCCTATCACTAGACTCTCGGCTCCGTCCTGTTCTCCTCGGTCTTCGATCCTGTCTGACACTCCCTGGTGCCAACACGCACTTGGTGAGGGTTCATCTTACATTATTACCTTTTCTTGGCAGCATGTCACTGCATAGCCCTAGCTGGACTGGCACTGGATATCTAGACCAGGCTGATCTCAAGCTCACAGAGATTCGCTGACCTCTGTCTCCACAGCGCTGGGATTAAAGGCTCCTTCAGCCAGCGTGTCACTGTCTGGCTCTGTCTGATATCTGGTACATGCTTCTGCAGTATGAGTTGCATTCTGGTAATTATCCTCAGAGACCACAGAGTAAGTACATGCCTCTTATTGTAAGTGACAGAGCAATACCAATTAGAACGAGGATCTTTGGAGGAAGGAAGGAGAGAAGCCAGAGGGAGGCTATGAATCAGTTGGGGATGGAAGAGGGGAACTGGTGTTTCTATATAGGTCCAGAGTTAGAGAGGTCTGGAAGCCTGTATTTGTGGCGTGGGGACATGGGTAGTAGTTACTAAGAGACACTCCCATCTGGAGGAAGGAGTGGGAATGAAGGAGAGGCCTGCCTTCAAGCCCAAGAGAACAGCCATTGTTTTTGTTGACAATGCAACGCTGAATTTTATTCTTAATTTTAAAAAAAGGTATATAACATTTAAAAATCGTTTCCTTTTATTGAAAATACATTCTTTTCTCACAAAATATATCCTGATTATGGTTTTCCCCTCCCTCTACTTCTCCCAGTCCCCTTCCCCCCCAACCCTTCCATCCAGATCCACTGCCTTTCTGTCTCTCATTAGAAAAGAACAGGCTTCTAGGAGATAATAGTAAAATGCCATCAGATAAAACAAAGACGTGACATCAAAGTTAGGCAAGGCAAGCCGGCAGAAGGAAAAGAGCCCAAGAGAGAGAAGGCACAAGGCTCGGAGACGCGCTCATTTGAGCACTCAAGAGTCTCATAAAAACACTAAAGTGAAAGCTATAATATGTACACAGAGGGCCTGGTGCAGACCCGTGTAGGCCCTGTGCTTCCTGGTTCTGTATCTGTGAGTGCACATGAGCCTTGCTCAGTTCATTTAGAGACTGTCTACATTGGTGTCCTTGAAAAATTCCTACAGGCTGGAGTGGGCGTGTCTGACTATTTTACCAGCCCTTGAGACCCCTTTTCTCCTGCCTGACTGCCTGGCCCACCCTTGATGTAGGGATTGGTGCCTGGCTTCATTCCATACCGCTATGCCATGCCCTGATTGTGCTGTAACCCTGGGGGGGACGGATCTTTTCTGGAGAGAAGGGTGGATATTTGTGAATGGTGGTGGGTAGATCAGGGGAGATGGGGGAGTTAGGGGATGGAAGGAGGGAAAGAGGGGGTCTGGGATGTATTCTATAAGTTGTATAAGAGAAGAAAAATTTTGGAGATGGGGGAGCTGAGGGGGTGGAGGGAGGGAAAGAGGGGGTCTGGGATGTATTATATAAGTTGTATACGAGAAGAAAAAAAATTTTTTTTTAAAAAAAGAATATTAGTTGAGCAGACTCTAGTGGAAGATCACACATCCAAGAATGTTCGGGTAGCACATATTAGTCTTAAAAGATTAAAAAAAGAACACAAAGTTGAGAGAAAGGAAAGGGGTAGATCTGGGAAGAAATGGGGGGGCAAATATGATCAAACACATTGCATGGAACTGTCAAACCTATTGGTCTTCACGCATTCATCAAACCTGCTTTTGCTATTCTAAGGAATCTACTGACCCCAAAACCGCGAGCTTTTCTCCCAGAAGTTGAAACCACCGGCGTTTAGGCCTCTGATTCTCTTTAAGTAAATCAATGAATCAATGAGTTACATCTGGACCACAGAATACTACCCAACAATTAAAAGGAGCACATCACTGATACACACAAATCAGATTCATTCCAAAGTCATTAGGTTGAGTTAAAGGAGCTAGGCTCAAGATCTGGGCAAGAATCAAGAATCTGGGCAAGTAAGTGCTTACTACGCAAAACATGAAGACACAGGTGTGACTCCCAGAATTCGCTTTTAAAAGTTGGGCACAGTGAATGCATTCCTGTAATCCACTTCCGGAGCAGCAGAAGCCAGAGGGGTTCTGGGGCTTCTTGTCAATCCAGTGTAGGCGAATGGGTGAACTCCAGGTTCAGCAGGGCAACTTTGGTGTATAATTGAGAAAGACGTTTGACACTGACCTTCACAGGTGCATGCACACACGTACGTTCGTACGTACACACATACGTACACACTTCTAAAAGAAGTTGAGAACGTAAAGGCATGCCCTGTAAAACTACATATACAAATGTTAGAAAATGCAGACTCATCCAGGAAACAACTCTGGAGACAATGGGAATTGTTTTTTAACCTCCATCATATTCCTTTTCAATTGTCAAGCAGACCAAATGTTCAATACAAGTATCAACGGCTTATTATATTTAATGTGTTCCTTAATAGAGCTGCAGGGTATCAACTTGGGATTAGGAGTGTAGTAAGTTCTTCTCTAGACAGTTTATGTAGAATTAATACCCTGCCCTCACACCATGTTAGTCTATGTATCTGACCCTAAAAAGCCCCCCCTCCCTCCGTGATCTACCATCTGTGGTCCATACAACTTCTGTCCACTAGGGGTCAGGCCTCTCCAGTAAAAGAGCACAGGAAGCTAGACAAACTCCCCCTTCCTCTGGCTTCCTCTGGGAAAAACAGCTTTAACTTTACTGTTCTGAGGAAGTCCTCTGTGTGTGTGTGTGTGTGTGTGTGTGTGTGTGTGTGTGTGTGTGTGTGTGTGTCTGTGTGTGTGTTTACATGTGTGTGTGTCTGTGTGTGTGTGTGTGTTTACATGTGTGTGTGTGCATATTTGAGGGGTTGTGAGTCCACAAGGACAAGCATCTGCCTGGGAAGCCAGGAGTCAACACTGAATGTCTGTCTGGCTTGCTCTTTTTTGTCTGTCATCTGCTTCTACAACTCCTGCTTCTCCATCGAGGTTCGGCTGAATCACATTGTTTTGATGATGTGTCTCCTTGTTTCTACAGGAAGGCCATCATCCACCATGTCCTTAACGTAAACCCAATCTCCCCTTCACTCGAGTGGCTGATATTTCACTTGACAGCGCATTACACAGCCAGGCTCCCCAAACGCACCGACGTCTCCGTGCCTTTCAGCACAGCACGGTTCTTTCCTCGTGGGTATTTCTCAATGTTTCTTGCACTAACTTTGATTATGCTTTCATCTTACTCTTCCTGGCATGGAGCAGCCCTCCTCAGTTGCAGTTGATTCTGTGTCTTTCTGAGAGGTATTACTCAGTTCTGTAGTTGGAGACACACGCTCTTGTGAGTCCTCTTGAATTTGCCCCCTATATCACGATACACTTGTGGTCTTAAAATTTGGCTATTCTCCAAATATCAGAAAAGTCACAACAGAGTCTGTGTGATATAACTAGGCATGGTGGTCTATAATTGGAGCTACTAGGAAGGTTTAATGCCAGCCTGGGAAGCTTAATGAGATCTTTATCTCAAAAATACGTTCTAAAAGTAGGAAGATTATTTGGGGGCGTGACTCAGCGGCGACATGTTTGCCTAGGTATGTGAAGCTCTGTATTCAGTTCCCAGCATCAGTACAACAAATCTATAGATCGATGTGCTTCCGAAACTAAACAGGAAGCTTTCACTTACTCTTTTTAAAAGCCAGCCAAACCTGCTCATGCTGAGAAGTGTAATCAGCTATCAATCTGACTTTTCCAGCAACAGAGCCCAGCCCTGCCTAGCTTCCCTGTTTTTCCTGATGATAAAATATTTTCAGAGCATATTCATAGGACTACAGTAACAAATCCAATCATCCTGGAAGCCTAAATTTTTTTTAAAAAGACACTAGAAATGAATCCAAATGAGAAATTCTCATGATGAATCCTTCTCGTTACTGAACAGTCATATATTTATATTTAGTAGATACTCAAGCAATGATTCTTGTCTATTCTCTATCTAGGTTGAGCAGTGGTTCTCAATTCCCCCTGAGGGTGAAACCTCTACAGACATTTTGGGGAAGCTGCTAGGTAACACACAGGTGACCGGACATTTGATTACAACCAGACATCATCTGGCACAAAATGGCAGTATTGCTAATATAGTAGGTGAAAGATAGATAAACTTCAAAAATATGTAACAAATGCTAACAATTGATAAATCTATGTGAAGTGTGTGCAGCCGATGTTTGCTCTATAGTTCTGTCAGCTATTTTACACATTCTGAAAATTTATAGAATGTAAAAAAAAAAAGTGAGGTTTATAAACTAAAAGAAATCCTCATTCTTTAAAAGACACCACTATAAATCTTAGTAAATCATTAATGAAATTTCAAAAGCTTTGGAAGAACTTTGAAAGTACTATACTTTTAATATAGAAGAGAGCACCTTGGCCCCTCCATTTTTTTGAAAGGTGAATGGCCTGGAGTTTGGGGTGTTTGTTTTGTTGTTGGTGGGGGTGGGGGGTGTGTGGTGGTGTGGTAGTGGTGGTGTTGGTGGTGGTGGCGGTGTGTGTTGTCTTTGTTGTTGGTTGTGGTGGTGTATATGTTCCTGTGTGTGTGCATGTGCATTCAGCTGTGGGCGGAGCCAGAGGTCCACAGGGCAGGTGTCTTATAAAGTCACTCTACCTTATTGTTTAGGCAAACTGGCCAGTGAGCTGCCGGGCTTCATCAGAAAGAGCACAAATAAGTAGTTTAATAATGCATCTTAAAAAATTAGCAAAACAAGAACAAACCAAATCTAAGTCCGGTCAACTGAAAGCCATAACAAAAATCAGAGCAGAAACTGATGAAAAAGGAAACTAACAACCAATCCAATACAAAGAGTCAATGTATTTAAGAGTTGATTCTTTGAGAAAATAAACAAGATTGACAACCTTTGACCCAACTAACCAAAAGAAAGATGAGGATCCGAACTCACAGAATCAGAAATGAACAGGAAAACATTACAACAGAAACCAGAGAAATTCAGAATGTTATAAGGAAATACTTTAAAAGCCTATTAAGCTGAAAACCTAAGAGAAATTAATTACTTTATAGATTCAGCCAAACTGCCAAAATTAAACCCAGAAAAATCAACAACCTAAACAGACCCATAACAAACGAGAAAGATTGCAATAGCAATGAAAATCCTCCCAGCTAAAAAAGAACCACTTCCATGACGTGTAACAGGTCCCAGAGGTGGGCAGGAGGTTTCTTTTCCAGAAAGTTCTGCACTTCAGTGGGGAAAATGTGAGCTCAATCAAATGACAGTCCAAGCATTTATGATTCTCCGTTTCAGAAACAATCATAAGTAGAAGACATGCTCCCAGAGGGGATCTTTACGACTCTGCTCTGAGAGTATTATACTGCACACGAATGCACCCTTCTCCTCTGTGAGCATTTAATTACCCCATAAAATGGATCAGGAAAAGTTGCTCCAGATCCTTTGGCGATTAAAGTCAGTCTGACAGTGTACCAGGTGGGGACTTTATGGGTTCAATTTAATGTTTCAGTCAGCATTTTTGGCATATTTTTCTGCTCTCATTCCTTGTCAGTTTTTGAACATCAAGATCAAAAAGATTGATTCATAACATCTCATGTCAAAATACATCTTTCATCTTTCGCCAGCATTTTCTTAAAACAGAGACTCAGCATACCTCTGCCAGGATGCGACTGTGCGCAGACCACCCCTGGGGCAGCCTCCGCGTTCCCTCTGCAAGAACAGTTGTATGAGGGAGGCAAGCTCCCTTTAGCAATGGACTGTGCGCTGCTGCTATGTTGGCTGGGCACTGTGGACATTCCAAGAACAGTTCTTAACTTTCTGACCTGATCAATATCTTCATCTTCTATTTTCTCTTTTATTTTGTTTTGTTTTGGGTCTTAGTAGTTTGGTTGTGTTGGGTTTGCTTTGGTGTTTGGTTTGAGGCTGGCTCTCAGTATACGTGCCAGGCTGTCCTAGAATTCTCAAGCTTCCTGCCTCAGTCTCCCTTGATGGTTTACAGATGTGAACCATCGTTCCACGAAATGAAATAGAAGGCTTTCTTCACTCACTCTTCTAAAGATCCAAGTGTGTGATATACTAAAAGCAAGTGGTGGTGGAGGTGTGGCTCTGTAAACGTTGCTTTTCCTTCTTCCATGGGACCCGAGTTAGGTTTCTAGCACCGGTGTCACGTCAGGTGATTCACTGCTGCCTATAAATTCAGCTCCAGGGCGTCTCTCAGTCTCTTCCTCAGGGGCTGACACACAGACACACCACATACACATACATAACAAAAATAAAATAAGCCTATTTTGTAAAGTAAGTGTTATACAAGGTGAGGTATTAAAAGTATAAATGTTGATTAATAATAATATTTTATTAAGTAGAGGATAAATAAATTTTAAAACCAAAGGTGCCCAATGGAGACAGTATGCTGCGACTCACCTTTACAGTAACTTTACACGTCTATCTATTTATTCCACATATATTTCACAATTCTGAAATACATAACCTTTATTTGAAACGAAGAAATTGGTCTCTGCTCTCTCCTAGAATCTATTGCTTGTTTGTTTGTTTTTTAAAAATCAATTTTTTAGGGATAATTATGATGTTATTGAGAACTATAATTTCTCTTTATTGCATTTTTCAGTGATTGCTTCTGAGGTGAATTCTTTTGTATTTTACACAGATACACCCCCCCTTTCTTCCTCCCTCCCTCCATCCCTCCCTCCTTTTCCTCCTCTGTTTCCTCTCTGTTTCCCAGCCTCTGTCTATGCCTTTTCCTCTCCTCTTTTGCTTGGCTTTATTAGACTAACAGAGTTCTATTTACAATGTCCGTCTTTGGATGTTAGGAAACACTGTATCATGGTGGACTGCGGTTGAGACAGGGAGAGCTCTCAGCATGTTCTCTATGTGGCACTCCTCTGTACCAGTTTGGAGGAAGTAGACTCGCTAATCCTATTTCTACTGTATTGTGGTTTTCTTCTCTTAAAGCCGGGTCCTGTTCCGTTGAAAACAAAATACGTTACATGCTCAGCAGCCATTTTATAAGCCTCAGGATGCTTACGTATCCGACAAACATTTTCTAATTAGTGCTAAGCTCTACCACACTGTAGAAGAAAGGCATTGTCTTTTCTTGAGTAAGGCTTAGTAGTACTTGGTATAGTTGGGTCGTCTTTCAGTAATGTGGAAAGGAAACAGTGAATTGCGAGTGAGCTCAGAACAGATTCTGTCCCCTCGAGGAGAAGCAGGAAGAAGAACCACAGCGAAGGAAACCTCGTGGACCCGATAAGAAGAGGAACGTGTGTGGTCACAGTGGGTAAGGTGACATGGCGTTTGAAGTGACAAGACAGAGAAGTAGAGAAGTAAAATAATGCGTGTTAAGACAAACTCCACATTGCCCAAACGAACTTCAAGTACAGGGAGAAAGTCAGAATCACTTGAATTTTAGAAAAGAAAAAAACTGTGGAAGAAGGAAGTTGATCAGAAAGCTTTTGGTATAATCCATTGTCGAATTCAGAGGGACCATAATTGATGCAATCTCTCAGACAAATCCATACATTTAGTAAATTTACTTGTGAAAGGACTTTTGAACTACTGTAATAGTTTTTCTTTACCAATACTATGTGTGCTTTGTGATTCCAAAGTTACCCCATAAAAAATCACAGCTAATTAAAGTTCGTGATTCTACTTGCTGGTGTTTCATGACCGGCAATCTTCCCTTCAGCAGAGCCAGTTGACACACCCTCCACAAGTATGTACCTGGCAAGGACAGCTTGGCGAGGGGTACTTGTTAATAACTTTCAGCTTCTGGGACTGTTCTTTCTGTATGACCCACTTGAATTGGTGCATGGCCTCTGTGTGTCCCATCTAAAAATAACCTTAGACCCTTGATATATTACTTTTGGGGAAAGTAGTATGTAACTGTATGTCTCTCTTCCCTCAATCATCTCTCTGTCTCTCTCTCTATGGTATCTGCCTCTGACTCTGTGTCTCTCTGTCTCTGTGTGGTCTCTCTTTCTCTCTGTCTGTCTGTCTGTGTCTGTATCTACCGCTCCCCGCCCCTCCCTCTCTCTCACTAAGGGGCACAGGTGAAAAGGATTTAAACCAGAAAGAAGAGGAAACCTTCCCTCAGGGTTGAATTGAGAAATCAACAAGCTTATTTTTTTTTTAACGCCACGGAATGTACTATAAAATGAACACCAGCCTCGTTCCCTGACTCCCTCCATTCATTCATCCTGCATTCATTCTTGCCCTCCTTGGGGTGGGGGAGCACTGTCTTTTTGTACTTCTTTGGCTGCTCTCAGCACTACTCAATTCGGAAATCAACGACTCCAGGTAAGGCAATGGAAGACATTTATAAAAAATTTCCAGGAACGTGTTACTAGAGTGTAACTTCTTCAGCAACAAACCTGCAAAATCGCCAACGGGAAATCTCCAAGTGACTAGTAAGATACAATGTCCTTCATTATACACCACTGGTTATTTATCAGTTCTATCAAAGTGCCTACCTAGAGTTATTATGAATAAATCTAAATCATGAAGCTGTGGAGACTGAGAAATCACCTCATCTGGGGAACAGGTATCTTGCATGACTCATTCGACAAAGTGATAAAATGCACACGCTAAAGGAAGTGATGATCAATGCTCAATATATGCTAGACTATTTAAAACTGTTGATCAAACCCCGGCAGGAGCAGAAGATGAACTTAGTTGACAGCTGGATTGCATCCCTGACTCCAATTAGAAACACAATTACAAATATTAAAAGCTGCGCAACAGACACTCAAAATTGTTTCTCTAGCTCATTCCCCAGCTCACCAAACCAAACAAGAATTGGAGAGAGGCTGTAAAGTTGGTTCACAAACCTTATGCCTAAAATGTCCATTTTTTTATAGCTCAAGTATATTAAAATAGACACAGTGTCAATAATGGAATCATGAAGAGCAGAAAACGCTCTTCACCACTTTTAATAAAACCTTTTCACAAGATTAGATGCAGAGATCGGTCCCAGATTGTCATATTAATTTACCTTAAACATTTCGAACTGGGAGAAGCTTTGTTGTACTGATTAGTCATCGCTCTGAGCAGCGGAGGGAAATGGCTAAAGCATACTGAGCGAGCCGTACCAAGACAGCTCTTGGACTCGCCTTCGGGTCTCAGCCGAGTTTAAAACAGCAGTGCATGGCAGAGGGCTCGGGTTCTGTGCTTGACACACATGTGGCAGCTCCTGGTTGTCTGGAATGCGGGTCCCACTGGGCTCGGCACCCACTTCCAGTCTTCCCTAGCACCGGGCACGGGTGCATTAAGTGCATCGCTTATAAAGGGATTGTGTAAAATGTGCAAATTCTACCACTAGATCCCAATCTTCTTGAGAGCGAAAGCCTTGCAAAACATTCCTCATCGGATCCATGGCCATTGATTTATTCAAATGGCAATTATTGAGTCAACAGTGAAAAGGAGTCTTTGGAAAGCTTCCGACGGCTGCGTGCTTGCGGCCGGCAGTGGGCAGAACACAACTAAGAGCAGGATTCAAGGAAACACATCCCTTAGGTTCTCCGATTTCTTTTCTATTCGTGTCTTATATTTCGCCAGGCAGGGGTTTAAATTCTGAGAAAGCTTAAGGAGAAATAGATGTTAGAAAGTCTTATCTGGGGAGTGTGTAGAGCAGCTAATCCGTGGCATCTGTTTTACATAATCAGATCTTTGGTTTTTCCATCATTGAAAGCTAAAAGTGCACAGATGTCGGTGGAAATGAAAACCGCCAATTACCCAGCCGGCAAGCTGGCCTTTGAATACATACCCCTATTCTCAGCTCTGCTACACCCTCCTTCCCCTGCTTGACAGGACACAGCTACTGAAACCCTAACCTTGTACAACCCTTGTAAAGAAGGCAGTTTCCTAGAAAACGTCAGATGATATTTTCTGTTTCACAGAGGTCTATGAAATCTCTATAACACGATAGTGTTCAAAATTGCCACTGGTCCTCTAGACAAGCTGCAAATGCTATTGCCGAATGTCTTTTCCCAATGAAAGACACTGTGACCTTTGGCCTCAGAAGCACCACAGCTTGAGTCTGACAGGAGAGACAGGAGAGAAGAGAGGAGATTTTCACTCATGAGGATGCAGCTCAGTTTCTTACATTTGCATCAGGGAGAGCCTGTCCTGCTACCCAAGGCCCAAACATAAAACAAATGCCAATAAACTACCTTACAACAAGCCCGCTGTTTTTTTCTGTTACTGACTTTTTCTGCTGCTTCCTTGCAGTATATTCAATAAATTTCCTGTTCTATAATAGTAACAACATTACAAAACAGGTTGAAATATCATTATTAAGTAGTTTGTTTCAAGTTAAGGCAAGAGAAATATTTACTTACTTACTTACTAATTAATTAATTCTTTTTCTCTGGGGCGTGTTATTTTCTTTTCTCCTTTTATTGAAAACATCTTTCCCTCCCCCCTCACATATATCTTGATTACAGTTTCCCCTCCCTCAACTCCTCCTGGCTGGTCCCCACCTCCCCTCCCACCTAGATTAACCACCTTCTGTCTCTCATTAGGAAACAAACACACAGCCAGGTGGTGGTGGAGCACTCCTTTAGTCCCAGCACTCCGGAGGCAGAGGCAGGTGGATCTCTGTGAGTTCAAGGCCAGCCTGGTCTGCAGAGTGAGTCCTGGGACAGCCAGAGTTACAACAGAGAAACCCTGTCTTGAAAAAGAAAAAAAAACAGTTAGAAAGAAAACACGTGCTTCTAAGGGATAATAATAATATAAGACGTAAAAAGGTAACACAGAAACTAACTCACTGGAATAGGAAAAAAAGACAGAAGGGAAAACCACCTGAAAAGGCTCAAGAAACAGATATAGACACAGAGACTGACTCTTTCACACACACAGGAATCCAATCAAAACACTAAACTGGAAGCCGTAGTATATACAGAAAGGACCTGTAGGTTAAAAGGAGAATACATACTTTATTTCTCCTTCTGGGCCTGGGCCATGCCACTGAGGAGATCTGACAGGATTGACAGGACAAGAACATACAGAAAATGTCTGAGAATTTATGAGACAAACACCCTCACTCAACTGTCTGGGAAACCTGTCTCCTGTTATTACTAAACAGCCATCCCCCAACCAAAGACCATTATCCGACGACTTCAGATCATTCCAGTTACACGCACAGACTCTGAGGAATACCCCTGCTTTGCTAAAGAGGCAATCAACCGAAATGGTTGATCAGGAGTCATTATAGCAGATGGCCTTTAGGTAGGATGTCTTGAGTTCTAAAATGAATTCTAGTTTGGCAGATAGCAAATTATTTTACTGCTCTGAACCTGTGTATATAAAAGAGTCCATACACAGCCAGTGGGTGACAAGATCTGGACAGAGGACGAGGGGAAGGAAACCATAGGTAGCCTGCTTGGGTCTGTCTGTGTCTCGCACAACTTTAAATCCTAGTACTCACGGTCTAATCCGTTAGTGTGTGTGTAAAAGTCACGCATGAGATAAACACATAACATTGAGCCAAGTCAGCCTGTGTTACTAAAGCCTTCTTTTCCTTCACTGCTCCCTTCCACCATCTAGAAAAAACTAGAGAGCTCACAGATTCCAAGTTGTTCTGAGGAGTGCAGTCACACTGTGCAGATACTGTACTTCTTTATTATGATAAATATGGGAAAAAACTCATGAACTTGAACACACATGAAATAATATGCTATAAAAACAACTGCCAACGTTTAAAAAGTATTTAATATTTGAAAACTATGTACATGTTAAGTCTTATCAAGGAAAGCCAAAAGGCTATCTATTTAAAGTTACAGTGAAACATCTTAGCTGCTTACCAATCTCAATTCCGTGATTTTGAGCATCTACGCTACGCGGGAATCGGAAAGTCGAGTACACTAAAGTAGATTCTAATGTCTCCTTGGTCAGCAAGGGTGAGTTATCCTTCCTGCTGATTTCTAGAAAACAAATGGACTTACTTCCTAGAGAACTGAATCATAAAGCAGGATAGTGCTGACAACTGAGGAGTTAAAAGCGGAAAGGTTCTCCAGGCAGCTTCTGTGTTCTCCTCGCTATGGGGGCAGAACCCACGTTTCCATACGGGCCTCTGGAAATAACGGTAGTGAAGATGGTGGACACAAAGCCAGTGAAATCAGACAAAGGAAGTAAACGGGAATAGAGATGCTTGAGAGCAGGGATTGAGACTAACCAACCGGGCATTGGAAAAGGGTCAAGTCACCAATATCATTTGCTGACCTTCGATAAGCCGAAACACAACCAAACCCATATTCTTCCAGTTAAAATTCTATTCACTTACGATGCCTCTTGATGCCTCCAGCACTACCGATGGGAATTTTTAAGGGCAAGAGACTTTACCAGTAAATAAGATGATGCCGTTCTTCCTGATCACAAACAAGAACGGACGGTCAACCCTGAACACCGTGGATTCCGGAAGCTGCTTCTCTACGATGTTACCTTCTGTGGCGCCCGTGGCCTCGGTACCTTCCTCGGTGACCTCTATGAATGACTTGTGCAGGAGCTTTGATACATACAGACGACCCCCAGAAGCAATGCCAGAGAGATCCGCACTGGACTCATCAAAGATATCTTGCAAACCAAGGGATTTCAAGTGGCGCCTCATTTCATAATTCTTCTCTATCTTGAACCGAGGAAGGAATACCTCCACATACTGAAATTTCATTTTCCTCCTGCTGGTCCAGTCCATTAGATTCCGGAAGCTCAGCTTGCTCTCAATCTGTAGAGAGTTTCAAAGGCTTAGAAACACACTGTTAGGAAAAGAAACGGGAACTTCAATGACGTACGGTTTTCTGTTTCGACTCCCTTCTGAGTTTTTTTATTTAAGTCCAGGAATCAGATCTGGAGGGAGTCTCAGAAAGAAAATGACCAAAAAGAATAGTTCAAATATTTTTTAAAACATGATGCATGTTTAACTCATTATATTCTGCCAAGCCGTGATTTATACATACTCAATGGCGTATCTGATCTCTGCCCACATCGGAAAAAGCAGAGCCGAAATGGAATAGCAGGTAGACAAAAGAGAGGAAGGAGGGCATATGAGAGGGTTACATAGAGGGAAAGGAAGGGAGAGAGGACACAATTATACTATACTCTCAAACATTAAAGGAAATAGAAATAGAATTTATAAAGAAGAAAAAGCTTGTAAAAATAGAATTGGGAGTTATTTCTGTGAAGTCTTTTAAAGTTACCCTAACAAAATAGTAGACATTTTAAAAGAAGAATATGGAAATCAGGGGTCGTCAAAGGAAAACAATGCTCCGTGGTCACTGAAATGAATGCTTTCTGACCATTGTCCCGTTGTAAGAGACACAGACAGCATTAATGTTTGTATAGTTTAAAAAACAAACCAAGAGAGACCTTGAGGGTTGGCTCGGTGGTTTGAGTCTCAGCACCCACATGAGGCTTACAACTATCTGCAATCCCAGTTAAACGGAACCCAATGCCTTCTTGCTCCAAGGACACCAGGCACATGTGTGGTACACAGACACGCATGCAAGCAAAACATCCATATACATAAAATACAATTTTACAAAGTAAATAATAAACAATATATAAACCAAGAAGGTCCAAGACCACAGACCCCAGATCCCAGCTCTGGGAATGGAATGGCAGACGTCTCCCGGTACAATAATCACTGTCATAGGGACTCTTGGACTCTCACCTCTCCTAGCCAACACTTGAGAAAGCAGCAGCTCAGAGAATGGAGGGAGATACACCTGGGGTGCAAAGCAAGCAATCGTGGTTACACAGCTAGAATGTAGGCATCTATCTCTCTCCAACATCATGGCTGCTTCAGAGAAGTCACGAATAAAACTTGCCTGGTTTATAACCTTCTACAGTGTCAACTTTGTCATTATGAAACAACACACACACACACACACACACATGCACCACACACACACGGAAAAAGAAAACTCCAAACATTACCAAGAGTATTCTACACACCATACACCCCTGCAGGGAGAGGACACTGGTAACTCACTTGGGATAGGTCATTCTCAGGCAGCATGATGTACATGCTTATGTCGCCCTGGTATTGGAGCTGGAGAACCTTCATGGGCGGGTCCTGAATTGTAGACAGATTGAACTTCTGCTCTTGATGCATCATAGCAACTGATTTTCCAGGACACTGGGAGTCAAACCACAAAGAGGTGTTTACAATCCCATCTTACTTACTGACCGAGTACACAAAAGAAAAGGGATTTCATTGGTAGGACCTCGTAGATTCTTCTGACATGCTGCAAGTGTTGGTTGTAAGATGAATCTTAATGGTAAAGGTACAGATTTTGAGTTGGTCCTTTAGTTAAAACATTTCTGCTAGGCAATGTTGGGTAAAGTACCTCACTTTTCTGCCTCCAGATGCTCATCCATGTGCTAGAGACAGCAAGGACCCCCCACACACACACAGCACAGGTAGTGGGAATTATGTGGGTGAATATAGCTACTAGGTGGAAGACTGCCTTATCCTTAGTGTTTCAGCTGAAAACGTCTCTGTAAGTAATGAGTAATTACTAAATGACCATAACCGAAGAGTAAATTTCATAATTTTTCTCACACCAGAAACAAAATATATACTACGGCTATCAACATCATGTCATTTAAGAATGAAGTCTTTGAAAACATTTTAAATTTCTGTAAAATTTTAGATTATATCTATTATCCACTGAAGGAAACATTCTACTTCTTATCTTGAAGGTATTGTTCATAGATCTAGACATACCACACAGGTGTAAAAAATTCTTTTTCCTTTTGATATCAAAGTAGACAAACTTGTCCAAGTTTCTGCAACATTCCATTTTAGGGCAAAATTTCTAGAGAGGAGGGCGGTAAATTCTATGTCCTTGAACCAAAGTTCTCTCGCTCTCCCTCTAGTAAAATTATTCTTTTGGGCTTCAGAAAGAACTCACAGCAAACAGCAAACAATATGTGTACCCGTTGAAAGAAAGAAGAGCGGACTTGTTACAAGAGGGGACCGGGATGGCTCAGCCACACAGTGCCGTTTCTATATGGACACTGTGAAAGAGGCATGTATCTTGCAAAGGTATGTTCTATTTCCCCTCTTTCACTAAGCTGTGAACTGACAGCACCAACTGTAATAGCAATCAAGACTGCAGAGCCTACCCTCCTATGAAGCTGTCCCACAAGAGGCTACAGACCGACAGGAAGGGCTTTTGAAACGAGGGTATCATATAGCAATACTCATTTACAAATCCCACTAGAATCCAACAGCAAGCTGGGAGGCAGAGATGCCGCACCCTCTGTGTTCATTGTCCAAAGTGTGCAAGCCTCTAATCTACACAGTGAAGAGTGGACGGAAGAAAAGCAGAAGGGAAATTCACATCCAGCCCTGGTCCATCTCAGCCACAGAAGGGCTAACAGCTCTGGGGGTGTTCATACTACACGTGCAGGAGAGAACAAGTCAGGTTGTATTTATTGTACTCCCTGTTGTCCATACGCAATTTCCAAAGTGTTTCTGTGCTCATCTCTCTCTTCCTCGCAGAGACACTTCGTGCAGGAACTTGATCCATAGGGCTTTCAATTCTCCAGTGTAGACAGACTCACATCAGGGTCGGCCTCTAGTCTACCAAAGGCAAGCTGTCGCTTATTGCTATCAGCACTTCTGTGTCTAAAATTCCTGATGAGGGTGACTTATTATTTCTTATTAATACATTTCCCACTAAATGTATGAAGACGATTTCGAACCGTCTTTGTAATGTGTAACAAATTCAACCAAGACATAGATTTAAATCCATGCAACACGATTTCTCTGCATTTAACACAGAATACTGAGTGATTAAAACGAATGTTGGCTGTTCGCTAATGGAAGTACTTCACGTTGTGGGGAGTCCAGCAACATTTAGCTTGCCCAAGACAATAACGCCACTTCTACAAAGCAAGAGAGGGATGCTACCACATTGGGCAATATAGAAGAAATTTACAAAGAAGCCGGGAACTCATCGTTTGTCTGTGCAAGCACCAAAGTTCTCCCAAAGGGGTAATTGGGAGGGAAGAAGGGGGAGGGGTGAGCCCTTAACCTTCACAGGTGTACATACCGTGGGAGACCTGAAACGGCAGCTGAGAGTCTCATTCTTGGTGAAGGCGGATTTCCATTTGCCTTTGAAGTAAACAGCATTCACCAGAACCATCACAGCTGAGGAGCTGAGGCTGCTGCCACCTAACACCTTCTTGATTTTGCCTGTCGTGGGAAAGAAGTTGAAGGGAACAATGCTCGTTCGTATTCAAAACAAAATGATTAAGTGTGCCCACAGACCATTAAATCGTTATGATACAAGTAATGTTATTAGTAAAAACGTATCCGCAATAAATATGCTTGGTACTTTCTAAAACCTCTAAGGACAGTGTTTGATCATAAAAAACTCATGGATAAAAGCATAAAACCCTCACAAAGTCCATATGGAATTGGTGGCTTTGGTTTCCTGTTGCGGGAATTGATGCACAGGGATATTAGATAAGATACAGTCGCTCAGTAGGAACGCAACCGCGGCCATCCCTGCGGCTGTGGAGCTAGGAGATCCACACTGGCTCTCCCAGACTCAGTCTGGAACGCAGCCTCACGCAGGTGTGAATGGTTAAATCCTGGATGAAGAAATCAAGCGCTCAAGCAAAGCCCTGGGGATTGTGTTTGCAGAACAAGAACAGAAACTCGTAAAGCTGACATAACTGTACAGAAAGAACGAGGCCGCACAAACACCAGATGAGACGGAACAGCTTGAGAAGGTATTTTGTAACTTTTAATAAACTTACAGAACCTACACGTACGGCCTGGTTTTATGGCAAGTTGACACAAGCTAGAGTCATCAGAGAGGAAGGAGTTTCAATTAAGAGAATGCCCCCACAAGATCCAGCTGTAAAGGCATTGTCTCAATTAGATCAATGGAGGAGGGCCCAGCCCGTTGTGGGCGGGGCCATCCCTAGATTGATGATCCCTGGTTCTATCGGAAAGCAGGCTGAGCAAGCCATGTGAAGCAAGCCAGTAAGCACCACTCCTCCACGGCTTCTGCATCAGCTCCTGCCTCCAGGTTCCCGCCCCGTTAAAGTTCCTGCCCTGCCTTCCTTGGTTCTTAACAGCGGTGTGGAATGAAAGGGAAATGAACCTTTTCCTCAGTTACTTGAGTTTTGGTCATGGTGTTTTGTTACAGCAATAGAAACCCTAAGTAAGACACTTACTTTTTGACCCTGGTAAAGAACTTCCGAGAGAAGTGAAACCTGACGAGGAGGTCCCCTCTTTGGAGCGCTGCTCACAGAAAAGTTCTCAAATGACCCAAAGGATAGCCATGCGAGTTCAGAAATACCATTCGTAGAAGAATGAAACCCTGACAGTCAAAGCAGGGCTTGCTGGCCAATGGCGATAGAGTAGTCCTGCAGCATGGACTTAAACACTGCCAGCAGCCGCTGCACTGGAAATGAGGATTCATCGTTTCAAACCTCAACAGCAGCAGATGTCACAAGCCATGTGACAAATGGAAGCAACTCAGGGTTTCCCGGAAATGACCGATTATTATTATTATTAATCAATCAATTGTTGATCAGTGAAAGAGCTCTTAGGATTCAGGTCACTTTACCTAAACCAATAAACCAATTTATCTATTTACGACTCGATTTTACACACAAAATTGGACCCCAGAGAGATAAAAATGAAAGTGAGAGATAAAAATACATTTCTTAAGGTAGGAGGAGTTAGGTTTTACGTGCATAATAATTCCCGTCTTTCAAGGACTGGTCTTAATATCTGCATAAAACTAACGAACAGCATAGAAAACAAGGTATTGCACTTGCCGTGTGTCTCATTTTCGATCCACTTATTAATTTTATATCTGGTTTCTTCGATGTCATTTGTGAAGTCAACTCTTTCCACCCTGGCATTGTATGACTTTTCCGCACAGTCAATGTAGCTCTGCAAATAAGAATGTAGACTTTTGTATTTATAAATACCACTAACAAAAGAAATCTAGTTTTGAAGTTAATTTTTGATTTCCACTGCCTCCAAAAATGTGGAAATATGACCAGAGTTGTAGATACCCGGCTAGAAGGAAATCTGGTGAATTTGATGTTGAATATTGATTTTACTTTATCGGGACAGGGTTGGGAGATGATAAACACCCTAATGTCCTCCTCATTATCTCTCCTTCCAGCTGAAAACCTTTAAAGGCTACTGATCATGCATAAGGCCCCAAACTCAGCATAGCCCAAGGCTTTGCACCTCATTCCAGACCCAGCGAGCAGCAGAACTTGGCAGCTTTGGCTGCCTGGTTCTGGCATTAGAGTTAAAAATACAGGAGAGGAATTGTGGAATGTCCCTCCTTAGCTGAGGGAAGCTGCTGAGGCCAACAGTGTGTCCGGGGTGTCCCATTGTGGAGGCCTAGAGAGGCCATTTCATGAAGCTATGCAGGTGAAGCCTGGATTGTGTTGGAAGCCTCAAGGTGTTGGAGAAGCCAGAGTCATGAGATACCTGCTGAGGAGAGTCACTAACAGGCAGTAGAACCAGCGGAAAAGAGAAGTTGTGTCACAGTCAAGAAGACTGAAAGGAGCTGATGACCTGAAGGGTGCTTTGACGTCAGATGTGGAGATGTGGAGTTTGGGGTTTGTCTAGCTTGTCTCAGGTCTTGCTTCCTTTTGTCATGGTAATGCATATCCTGTTTTATTATGTATTGAACGTCTGTGATCTGGTTTTGAGTCTGATTTTTATAGGGGATTCTAGGCGAGAGACCGCCTTGAGTCTCGGAGGAGACTTTGAACTATTGATTTCAAAGGGTTGGAACTGTGAGAGACTATGTGGACTTCTAACGTTGGACTAAGTGATTTTTTGCATTATGGTATGGCCATGAGCCTGTGGGGGCCAGGGAGCAGAATGCGGCGGTTTGAGTAAGAATGGCCCTCGGGGGATCGTACACTTGAATGCTTGGTCATCAGGAGTGGAACTATCGGTGAAGTATTAGGAGGTGTGGCCTTTCTGGAGGAGGCATGGCACTGGAGGTGAACTCTACGGTTTCAGAAGTCCCAGGCAATCTCCGTGGTTTTATCTCTTCCTGCTGAAGACGTAGATATCGAAGCGTCTTCTCAAGCAGCACGTCCTCCAGCGTGATGTCATGCTCCCCGCCATGATGACAGCGAACTAAACCCCTGAAACTGTAAGCAAGCCCCCAACTACACGTGTCTTCTTACAGTGGCCGTGATCACGTTATCTCTTCTCAGCAATAGAACGCCCCCCAAGACACAGACCAAGGATTGCACTTATTCATAATGACTACTTTTGATAGCTATTTCTAAACAGGACTGTTTTGTGGGTTCCTAGTTTTCAGGCAGTTTGTAGGTAGAATGTAGGAATGCTACTGACGCTTGGTAAGTTGACTTCCTAAAGCATAATCTTACTAAATTTTTTCACGGGTGCTAGTAGATTTCGGTAAAGCGTTTCGAGAGAGATAGCGACGTGACAGATAGATAAATAGATATGGTAGGTAAATGGTAGAGAGATGATAGATGATAGCTAGATAGATTATCGGCATGTAGACATACGGTAGATACCACATCATTCTGTTGGACAGTACAGCTTCCCATTAGATTTGGAGATTTTTATTTCTTTTTCTCACGTAGACTTTTATTACAATATTTAATATATTAAATATAAGTGATGAGAGTAGCAACCATTGTCCTTTACTGATTCCAGACAATATTCCTCCAATTTTCTTTGACTATATTTGTTACGGTAATGTCCGTTCTTTCTTTATCTAACTTACTGAGAATTCTTACTACGCACGTGTCATTTCTTAAGACCTTTTCCTGGACAGATCCAAGTATCATACGGATTTAACTTTCATTTCGTTCATGTGGCATGTTATATTGAGCAGCTTCTACGTACTGGCTAGTCTTTTTATCCCGGGTATAAATCCTACTTGGCCATGATAAATGGCTTCTTAATATGCTGTTGAATTTTATTTGCTGGTATGTTATTGACGATTTTTAAAATCCATATTTTAGAGAGATCTTGTCCCTTAATCTTCTTTCTTGGTGGTAGTCTTACGTAGCTCAGCAGTGGTGGCCTTGGAGTACAAGTTTGCAATTGTTTCCTTGTTAGGTGTTTTGGAAGAGTTTCTCAAAGACTTGCAGTTCTATAAATTTCTGGTGAGCTTCAGAGGTCTCGAGCTTTCCTTGGAAGGGAGTTTTTCCCTTAATAAATAATATTGTTCATTACAACTCTGCTCAGGTTCCCTGTTCTTTTGATTCGGCACTTACGGACGCATGTTTTCAAGCACATTATCCGTTTATTCTAGACTATATCATTCCTTGGGATACAATTGCTCATAAAAGTCCCAGTTTCATTTGTGTCACTGTGCGGTCAGTTGCATACTCTCCTTTTTCACTCTGGTGTTATTTGAGTCTGTTTTGTGACTGGTATAGCTAAGTGTTTGTCAAATTTGACTTTCACTACCAAAAAACATAATAATCACACCCAAGAGGAGTAGATGACAAGAAATAATCAAACTGAGGGCTAAAATTAATAAAATAGAAACATTCATCAATCCGGGAAATACTATGCAAGCTGACAAAGGAGAAAAAAATATTGAACAGTCCAACAAGGCTGTAACACCTATAAACTAAGCTAACGACCAGCATGGCAATATATACAGACAGGTGTAATAGGTGGCACTCACATGCTGGTGGTAACCAAGGCCTTTCGAATTAGACTTAAGACCCACTCAACAGGAGGGAAATTATGCCCAGTACTGGAAACCTAGCCAGCTTCCCAGAGCTAGGGAGGTCATGGACATTGGAAAGGAATCTATTTCTACCGCTTTGCTAGACCAGCATAATTCCAAACTGTGTTATAAATCTTATCCCTTTACCCAGAGAGAAGTATAAGCACCACCCTTCATCAAAGAAGCTTCTATGTACATCGATAGACCATCACAGAAAACCGCCACGACTGAATACAATACAGAGATAAACAGATCATGGGAAGCCCAGACCCAACAGAAACACCTCCATTACGGCTCTTGCATCTGTGTCTCGGGGGTCATCTAGAAAGAGTATGTGGATAGGCTGTAAGAGACAGAATACCAACAAGCCTTTTTGTGAAACAGTCCCTCCTAGAAATGACAGCATAACAGGAGCAATGGCAATATTAATGAGCATGTTAACTTGGAGGGGAACTATATGTAATTAATGTAATTAATGATTTCTGAGAAAAGGAAAATGAGCCTCTCCCACGGATAAGACCCTTTATTGGTTGTCCAGTGCAAAGTGGTCAGCCCTAAAACTATATATATATAAACAACATACATGTACATATGTATGTGTGTGTTTGTATGTAACTATAGACAATCAGTGTGAGAGTCTTGTGGGTGAGGCGAAAGGGGAGTGGAAGGGAGGGGACCTGGGAGGGTTCGAAGAGAGAAACTTAAGGGAGGAAAGCGGCATAATTATATTTTAATTAAAAAGAGCCATCCCTCCGTTTTCCACGCTGTGGTCGGATCTTGCTTTCACCGTGCCTCCTGTGTTACAGTGTCATTCCATGCCGTGAATGTCAGGATGAAGAAGAACATGGAATCACGCTGTACGTGATAGCAAAGGTAGGCAAGTCAACGCCACGCTTAAATGAATTAGCATTCCCTTAGGAATGAGTTAGCAGTCCGTGTGAGAAGAAGAAAAACAAATACAATCAACCACACAGACCGGCTCTCTTAAAACTTCATAGGAAACTTTCTTAAGATGACGGAAAAAAACAAAAAGTGGCCTAATATTCTCTAACTGGCATGATACCAAAGTGCTGGGGAGTGGTGCTGGGGAGGGGCAGAGAATCCGAGTGGGTGACGGGCGACGGGAACGGTAGTCACGGTTGGGTGGAACACAGAGAGCAGGTAAAAACGCAGGTGATTAGCCCCATGATGTCACTGAGACTGGGTTTTACAGACGACTGTTGGTCAGGTGGATACATAAAAGAGAGATAAATGCCCAGAGAGACACACACGGCAAGGCTGCTTAGTAGTCCTAACCAAGTGAACAACTTCTGGCAGTCAGAGTAACAAACATTCCACAGCACAGGGTGAGTAGCTCAGAGCGAATCATCTGGACCTGGTGGCCTTCCAGTAGGCAGGGTGCCATGATGATGCATCCATTACCAACGCCATTCAGAAATATTAGCCAACTGACCTATTTCCAACTCTTGTTGAATCTGAGCTTCTCCTCTGCCAGTGTCTGCAGTGGCTGGCCTGATTTGGCTATACATCCTTGGGAAGAACTCGTGTATAAACAATCTCACTGAGAACAAACAACCAGAAGGAAAAATGAGGAGCTTAGCTGAGAGAAAATGGAGGCAAAAGAGAGACAACCCACTGGGGATGACACCCTGTTTCAGTGGACCTGAAGCTCATAGGAAGCAGTGGTTTGTCTCTGACGCCATGGCCCCCCTCACATAATCCCTTCCCTTCTCATTTCCAGTTACAGCTCGACGTCACTTCTCCCACCGACCGCATCTGTCCTTGAAATCTACCAGTTGGACCACCCTGATTATGTGGGTTTACTGGATGGGAAGGTGATCGTTCAAGACCAGAGTAGCAGTAACAGCAATCGAATAATTTTATGATTCATAGGAAGGCAGAAGGCATTATTCATGTAGTAGATTGGATAAGATTCAGGTCTAGAGTAGGTGTAACCTTCTTACATAAGCAGTTTTCACCCACCTTATGAAAGTCAAACACTTTTTCTGCAAAAAGCCCGTTGGCAATGCTGAGTTCGTAATCCTTGTGAGATGAGTTTATGTCGGCAAGAGCTCTTTTCAGTTGATACTGTAGCGCTGGCTGCTATCAAACAGAGACACACAGATTTGATCTCATACTTCATGGATGCACAATACCACTTATACATGAAATAAATTATGTATATTATTCTATAAAAGAATTGTAAAGTATTAATACAAAAGCAGCAAGCAAAGCCTCATACATATATCTGTGTCTTTACCCTTCATCCTAGTGTCTGTAATCAAACTGAAAAATTTAGGGAAATAAAGCTATCAGTAGGAAACTATCAATTAGGCCAAGTTGCATACCAAGAAATCAATTTATCAATGTCACTTAACTCTAAAGGACAGAAAAAGAAAAGCTGGTTATCAATATTTTACTACAGCCTGACAAGAAAGCAAAATATCGGTAAATTAATAATTAAATTATCAAAATTATATTTGAAATAACTACAGTTTAGAGAGTTCGAGATGGGGTTTCTTGGTTTTAATAGGATAGGAAGCATTAAAACATATTCAAAAGATAGGGTGTTTTTTTTCAATTTAATTTCTAGTTGGCTTTTTCTTTAGGAAATGTGCTTACCTGATTGTTAGAAGAGTTTCTTTGTCTTGACGGGGTGTTAAGGTAAAGCACCTGTAGACATGAAAAAAAAAATCCTGTTAGAATCAAGGCATCCGAGGCAATCAGTTAGCAGGAGATCTTGAGACTAGAGATTTCTTTCTGAAATAAGTCTCATCTAGTGACATTTCAGTTTCATGGCTGTCTTAGGGCTAAGGCTTCTCCTGATTCCAAATGAATTGTTTCAGCAGTTGGCTGAAACAGAGAAAAATGGTTTCTAGTTTTCGTTGTTGCTACACTTTCTTCCTGTTCCACATACTAACCTACCTTGGGCCAGCCGTGGTTGACAGATGTGTATTAATTTATGTAAGCATCACGGTGGCATCGCTTCCTCTGAATGTGCTCATCGGGGTTTCGGTCTGCACAAGGGCATGGCAATATTTTATCTGAAAAGTCCTCAGAGTCCGTGTGCTACGGTCTTAGTTTCAGATGCTTTGGTCTGAGGTGAGAGTTTCGAAAGAGGATCAAATCGTTAGAGCTCTGACTTCCCTCAGTAGCTTCATCCATTTCTGAATTTCCCGGTTTCACAGATTCTTGGGAGAGGAAGTTGTTCCAAGAGGTGGCTTTCTCGGTTTGCTCTCTTGCTGGTGTGAGGTGAGGTGACAGACCAGCAATGTGGGTGGGAACCTCCAAAACTGTGAGCCCCAATAGACTTTAGTGCCTTAAAGTTTGACTTTATCCGGCACTTTGTCAGAGCAACAGAATGGTGACTAGCACAGGTGCACGTAGTTGAAATCAGCAGTTCTCAGTGCAGTCCACTGAAACAGGACTGCGATGCTCGCCACAAGAATTGCGTAATACAAAAACGACTACTTGGGGGTCTTTGGCGCATCTAAGCCTCCCTTTGGAATGACATGGTAGGTCTTGTGGAAGCGTTTGGCTCGGTACTCAATATGTCACCAATTCATGGGTTTGTTTAATGTTTCTTTAGATCTTGCCTACCAGGTTCTGGCTCCCCGCCTCAGCTTTAAACTAATTTTGGAATCATGAAATTCATTAGCATTTTCCATCAACTATAATCCATAGATGTCTTCAGATTTCACGCTGTGAAGTAATATTACGTTTAACTTACCATGTCCCCAAAGTACTTGAACCCTGAGCAGAGCCTCCTCATTCTCTGCTCCCTGTCTGATGAGATTCTCAGCATACAGACTTTCTCCAAATACTCAAGTTATTAATGATACCGAACTTAAAGCTACTTGACTATGGGCGTGGTCTTCTCCGATAGATTTCTTTCGAGTACAGAAACTCAGGCTTGTGCTCACATTTTATCTTATCTTCCACAGCTATGCAATTCTCTCACACCAGTGATGTACTGCAGGATTCACTTCAGATACTCATTTGTGCTGACCAGTTTCAATATTGTGATTTTGTACCCAACGTGATTTGGTAAGGGACATTTTCAACGGGTGGAGAAAATTTTTGTGGTGGTATATATGCTGACGGTTGTGAAATGCTTCATCTGCAAAGCTGCGTTCAGAAAAGCCCACGATCCTTGCTGCTCCCATCTTAGCCACACCCTGCTCTCCGGATTATAATGCAATCTTGACTCAAGGGCACATTTTCATAGCATCTGGCAGAAGGAGGGGAGATTCTAGACTTTGTCTTTGTAATTCAGGATTGTGTCTACAGAGTTTTATAAATTCTTACATGTCTCAAGTTTGGAAGCTTTAATCTTGGTTAGATATATTTGGAATAGAAATCTATTGAATTCATAAGTGGACAAAACTGCAAGGTTTAATATTTTGTGCCCAGTTAAAAGTTTCCTGACGCTATCGAGTTTTAAAGACCTCTGCTGGATTATGATACACTTTTGATCATTTTTAATTCCGCACAAGAGATGTTTGTTTCAACTATGAGAAACCACACATGATGTGTTCAGTCGTAAAAGATTCGAAATGTTTACTAGGACCCACGGGGCCTGTGAACCACAGCTCCTGGGACAAGTTAGTTCGTAGGGCTCCCTTGTCTTAAATCTATAGGCTTGACAAACTGCTATGGTGAGGGCTTGTCACTCAAGGGTGTATACCATAGGTCTATCAGAAGACATTCTTCTCCACCGATGGCAAGTGGCAAGGACCTTGTAAACATCAACAACACAAGTTGTTGGAGAGATGAATGTATTAATTAGCCTGATATAATCTTTTTATAATATGTGCATAGCTTTAAACAGTTTACCCATTACTTATCAGAAGAAGCTAGCCATTTACCCCCAAGGGAGCTACTCTTCTTCAAATTCTCCGTTTACAAAGTTCTAACTGGTTAAACTGTTGGGAAAGGTCAGCAGTATCCGAGCTAAGTGATAAACGTGAAGCAAAAATACACAACGTTGTAAATAACTCTACCTCTCTGTCTCTTTCACGGAATGGCAGCTGCCTTCACAACTCTTAAACCTTGAATCCTCAAGCACGCTGATTTTGGACCTGTCGGAAACCTGACCTCCTTAAAGAGCGGCAGAGCTCTCCCACGAACGTCATGGCATGTCAGAAAGCAAAGGACTTTCAGGGTTTGGGGGAATGGATTGCCTGTTTGGCTAAAGGCATTTCTACTGTAACAGACGGCAGCAATACTGGGCTAGACAGATGGCTTGCTGGGTAAAACACTTGCCACACAGACATGAGAACTTGAGTGAGAATCCCCAGAACTGGGGATCCCATAAAACTGGGTTGCAGGAACTCACAAGTGTATAGTCCCAGCACGTCTCCAGGGAGCTGGGAAGTGGAGACAGGAGAATCTCGGGAGGCTTGCAACCAGCTGGCCTGGCATGATACCGTAGGCCCAAGCAAGAGACTCCATCTCAAACAAGTGAGGACCAGTGGCTCCGGCTGTCTGGCTCACACGTACCAGCATTTACATACATGAACACACACAAGACCAAGATTTCAAAAAATAATAAAAGTGAACAAAACCAAGCTGATACTTTGAGCATCAAAGGACAAGGGCCATTGGTTGCTCGAAGGTGCTTTTCAGAGACATAGGCAAGAAACTTACAAATCGTGACTACACTGATTGCACCTGAGTTTCCCTGAAATGTAAACACGTGCTCTATAACGCCCAGGCGAACACACCGTAAAGACAGATAGGACCGAAGCCGGAGGTTAATTTCAGGTCGGCACGTAACAAGGGACTAAACCCTTGTACAACTAAACCGAACATGGCTTTACGACAGTGCTTCCGTGTTTTCTTCCCAAGTTTCTCGCGGTACGTCATGACAGCAGCATTTATCCAGAAGCCATGTATGGGCGTGAACGGTGAGACTATGGATATTAGAGGAAAGAAGACTCCAGCAAGACGAAGCCTTTTTTTTTTTTTTCCGATTCACCAAGACACGGTTGAGAAACCTTACTTCAAAAGGCCATGCAATGTTGGAGTCACAGGTCTGACACCCCAGCATAAAATCGAGATAATAATGCCTCTTCATTGTGTTGTTGAGAATACCCAATAAAGTCAAATTTGGGGGCTTGTCCCAGAGGTTGTGGTTGACGATACCACCAACAGCTAGCCGGCACCGCCACCGCCTTGCGCGGCTCTCTGCGGACACTGCCGTTTCCTCTATCTCCTAATGAACTGGCGCACTTCCCTCAGCTGTCCCCTAGCCGCAGAGGCATGGAGCCATGCAGAGAAGGAGAGGGATCGTTGCAGTTTAGATGATATATACAAACAACTTTCAACAGTACTGAGTTAAAATAATAGGTACAGCCAGGATCGGGAAGGAATGGCTTCTGAGCCTGTGGAAACGGCTGGATAAACCTGGCGTGGCAGCTGCTGGAGAGCAGCCAGATTTCTATGATGATTTCCTGGGAAAAGGGCGGGAAGCCTTGACCGCCGGGCGTCGGAGCTGTGTACGAGGGCTCCTTGATAAGCACTTTCTGAAGGTGCTGAGGAGGAGGTGGTGGTAAACACTGTTCCAGTAGCCTTCTATTATCTGCGATATACAACTGTCATTTGTGTCCAAGTAACCGATGTTAAATAGGACATCAGGCCAGGGTTGAACACTCGTCTAGCAAGTGTCAAGTTTCCGTACCCAGCCCCACAAACAACACAATGTGGAACTAGGGCATCTAGTGAGTTCTACGACACCTGTGTCTAGTGTGAAAGCTCACTGGAGGTGCTGCTAAAACTGACCCACACACCCACAACTACAGTTTCTGATCTGGTCTAAGAATTCACATCCTCACCAAGTTGGCCAGATGCTGCTGCTACTAGTTACCAAAGGAAAGGACTTTGAGAAGCAGTGCGTTAAGTAAAAAACATTCCAGATTTATTTCTGAGTCTTCCCAACTGAAAACCGAGGGCTGGCGGTAAAGCTCCATGATTATTGTGAAATACTGGCTCTGAGAAAGCAACATACTCCTAATACTGATTGGAAAAGTCCACACTGACCTTGTCGATCTGACGTGCACAGTCACCTCGAGCTCCCAAACGAATTAGGCTCAGGGCGGCGAAGATACTCAGGGAAGAGAAGAAGACATTTCCGTTTCCTTGATTGCTATCCATGTCTCTGAATAAGTCGAAGCCAAATTCTGCATTTGATGCAGCAAGGGAGGCCATTGTGACACCAAATGTTGCCTAGAGATCAATGGAGAGTTGTTATATTAGCTCAGGGCACATTTGTTCGTTTTTGTGTGTGTTTTTTTAAAATTAATTCAAAGATTCATTTCTTCACCCTTGCGTGCCATCATCAAATAACTCGGGAAAGAAAGAGACCATTCCTCTGGGTCCTACATTCTTGGCTCTAAGACTAAATCTTGGTTGACAACAATTTAGAATACCTTCATTTTCCTCACCCTGACCCGTCAGCAAAGCAGCGCTTTCCTGATCATGCTGGGAGCACCATCCTAATTTTCCTTGATGGGGTCTTGTAGCCTCAATGGTCCTTGCTGACCTGGTTTCAAGTTGAGCATCCGTACACTTGCTAGTTCTCAAATAGCCCTAGACTTCTAAACCGAGGTAGGGGAGAGGGACGACTGAGAGGGAAACTGCACCACCACAATTATGCTCAACATGGTCTCTGTCTCCTAAACTATTGTTAACTTTACCACGTCATTTTCTCACACTGTCTCCATTACGGCCTCCATGTGTACCCATACAGCCACTGCTCTCCATGGTTTTTTAGGGCAATCTTAATTGTAAACATGGTTCATCTTTGGTCTTGAGTTTTTTACCATTCGAAAGACCACTGTCGAATGTTTTAGCAGAAAATGAAGTCATCATTACAGGCTTCGTGACAATTTCTAAGACACTCCAAAACAAAGGTCTAGATTTTGCTGGAAAAGCCAGTTGGACTACAGTAGCAAATATAGAATTAAGGCTGAAACTCATCTCAGAATTCTCACAGCACTGTTTGGAGATACAGAGCAGTGGCACCGCCCTGGAATTACCCAGGGACCCACTTGGTGTTTCTTTGGAGACTTTCTCCAAAGCTCAGTGCTCTACATCACAGTGGACCTAAAGAAATTTTCCAGGGTGCTCTAAACTATTCTCCTCAAGCGCTGATGTCTTCAGGAGGCCTAGCACTGTCCCAGCACGGGAGCCAGTTGTTCACTCTTCTAAAGCAACTTTTAGCTTATTCCATGAGATGGCCTTGTATGGAATCTATAGTGGGGATGCGTGACAGGATACCGTGCATGCTTCTACCTGTTACTCTAAAACAGGAGAAAAGTCTTTGCATCAGTCATCGGGTGGGAGAAGCAGAAGTCTGAGAGAAGATAAACACAGCCCAAAAGGAATATTCTAATATTGCCATTTTTAACATTGGTTGGGAATCACAAAAAACAATGGTTTTTGTTTGCCTGTTTGTTTGAGACAGAAAGAGAGAGAGAGAGACAGAGAGACAGAGAGAGGGAGAGGGAGACACAGGGAGAAGGGGGAAGGAAGGAAAGAAAGCACGAAATTTATTTTCTATAAAAAATTAAATAAGTTGAAAGTAAGATTTTTAATTTCATCAGATGGGAGATTGAGTTTTAATAACTTAACTATTCTAATAGTAGACTCTAAGGGAAACTATTGTAAAATATTAATTACTATTTATTCTGCCCTAAAAGTCAACAAATGCCCTGTTTCCCAAGAAAACATTAATGAAGAACTCACACTTGGAATTCCAAGGCCAAAGAGCATCTTTGAGTCATGAGCCTGTTAAACCATGACTTTAACTTTCATGGTTAAATTTAGCCATTTGCAATTCATTATTGGTCCCATCCCTCAGTTACCTCCCAGTAACACAGAATAAGAAAACCAATCACATTAAACACACACTGCATTCCAAGAAAGAATATCTATGTTCTTTTCAAAATTATTTAGGAGCCTGGAAATAGTGGTTCAGGCCTTTAATCCCAGCACTCTGTAGAAAGAGACAGGAAGATCTCTATGAGTTCAAGGCCAGCCTGGTCTATACAGTGAACCCAGACCAGGCAGAACTACACAGTGAGTCCCTGTCTCAAAAACAAAGTGTAATTTAAGGAAGGAGGGAGAAATGTTATTTAGAGCTGAGAGTGTAGCTCCATGGCCTAGAATATTCAAGGACTTGGGTTCTGTAGCAGTGACAAAATCAAAATCGGATTTAAAAAAACCTACCCAGAAAATTACTAAATTGATTTCTTATCCAACTAATCCAGGACAAAGAGCACTGGACAGTTCCACCAGCGCTACAAGAAAAGATTCTAGCAAAAAAAGAAAAATTTAAACTGGGGCCCTGAGTGGCATTGGAAGTAACCTGCCACCTTTGTAGACCAAGAGGTACCCGGCAGTATCTGTGGTCCCCAAATCTGTTAGGGACGTAAAATTGTTTCTTTGGCCTTAGAAAGGAGTATTGCATGTATAACTTGAAAATCTATGAACCAGATTAACAAAACTACAAAGCATAAAAATGAGACACACACTGATTTATTTTTTCTTTAAATTTAGAAACACACAGATTTCATTAGATTTCACGGTTTCCACAAGGAAGATGGGTTTAGAATCCCTCTCTTCCGGAGAGTTTCCAGGACTTCGTGCTGACTGCCGAGACACGGTGCGAAATGAAAGGAACCACTTTTAGCTACCACCTTGACAGAAAAAGCATCATAATTCTTTCTAAATATTTATAAAGAAACTTGTGTTTCCTGGATCTGTTTTGACACATTGACACGGTGTAGGCTGTAGCCACTAAAATGAAGCTCAGAGGATGTTTTCCAATAACTCTACGGATGGGGCAGCACAGGCCATCGGAGCTAACTGGTAAACTTATATCTCAAGTTAAACCCTGATTCTCCCCATTTCTTTACAAATTATATCTTACTGATTTACACTTTTGGTTTAAAAAGAAGTGGGGGGAAACTTCTGGCTTTTCAACATTATTCTTCTTTACATTCCAAACAGTAAAATCTTTTATTTTCAAAACTGATTGTCAGTGTGGTAAAAATTTCACAAAACTGTCATTATATTTGTTCGTTGAATAAATTAGCTACAGTTCTTTTATTTTACATGAGTTTTTTTTTTTACAGTGAGCAAATTCTTGTGTGAAAAAAAAGAATGAGTGTAACTAATTTTATTGGATAAGATTTTTTTTCATGGAATAGAAATCATACTGGTAAAAAGTTATCACAAAAAAAAAAAAAATGAGCCAAGACATTTATCACAGAAAAAGATGAGCCAAGACATTTATCACAGAAAAAGATGAGCCAAGACATTTATCACAGAGAAAGGTGAGCCAAGACATTCCCAGACATTAATAAATCCTGAATCTGTGACTTCTGAGATGATAGATAGCACTAAATACATTCATCACTCTTCCACAAACAGGCTCACACTGGTTGAAAATAAATTCCAGAAAACTTCCACTTTGCATAATTGACTTGTTAATTTTCCCGATAGATGGTACACTTGAACTGAAAGCAAGAATTCCTCTTCATTTTAGAGGTGAAGCCTGCATCCCACCGACAAACAGAAAGCTTTATTTATGGCCAACTCAGTGGCTTTATGCCCCAAAGTTCTAAATGTTGAGAGATGAGTAAAAATTAGCATCGAAGAGAGTTTTCCTTTCTCCCATGTAATAACTGAAGAAACTTAAAGATAAATAAGCTAAATGCTAACAAAAATAAACTCTATTTTTAAAAAAGCACCAATAAGTACCAAACATTTGGTGCTTGGTTAAATAGCTAAGGCAAAGAAAGTAGTTCAGGCTCAAGCTGCAGAAGGCGCCACTTCCGCGGCTCCCGCTACACCGCTGTTGAGATACCGTAATGGCGAAAATAAGAAAACTAAATTAAATTGAATTAAATTAAATTAAAAAAAAAACAGAACCCTTTTTAGTCAAAAAAGAATTTGGCCACAAAGAGGAATTTTTCACTTAATCCCCAAATCCCTAAATATCACAGTCTCATGTTTCCTGTATAGACATGTTGGCTTAGTCTAAAATTACAAAATAATTTTAAAAAATGGTTTATAGTGTTAAAGTTAACACAAAATAGAATATTCTCATGAAAGTTCTTCAATCCCGAACTTCAGGCAAAAATCACAGCTACCTGAAGGTTATTCGGTTACCGGTGGAACGCTTCAACACTAGCGGCTCTTCTCTCTGCCAGTGTCACTATATTTGTGTTTAAAAAAATACAGATTTTGCCAAAGTTTTGTTTGAAAAATCTAATTAAAATATCAGGAAAATAGTTTCTTTTTAATGAAACCCAAGAAAACTCAGACATAAAACACCTTCAATAAAACACGGAATTAGACTGAGTCTGTTTCAGGTTCCTATGTTTGTATCTGATTGATAAGTGTGTGGTTTAATTGCATGGTAAAAGCATATATGATACTAAGGTAATTTTAACTATGCAAAAAATAATTGTTCTTATTAATCAATTATTGGAGGAAAGCTTTTGTATTAAATGAGATATTAGAGCAGAATAGCTATTCAACAAATTTAACTTTTGTTTTTTTACCCACACTCCAAATATTTTATCACAAGACAATTGCTGTTCTGTAGAAGGATTCTCAAATCTTCCCATTTATTTTTAAAGCATTCAAACTTTGATAAACTTCTAACCATATGACTGTCTTACACTATGATTGGTTCCATTTTAATGAACTGGTAAATTCCAGCATGCAGTGGCATGCGTGGGAACAGTGGAAATACAGAATCTAGATCTGTATGTGGTTCTCCATTTCTCTATTCAAAGACTGAACATAAAGTTTTAACTGACCTCCAACACTGTGACATATGTCAGTCTCCATGATGCTAGTCAAAATTGATCAAGAGCAAGCCATAAGACAGACGTGAAGAACATTTTGAAATCTTGAAACATTTAATGTCTTATGTACAGAAAAGTAGCCAAAATATCCCTTCCTCTCTCCCTCTCTCCTCTCTCTCCCTCTCTCCTCTCTTTACATTACATGGTGGACATTGGAAGCATTTACCTTACTGTCTTCATAGAGGAAGTTGCAGCTGGTTGGGCGAGTCTGGAATTGTTCCCTGAGTTACTCTGAACTATAAAGCCTCTGACTCAGACACTCCCTGTTTCCTATTTTGATGGTCACGAGAGTTTAAAAATAATTCCACTGAAATGAAATTATACTCAGGCCCTTTATGAAGAGAACTAGAGAAAAACTGTAATCCACTATGGCTTTAGTTCAAAGTGTCAGAATAGATATGTTCTTGTGAAATTGAGTATACTTGATATTATTCTAACACAGTATTTTTCAAATATGCATACCTGCATTTTTGCATATGGAATTCAGTGGCTGGTCTGTGACATTGCTGTCTTTTCTAGACTTCTCTCCTTCCGATTTTAGCAAACAATAAGAAATGCAGTAAAAAATTAGGAATGCTGCATTTGAGGAAGACAGTGAGCTGACTCTTTCTGGCAGAGCTTGCTTATATCATAGTTAATGATTCTGGGTTAACTCCAAATGTTAGTTCTGCTATACCAGCACGGCCTTCATTTTAATTGTATGGCTTAATGCTAACGTTGAATAATCTTGACCATTCAAAACTCTCTAAAATGAATTACCTCTCAGACCAACACATTGAACTTATTGGGGAGATATAGCTACCTTCATCAGACAAGAAATAAATCAGTGATGGGAAAACAGAAAATAAACATTTAGGAAAAAGGCGATGCCGTCACCACTAACGTCATAAAACAAAGGCTAAGCTGGGAAACACGTCAGGGGGTGACTTCTAGAGCAACTGTGGATACAGTTCTCTTACTTGTGATAAGTGCTAACTAAAATAAAAGCTAAATAAAAGGCAGGGTCTATTTCTCTAGAGGGAAGATGAGCTTTTAAGGGCTGTTGTGGAAAGCAGAGTCCTCGAGACTTTCATGAGAAGGGACGTCTAAAGATAGTCACCAAGCGCAAACGGCAAGAAGAAGCAGCATTAGCAACAGGAAACATGGTGCAGGGCAGCGGAGCGCTGTTGCCTGCAGTAAGTGTGAAGGGAACTGGGAGTCAGAGGGCAGGCAGGGGTGCACTGCTGTTTCCCACGACAAGCTTGGTGGTCTTTCGCCTGGGCTGCTCACTACTTAAAACGTATGTAACCTGGAAATAAAATAAGGAATAGGTCACAAAACCTAGGCTTATGAGCCTAGGACAACTTCACCTTGAACAAGCAACTTAATTTTGGGTGGCTCAATTTTTTCATCGGCCAAATAATAATTCAAATCAATTATATGGGGATGTATACACAAGAGCAACAGCATCTTACTTATAGGATAAACCCCCCAATAATTTCAAACTCCTCCCCCTCTACCTCCACTCAGCCACCACGTTGTACCTTTTTATGGGTTGTCCTATATTATTACTGAGAAACTCCTGGTCACGTTATCCATTCGTATATAGCATATTATTTCACAAACCTTGGGGTTTGGCCACTAACATCCCTCCGCTGCGTAGCTGTTACCCTCTAGAGAAAATAACACTACAGCTTCTACATAAGGATTTTAATCACAGGAGGACTGGGGAGGTTTAAGCAGATGAGATTGAAAGTTCAGCACAAACAGTAAGGAGACAAGGTGGCCAGGTGGAAGGAAGACGCTATTGGTAGAAAGGATACGTCTCACCAATTAGCCCGGTGTTCCTTGGACTTCCTGGTTTTTGGCACCCTGTACTCCCTCAGGCTAAGGTGGACATTAATAAAGACTCATCTACTTCCATCAGGGTCCAGTCTTCTCACAAGACCTCTGCTTATCTAGTATATCTCCAAACCATGTTCTACACAGGACAGGTCGAATTCTCCCCAGAAGATACTCTAGGTTCCCCAATTATATCATCATTTAATGACTGAAAACTCTTCAACAACTCACAGGGCTCTCCTGGTAATGATAGCATTGAGGTTTAGAAACTAAATATTAACCTCAAAAGAGGTATACAGTATGATGTCCTACCAAAGACCCAGGAGGGTGTGTGTACATAAGAATGTCCTTGTGGGCAGACTCACAATTCAGAGGAAATATTTGCCTGAGTTCCCGTGAGTGGGTGGGAGGTTTTCTTGATTAGAGAACTGAGATAGGGGTGTTAGAGATTCGAACAAAGTTCTTTCCGTGAAATCGTGTGAAGATATTGAGTGCAACTTTATCTTTCTTATAGGTTCATAATTTTTTAAAAAAATCTCTTCAAGAAAATAAGGAAACACATCAAGACTAGGTCTATGGTTCAATGTACAATGTAATGCGGCTGCTTAGCATTCTAGTTCTGGTAGACGTTTTGGTAAAGGGCAGGATGGGATGCTGAGGTAAGGATAAAGTAGTCACGAGGAGGCAGCACAGCGAGGCTGCGGGGCTGACAGCTATCTAGGGTCTGTCGCAGAGACCCAGGCTTCCTGAATTCCCTCTTGCAGCCCCAAATCGAAGCGCATTCACTGCTAGTCATACAAACTGCACTACCAGAAGGGGGTTGCCTCCAAGATTTTAGAACTGGAGAGCTTTTAAAACTCTGCACATGGCCTCTGGCCATCTACAACCGGCTGGGGATTCCGTAGTGAACTGGGCTGTCACCCACAAGAGCGTATGGGAGAGGCATATTTAAATATAAAAAACAAGGCATTTACAACCGCATTCCTACACATGGAAGCAGTGACGACGGGAATCACACTCACAAACAAACATCCCCACCCTGTTCTGTGCTCTCCTGCGCTACACGTCTACGTCTACGTCTATGTCTACGTCTACGCCGCGCTCTTAGGAAAGAAGCCGGAGGGCGGAGGAAAGAACCTTGCTTACCACTATTTAATGAGCCAAAGTAAGTCTTTCTCACCAAATCTGTTCAAAACACATTCGAATTAGGTCTTCAGACTGTCCCTAGGTTCGGGTCTCCCGTGCACCTGCTTACTGATGCTTTGGTGTTACTTCTGGGGTGGATCCTCCGTGACTCAGAGCGAGCGCTGTCCACGCAGACGCTTACAAGCATTCGGCTTTCCACAAGGTTTCAAAAGAGCATCTGAGTCAGATTATCATTATGTGGTTCCTTCCGTTTGGGTGTGAATCAGATTCAAGAAGGTCATTTTCCCCGTCTCTACTCTTTATAGTAAAGTGGTTTAAATATATTCATGCAAATAGACGAAGAACAGTCCATTCACCGGTCCATCTCCTAACTCTCCCCTCTACGAGAGGACTATAGAGAAAGACAAAACATAGCTGTGATTCCAAGTTTGATAATCGATTTTATTGCAGTTTGACATTGATCTCTTATGGCCCGGTTTTCCACCCCTCACCTCACCTTGTGCAAATTAGCCTAACATAATAATATAAAACAGAATTTTTTAACCCAGTATTTTGATCATTCAATAAACTCAAAGACTCCCCTGTAACTCTAACTTTGGCATTTTTTTTTAATCCTTTTTGATCCTTCTGAACTGCTCCTTCTCCCCAGTGGCTTGTAATTTTCCAGAGAAGTATCTGTTGAGTTAATCACCGCAGTTGACCTCTCTGGATAGTCCCTGACCTGAAGGCAGCTTCAGGTAGCCTGAAACTGGGTGAGTTAGCTCATTCTTGACATTCTGCCAGCCTATACCCTCCACCCTTCTGAGTGGCGGTGGAGAGCCACACCACACCGCCCAGGTTTGCCCTGCCATTGTACAGGCTGGAGTTCACCGAGGGGGATTCGTGCCCTAAAACGTGACCAGGTATACCAAAAGTGTCCAATCAACTGCTCACACCTTTGTCTGAAAATACATACTGTCCAAACAAGGACAGTATCCCATTCCAAGATCGCCTGTCACAACACTGAACTCTGTGTTATGACCACGACAGGCTACCTACCCCTCAGAGGAAGGACTGTAATCCAAATCCTTCCAGTTGAATGGCTTTCAAAGAACAGCTAATGTTTGCCAAAGTAAATAGTCCTCTCTGGTTCAAGGCGACCAGAACTAAACAGTGCCAGCAACACCATCAACATACAGGTACTTGCTCATTTTCTCCATGTCTGCCTCTTTCCAAGGAGGAAGGAGAGCTTGTGTAGTAAAAATTAATTAGCTATTGATTACTTCCACGATGCTTTATGACCATTGTGACAGTCGAGAAGAATAAAATAACAAATAATCACAGAAACTAATTTTTGAATTAGCTGTTACAGTAAACTTTCTGATGGAGGTTTCTGTTAAGATCGGTAAGTTATCGATGGGTTCCCTGTTTTCTGTTCTAATTATAGTGATAGTTGACTACAGTAATTCAAAATATGTTTAAGCCTATACCCTTCCTCTTCCCTCCCCGTTGTAGAGATGAAGTTACAAAATGACTAAAAGGTTAAATAAAGGTAAGGGACCCAAATGACACACTAACTGGAAAATCTTCCTGAAATTACCAGTCACCCTTAATTGAAGGTCTTCTCACCATTGTTTTCTTCTCCACTACACTCAGAAGAAATGCCTCCCACTGCAGTGTCAGCAACAGTTTACCACCAACCAATTCCAAAGTGGCATAAGACCAAGAAAGAAACCAGTCATGGGAACAGAACTGGAGTGTCCCATCAATTATTCTCTCTTGCCAGACAATGATAACCAAAATTTCCATTGGCCTTGCCGGTTTCCAAGTACAGATGAGGCCACACAAATCATAATGACCTAAACTTTATTGTTAGGGTAGTTATTCTCACTCACTTACCAAAGGTCCACTGTGATGTGTGTGACCAGCCCCCTGCCCTTCCAACGGAAAGCAAAGAAACCTTAAGGGATCTCCTACATCTCCATCACATGGCCTGGTTTTTTATCTGCACCCTCGGTCTCTAGCAAGAACCATTATCTCTGCCAAAAATATTGTTTCCAGATACCCTCTCAGATGACTACCAATCAAGACTGGACACCATCCATATAGACCCCATGAAGAAGTCAGGAGAAGGGGGGATTCTTCCTAATCCTATTATGTCTGGTTGTCAAGCACCTAGGGTGAATGTTTACTGTGCCTGCACCTTGTAGCTGATACTCATTCTCACACAATCTCCAAATTGGGAAATTCCCACGTTTAAAGGGGATACCTAGCGAGTATTTACTAAGGATTAATGAATTAGATCTGGAAAGTAATCATTTCTAAGGGCTAAATTGCAGGGTTATGTGTTTCTTTCTTTAGCAACAGTTGAAACGAAAGGTCAAAATACAAAAAAAAAAGTTAGATTGTGAACTAAGAATACGGAGTTATGTGTTAGAGTTTAGTATCGACAGCTGTGCATTGAAAATGGTGAACCATGAAGTTCAGACTAACAGTACAATGAAGAGTAGAAACGAGTCTCTTCACTGTTTCCCAAAATGAGTGCTTGCTTCAGGACCATGAACATCAGCCCATTAGCTCCCCACCTGCAAATTCTTGCTACTGGTTAAGATGGCGAGCTCTGAAGGTTACCGAGAGAGAAGCTAAGAAAACTTGGCAGACTATATATAAGATGTTGGAAGTGACCATAATGGAAGGTAGGAAATTGAGCGTGTTCAATGGAAGCAGAGTACTTGACAGCTTGTGACATGGATGGCTTCCAAGAGGTACTTGAGAACAATACCAGGGTATAAACTTCAGTTGTAGCTCTAGCTAAGCTAGGATCCAGGTGCATAGCTCAGGGGCAGAGTGCTTGCTAGCCAGAATGAGGTCCCGAGTTCAGTTCCACATGTTTAAAAGCAGAAGAGCTGTAGTTAGGCGGAGAGTGTGTACTCTCTCTGGTAAAGACATAGCAATGCAAAAAGCAGAGAAATGATAGAAAATGACTTGATTGAAATGATTTTTTCACACACTAAGGGAGATAACTCTGCACATCGTAAAATATGCCAACATGTCACCCGCAAGATGAAGCCATTTGTGTGTCGTATGTTTGCTAAGCACATTACTTGTTCCAAATTCCAAGCTTTGGGATTTTTTTTTATATATAAACTATGTTTATTACATCTAATCCTTTCAGGAGATCTGAGTTATTTATTTGAATAAAATCTTGTAGGAGCAAGTTCCAGGGCTTAATTACACGTTGTGCCAGGATGGATTCATTTTAAGTGATTGCATGCTGTGTCTATTTTTACATCTTAGAACATTTCTGTCGCTCTTTTGAGGGCAGGGTGCAAATGAATTTAACCAGTCCACATATTTTGTTTTGTGTAAACATTTACCACGTCTTCTTGCTCTACTTCTTAGGTCCCCTTCACATTATCTTCTACTTACGAAATCAGTAGGCTTAGCTTTCACTCAGCAATAAATCCTTCTCAGACATTTAAATGAGTGCGATTGTCGAGACTTCTAATCTCTTCTTATCAGAAACCCAAATACTGAAGGCCGTACAGATTTCCATTTATTTGTGTCATGTGATTTCATCACGTTGTCATAGCGACAAGCATAATGAATAGTAATGAGCAACAAATGCAAATACCGAAACACCCAAGTCATCCTTCTTGCCTGTTAACCATTTTCTCTCTTTGAACTCAGTTCTGCTGACATTTATGAACGGGTTGATGAATGAGAGTTTTCTAAACAAAATCCAACTGTAGTTTCGTAAGAAGAAAAAAGATTACATTTCACTTCAGAATTTAAACTTCCCAAATAAATGTATAATTCATCCCATTTGGCTTATTGAATTATTGTATTTAGGAATCTAGATCATTTTCTAGCGTGAAGAATCAGTCTTTCAAGTCCAGTGACTAAGTTCAATGTAAATGATATTTAGTGTATCTATTTGTTTCTATTTTTTCATATTCATTAAGAGTTCTATTGCATTTTCCAATGATTATTCTTCTATTCAGAGACTCCCATTTGAAGTGTGACTTTAAAAACCTTCCGTTTTGGAGTCCAAAGTTTGAGAAAGACCACAAAGTTGTGGGAGATAGAGAAAGGGATACTTCAATTTTATAGATTGAGCCCTGGGCTTTTCCTTGTTTGATTTCTCTGTGAAACTAAACAGAACCAATAAAGAAAAACCTTCAATGATTAAACTGAGGCAGATTAAACTAGGTAGTACAAAGGCATTTCACAAACTCTCTGGTTTATAGACCAAATTTCTTATCATACTGAAAGCCAGGAAAATCTCAACCACGGCAAATCAAATCAATAGATGTCATTACCAAGGCAACGTAGATGCAGGAATTATTTAACAAAGACTGTAGAACAGCCTTTTCAAGTTGGTTGTCAGTGCCAAACATTCAGCTCCGAAAACACACATACAAACAACATTATACTGTCTGCACAGGTTATATTTAGGGTTGAATACACACGCACACACACACACACACACACACACACACACGTGTATATATACATATGCATATACATATATATGCCTGCTAGTGAAAAAAAGAGGTCATGAATTTGAAAGGGAACAGGGAGGGAGCATATGGGAGGGTTTGGAGGGAGGAAAGGGAAGGCCAGAATGTAATCCTATTTATAACCGCAAAAACATTAACCCCTGCTAACATCATTTAGACAGTGCTGCTGTCTGGGTTTGTCTAAGGAAATTAATGATTAGTGAAATGACTTGCCTAAATGTACACAAACTATTATGAAAGTTGAACAAAATTGTACTCATTGAAAGAAACAGTAAAAGCAGATGTTTTAAGGAACAACTTAAAATACTCTTACAATAAATGGAAAGAAAGAACCAACTAGAACATTTAGAATCAAAAGTGATGAAAATTAAAACGAAATGAGGCCTGGTGAAATGGCGCAGTAGGTGAGCTTGCGAGCCTCATTTCAGAAACCTGACACCCAAGTTAAGACCTCGAGCTCGGAGCTGGGAGCCAGGAGCAGGAGACAGGAGCATCCTTGAAGAGCTCATCCGCTCGCTACAAAACAGTGCGCTCTGGGTTTAGTGAGAGACTGTCTCAAAAATAAGATAAAAAGCAGTAAAAGAAGAAACCATTCCCTACCCCACCCCACCCCACATAGACACAAATTCCGCAAACAAAATAAATAAAACTTTCCTGAAGCACAGCATGATAGAAACGACAGGGAGAGAAGCTATCAAACTTAAAGAGAATCAACAAATATTTTCTAAATTAAAAGAGAAAAAAAGTCTCTGCTTTTTTGTTTTTTTTCAAATGACCAGTGTTTTGAGGACCAATGAGACAACAATGAAATATCTAATGTTTGTATCTCTTCCAGAAAGCAAATCATGAGGGGCTGGAAATGCTACAAGAATGCACTAATCCTGTCTTTGTTATGGTGTCTATTGCTATGATAATAAATACTCATGACCAAAACCAACATCTGGGGGAAAGGGTTTAGTTCACCTCCTAGACTACCATCCATCACTGAGGAAAGTCACAACAGGAAATTAGGAGTCAGGAACTGAAGTAGAGGCCATGGAGGAGTGCTGCTTACTGGCTTGCTCCTGAGAGCTTACTCAGTCTGCTTTCTTATAGCACCCATGACCACCAGCCCTAGGGTGGTACCACCCACAGCGAGCTGGACTCTCCCACATCAATCATCAATCAAGGAACAGTCCCACAGGCCAGTCTGCTGCCAGTATTTTCTTAGTCGAGATTCTCTCTTCTCAAATTGTTCTGTGTCAAGTTGACAAAAAACTGACCAACACGTGTCAGTTGTTGACACCCAAACACATCATTTTTTGACTAGAACCTTACCCTTCTCACTTGTCCCCAAGAGGGCATGCCAATATTAATATCACAATATAAATCTTTCCAACATCTAGAGTCCCACAGTCTTTAAAACGTCAAACACATAAAAGTTTAGCCTTCTTAAAACATCCAGCCTCTTTTACAGACCAAAGTTTCCCTAAAATATCCAAAATCTCTCTAAAATTCCATCATCTGTGGGCTCATGTAAAATAAAAAATAAGTTAAATACTTTCTTACTCTAAAAATGGAAGAATAGGAGCAGAGTTACGATCAAATCGTAGCAAAACCAACCAAAGTTCAACAGCATAAATCATTTGTGTTTGACATCTGGGACTCACTCATGGTCCTCTGGGTTTCAAGGCGCCTGAGCCTAGGAGACATGATGTGTGTACTCCAAAAGGAAGAGCCAAAGAAGTGGCCCGCTGATGACGTCATCATTTCCCACAGCTCTCCTTTCCTAAGCTGTGGAACCACAGACCCCATCTTTCTGTATTCTCTGCTTTGCCCCATGAGCCTCCGGGTTGGGGAGAGGGGGGAGGCTCCATACTTTTTTCCCAGGACTCAGAACCATGGTTTCAACTCTTAAGTGCTCAGCTGACAAGCACCTAGACTCAGAACCCCAGATCTGAGAGTCTTCTACAGAACTGCGTATAACACGGTTACGAACACTTGTTTAGCTGTTAACCAAAACTGCAAAGCTATGCTGACAAAAATGTATTTCCTCATTTGCTAGAACAAGGTCCTCTCCTCACAATGACGCATAGCTTCTTAAAGAAAATTTGGACAGTTTTCTCTATCTGAACCCACTCCCGCAGGATCTTAGACATATTTTTTCCAAAAAAAAAAAAGTAAAAGATTCCTCGTTATACAATGTAATAGAATTACTGCTTTCTGTGACTATAAAAATATACCGAGTTGTGTGTTACTTAAGGCAACCGGCCTTGTGCATGGCCCTTTTTTGGAAAACATGTCTTCAGGAAACTAAGACATTAGCACTCAGGAGCTCAACCAGCATTGGGGAGGTAGAGAAAAGCAAACACGGAAGCTAGGGTCCAGACAAGAGAAGTCTGACATCCTTCAGATGTGTGAGGGTGTGGGCACAGCTCATAAAACTACAGGGGCTAGAGAGGAGAAGAGGGAGGGGTGTAGATGCAGGGAGAAGGATTTAGGATGTGTGTGACATGAAGATGGGGTGAGGGCTAGTGGTGGGAAGAAAGGACTAAGCATATGGAAGGTCACTGCAGGGAGTCAGGGGAGCAGAGGGATTACAACAGCCAAAGCACTATGAAAATCCCACAATGAAACATCCTGCTTTGGGACTCAATTAAAAACACAAAGGGCTAGCCTAGTCACTTAGCCAATAAACACCCTTGCATGTAAGCCCAGTGACCTGAGTTGGATCTCCAGAATCCCCAGTGAAAGAAAAAACTTACTCCTGAAAGTTGTCCTCTGACTTCTACCCAAGGAGCAGCGTGTGTATGCCTGTATTCCCACATTCAAACATCACATGCTCACAACAGCAATAAATGAAAATAAAAATAAGTCTTAAAAAATGCATACATAATTAGAATGTGGATGTGCTACTCTGTAGCTTAGAAGAGACAGAAAAGAAAGGACACGCATTTGCCAGCTGCCTTTCCGTCGGAGAGCAAATCTGTCTTTGAAACCCTTAGAGTAGTAGTTTTGCAGCAGGGCGGGGAGGATCATCCTGGGAGAGCTGGCCAAACTCCATTATCCCATGATCCTCTGCATCATTCTACCTCAGAAATGTAGAACCAAGGCTGAGAGTGACAGCAAAAGTCATCCGAAGACACCAGACCAACCAACACCCCTCAGAGCCCATACCTTAGGAGAAGCCATTTCTTTCCTGCTGAAAGTTGGTTAAGTTTTATTCTAGAGCCAACCTTCAACTAAGCTCAAACCCCACACGTGAACGCCAGCGGTGAGTTTCTGCTTTCATAACGTCGGAAAGCCGCTCGGTAGTAAACCATATTGCGATGCAGTTCTTCACAGTGACCTGTTCAGCAGCGCAGGCCAAACTTGTTCCTTTGCGTGTTCCGCAGCTTGGAATATGTTCCTGACCTGTGGGATTCCCAAAACATGGCATGCGAAATGCAAGGATTCAGAAACACCAAAAATCAGCCCCTTGGCTTAGTGAAATAACAAGTGTGTACTCAGAAGGACTAGCCTGTAAGGAAACTCTGTGAAAACTTGAGAGTAATAGGAATGCAGCAGAAGGAGCGTGGTGCCCAGCGGCCAGTAGCTTCTGCTTCGCTACAGAGACGTCCACGCTGAAGGCTGCAGCCCGCTAAAGTCACGTCTCTGCACCTCCCTCCCTCCTCCTCTGAGCTTCTAAGATTTAAAGTACTTTTCATGGATGCCTTATGTTCCTATATGACTTTAATATCAGCCTCTAAATGTTGGACCTGTGAGCATCCTTTAAGTCAAGTATCTTACGGACTTAAATCCCATCACATATGGCTTCTGGTCATGACTAGAATTCTGATCAGGATGATCTTAAAAGAAGACACACACATTCTTATATCATCCCTCCCTCAAAGTAGATCATTTGCAATTTTTTTTAACCTATTAAATTATTTAGGCCAACCTAAACATGAGATGATATTAGGTTCAGGTTTTTCAAATATTTATCTAGGAATACCGGAAGCACAAGCCTCTTGATATCGCACAGCCTTCTCAGACTTCTTGTATTAGAACATAAACTTGCAAATCTCCCAAACCCATTCTTCCTCTCCCAGATTTTCCTGTCCCAGGAAAGGGTACTTCCCTCCAGCTAGCTATTTGGGTGTGAAATCTGAGTGACCTTATTGCAAACACAACTTTTGCAGATTTAATTAAAAATATGGAAATAAAATCATCATGGCACGTTCAAGGGGAACCCAAATCCAATGCTAGTGTCCAGAAGAGAGAGGCGCGGGGTGGGGGGGAGGGGACAGAGCACAGTGAGCAAACACATCTACAATCACAGAAGCTGTAAGAGGAAACAAGCCACCCAAAACTCTAGCCAGAGCCTGCAGGCAGGCGTGTTAGCCCTGTGGACATTTTTGTTTCCATCTTGGTGCCCAAGAAGACTAAGAGAATAGATTGGGAGGATTGTTTGGTTGGTTTTGTTGTGGCTATGTGATATAGGGGTGTGTGTGTGTGTGTGTGTGTAGATATACATATATATGTGTGTGTGTATTTATATATGTGTGTGTATTTATGTGTGTCTATATGTAGATATACATATACATGTGTGTGTGTTTATATGTGTGTGTGTATGTAGATATACATATATATGTGTGTGTGTGTATTTATATGTGTGTGTGTATGTAGATATACATATATATGTGTGTGTGTATTTACATATGTGTGTGTATTTATGTGTGTCTATATGTAGATATACATATATATGTATGTGTGTGTTTATATGTGTGTGTTTGTATGTGTATATGTAGATATGCATATATGTGTGTGTGTGCTTGTGTGTGTGTGTGTGTGTGTGTGTATATAAACGTATATACTTGGAGCTGGATTCTTAATATACATAGTCCTTTACCATTTCCTATTAGCCCTTATGCGTTTCTAAAAGGCTTCAGTGTCTCCCAGCTTTTACTACACACACAGGCTATAAATCTGACTCTGTAAAACTGGAAAATCTTGGCCGGTGAATTCTCGATTATCGCACAAACACTAAAACTCTAGGTGAGAGAAAAGATGTGCAATCATATTTCACAGCATCATTTCTTATTTAGGAAACTCTGTGGACAGTTTGGCGTTGTGTATGAAATTAAAAGCGAGCAGCTAAAGGCATCACTCGGTGGAAGACGGCGTGCCTGGACTGCTCAAGGCCCTGGGTTCAATCTCCAGGGTCACTGCAAGGAGTAGGGACTGTGGAGGAACTCTCTTAATAAGCGTGGTCATTTAAACCTTTGTCTACTAGCCTTTCTCCCTCCTACTTATGATTCGGACATATTTTCCGCATCACCATAGGAGAGTTTAGACCTTGAGTATGTTGTAGGTACACTGAGGATGACGACGCATTCTGCCCCTCCCTGGGCCCAGATCTACTAACAGACCAGTGACAAGCATTAGCGCGGTGGGATGAGAAGTACCACAAAGAAATGTTCGTCACAACCAGGAGATTATCAACAGCATAGAATCAAGAAGTGTTTCCTGCTTGTTTCCTACTGTGAGAGAGAAAGGGGGTGGATCTGATGGGAGGGGAGGTGGGGAGAGAAGCTGGAGGTGGGGAGAAGCTGGAGGTGGGGAGAGGCTGGAGGTGAGGAGAGGCTGGAGGTGGGGAGAGGCTGGAGGTGGGGAGAAGCTGGAGGTGGGGAGAACTGGAGGTGGGGAGAAGCTGGAGGTGGGGAGAGGCTGGAGGTGGGGAGAGGCTGGAGGTGGGGAGAGGCTGGAGGTGGGGAGAGGCTGGAGGTGGGGAGAGGCTGGAGGTGGGGAGAGGCTGGAGGTGGGGAGAGGCTGGAGGTGGGGAGAGGCTGGAGGTGGGGAGAGGCTGGAGGTGGGGAGAGGCTGGAGGTGAGGAGAGGCTGGAGGTGGGGAGAGGCTGGAGGTGGGGAGAGGCTGGAGGTGGGGAGAGGCTGGAGGTGGGGAGAGGCTGGAGGTGGGGAGAAGCTGGAGGTGGGGAGAACTGGAGGTGGGGAGAACTGGAGGTGGGGAGAGGCTGGAGGTGGGGAGAGGCTGGAGGTGGGGAGAGGCTGGAGGTGGGGAGAAGCTGGAGGTGGGGAGAACTGGAGGTGGGGAGAGGCTGGAGGTGGGGAGAGGCTAGAGGTGGGGAGAGGCTAGAGGTGGGGAGAGGCTGGAGGTGGGAGAGGCTGGAGGTGGGGAGAGGCTGGAGGTGGGGAGAGGCTGGAGGTGGGGAGAGGCTGGAGGTGGGGAGAGGCTGGAGGAAGGGAGAGGCTGGAGGTGGGGAGAGGCTGGAGGAGGGGAGAGGCTGGAGGTGGGAGAGGCTGGAGGTGGGGAGAGGCTGGAGGTGGGGAGAGGCTGGAGGAGAGGAGAGGCTGGAGGTGGGGAGAGGCTGGAGGAGGGGAGAGGCTGGAGGTGGGAGAGGCTGGAGGTGGGGAGAGGCTGGAGGAGGGGAGAGGCTGGAGGTGGGGAGAGGCTGGAGAGAGTAGAGGGAGGAAAAACAATTATCAGGTTATATTACGTGAGGGGAAAAAAATCTATTTTCAGAAAAGAGGGGAAAAAGGAAAGTAGTCCCTGCACAAACTTGAACCTCAAAAGCAAATATAAGCAGACCCAGCCTCGGGGCTCAGAAAGGTGTTCAGAAATAGAGAAAAGGACAGCGTGAAAGAGACAGAAGTGGAAAACAAACTGAGCACTATAACAAATAGACATTTAAAAACAATTTCTGTGAGAGAAGAAAATTATGCATCTACCCAGCGAGGCCTGAGTTCTCTTAGTTAAGCTCCTGAATCACGGTTCTGTGTGAAGGACACTGGACGTGGTTTTCCTACCATCGCTCTCAGCTAGGCAAGAATCAGTAACGCGTAGTGTTCCAAACTGTAGATTGTGGTTCACTGAAGAGACTAACATGCATTCAGTGTCGGACGCTAGCACTTAAAAAAAAAAAAAGACATATAGTTAATAGGACAGCACAGATGGCATACGGTGGGCTATATGTGGTAGGGTAGGGTAGATCTGAACTGAAGGATAGGGTACCACAGATCGCAGAGCCTGCTAACAGTAGGGAGAGAATAGTTTTGTGAGTGATATGGACACATACAATTACAATGTTATTGAAAGCTTTGCCGTAAGTTACTTAATAGCCGCCACCCAAGACTCAAGGAGGATTCGCTCAAGCCTTGACAACCCTTTAAATTTTTCTTAAGTATCTATTTCAACACACAGAACCCAGCCACAGAGTGAGCTCTTGGTCTTCACTCCTCAGTGTGCTTGAGCGAAGCACGGTGAAGACACTGATGGAGAGGGAGCTCTCTGCCAGATAGAGACTTAGAACTCTCGTCGTCTTTGTTCTTCCTGGTGAGAGAATGAGGTGCTAGAAGAGAGTGGGCCCATTGTACATCCTCACCAGGACTGCTGTGAGTTTGTCCTCTGGGTTATACATCTCAGAGGACCTGGGTGACGACGTGAGGAGTTGGTCCCTGAGAACTTGTTCCATCCCACTGACCCTGTAGTGTCTCTCTACCCTCAGCTGTTGCTTCCCCAGACACAATCTTAGACAGGCTGAACATAGGCACTTCACTGTTATTTTGATCGAGCTTCTAGACCCAGCTAGATCCCGTGTGTTACAATGAAGCAGAGAGCATCCTTAAGAAAAGAAAAGGACCTTGTAGCTTTATGTTTCATCCTCCATAAGCTCATTGATTGTATGGCTCATGAAGACGTGTGAACCAGAAGGTCATCTGTTGCCACTCGGTTTTACAGTTTTAATATCCAATGCATAGAAAATAAGCAAATAAAACATGACTGTAGTCTGACTATTTTCAAAATCTGGTGTCAAGGGAGGTTTGGACCAAAAGCCAAAGTTTGTCAAACCCTACCATAAAGCCTTAAATGACCCCCTGGAAGTCAAATGTGGTCTAAAATACTTGATGAACCAGTCAACTCTTGACAGATCTGTATCTAGCCTTACAACTTAAAATTCTTCCGTTCTTTGATCCAGTGAATTAAAATATCTCTTGACCTTTACAACATTGGCATTATTACTGCTGCTTAGTGTATGCCTCTGATTCTCATTTGTCAGCAGAGGGTTGCAATTTTGCACTATTCAAGCATTTCCCTGTGTGATAATCATGAAACAGAGCTGGTGGTACCCAGTCTTTGGTTTTAGAAAAATAATAAAACCCCATTTTTTACTCTTTGAAGCTGAGTAGGCTCCTAAAGTCCATCGGCCAAACAGAAATATAAGACAGACATTTGGAAAGAAGGCAGCGACAGCCCTGTCAGCCCAGGAAAATTATTTAAAAGTTCAGATCTCAATGTATCTATCTTCTTTACTAAAACATCAAGCCACAAATGAGAGCTCTGCTTCTCCACCCTAACATCTATCAGAATGAAGGGGAGTCACGGACCACAGTGTCACCGAGACGTGAATAGTTGTAAGGCTTTAAAGAGCCATTTGAAAGTGACCGAGCTTGGCTCACAGTTACAGGGAAGAGTCGCACAGATCCTCTGCTGAGTCCTGCAGGTGAGCCTGGTAACTATCTACCTACAACGTGGGCTCTCTTTTACATTAATAAAAATGAATGTTCATTCCAAACCAGTCTTCTTTTGCAAATGTTTCGCACAGCCGTGCAGTGTGATGGTTGTATGCGACCTCGTACCATAAGAATTCAGGATTTGACACTGAAACAAGAAACAGCACGTTGGAGATCGTATTTCTGGTTTTCATTTTGTATGCCCTATGGCGTGTTCTTGTTACATAACTTCTGGGTGGGGGGGAAGCATGCTCCTTTTAAACTTCAAAATTCCATTCATGTGAAAATCTTAAATACACAAGCATCCTACCAAAGCCACAGGGCCATGGGTTCTAGGAAAGCTTTAGCTCTTCAAGCTCCCCTCCAGAAAGCAGTTCAGGATATGCGTGTCATCTACACACTTCCTTCTCTGAACATCAAGTCATCTTTAGATCACCAAAAATACTTAGTACAATGTATACACATCAAAAATAATTGCTGTTTTGTACTTTTTTTAGGGAAAAAATAACAAGAAAAGGAGCGTTATGTTTTAAGTATAATCTCGCTCCTTCCTATGAATATTTTGCATCTGCTTTTGGTTGAACCGAACCGTTGGATACAGGTGGCCAACTTGATATATAGACATTATTGCTATTTTATTCACCTCTCATAATAAATAGTAACATGATGATTGATAGCTTTCTCAAGTGGAATTTTCATTCACAAAGCGATATAGTTGTTATCCACGGGTGTCCCGAGAGCTTTCCAAGTTACAGCGTTGTTGCCTGAACACTCGTCTGAGATGATATATTTGCTAGTGAGTTTTGTTCAGCTCATTCCTGATCTCCACTGTCCATCAGTATGATGGGTTTCCTTAACTAGTGGGAAGAAGAAGCTAGGATCCTTTTAAACCGTCCCTTCAATGCCTTCTGCAACTTCCAGGTTTCTGTCTCAGCTTCTCACTGGAAAAGTGCAGTTAAAAACTAGGGACAGTAGGAAGAATGGCAACAAGAATGTCCAGCAATTCACAAAAAGTTGGGAAAAAATCAATCGAAACCTTCTATAGCCTAGATTAAATGCTTCTAAAAATTAGGAACTTTTAAAGCTCTGAATACCTCAGCTCAGGCACTACCGGTACCAAGAAACTAGTAAGACAGCATATCTGCCCCCAACCCCAAGCATGTGTGATCAGTATCTCAATGTAGAAATTGAATAACAGCATGAAGAGAACAATTCCAGGGTTCCATAAAGAGCTGGGGGGAACAGAGGGGTTGCAGACAGCTTCTGAACAGAGGGAAGCCAGAGGTGCTTGCTGGGTTGCAGGGACCTGCCCACCTGGCGCCCGTACCACTCCAGCCTCTCCCTGGACCTCTCTGATGACCAGTGTCATCTGTGACCACCATTTCTTACTCCCTCAAGGAAAATGATGAAGCTCCAGGGCTGGTACCTACTAAGTGTCACTTATGAAGCTCTTCTCTGCTGCTTGATAGTCTACCTACCGCATCCAGGGGTGGCACAGCCAAGTTCAGACAGGAAAACACGCACCAATTTGTTCTCCGAGGGACACATTAGCAAACTGTATTAACTCAGAAACAGACACACTGACCCAGCCTAAGCCCACTTTGCTCATCAAGCAGGAATAACATTGTAGTCCCCTCGTGTGTAAAGTATCTCTTCCTGTGCCTGCTATCTGCCGGTCTCTCAAACACTCTTCAGACCAACTGGAGACTCTGTGCTTGCTTGTTCAGAATAATTGAACAGTTTTACTCGATTCCTATAGAGGATTTCACGTGACTTAAATATGAACACCTCCACTCAACATTGAGAAGCCTGTCAGGGAGATGAAATCGAAATCTTTCAGATCTGACGATGGATAACTATGAGGTTTCCTGTCGTTGATACGACTATCTTAGTCACCCCAGATATTAGGGCCTCGCACATACAGACAGCACTTTTGTTCATGTGAAGAGCACATTTCGAGTTGGTTTTGATTGTGGCGAGAAGACACTGGCAGGGATGTTGAGGTTATAAATTACAGTGGACAATGATAGTTCAGGAATATTCCAGAGCTGATCTGTTGGGGAAACTAAAGACTCACCAGTAGTTTTTGTATTTTTAAATAAGCATCTCCAACTATACCATCAAAAGTTGCTGGATATTTATAATATATTCAACAGGGACTGTCTAACTCCTCGTCCCTTTAAGGTGGTGACCCTTTACTCTGCTGTGACCCCTAAACCTGGGATGGGCATGGAACTTGTCTGGTAGGATTTTTAACCCATTGCTTTAGAAAAAAAAGAGGTAAAGGTAAATATCTTATAAATAATCTTTCATTCATTTCTTCATTCACATGGATTTATTCCAATGTGCCATCATTCCCAGAGATAGAAAGCTCAGACATTGGTATGTGGGTATTCATTGCATTTTTTATGCAGGTTGCCTTTTGTTAACCTCAAGAGCAGTCAGCAGTGGTAGGCATTTTTTTTTCCTTACAAAGTGAAGACTAAAGTTGTTTCTTATTTGTAGAGCGTATAAGTTCAGTGTGGGAAAAATTGCCATCCACTGTCCCTGTTATCCTGAAGACCACTCTACCACAAGCCTATAGAGTCTAGAGATTGGGGTAGAGGAGCTTAAGACACCCTTGGAAGAGTGAAGGGGACAATTGTCATCAAGCCATGGGGTGTCTGACGGCCAGGTCTTAGACTTTCAGCTGTCACTTGGGCAGTAGACAAATGTTCACAATGTACAGATTCTCGAGCACCGGCTGCTCATACTTAGAAGCCCAGAATAAGCCAGCATGCATAAGAACGTCACTCACCTCCTCCTCCTGCTGCAGCTCAGGGGCCTTCACTGCTGGGCTCCAGTTCCTCCTGCCTCCTTCCTCCTAAGACTTTCTGCTCCTCCCTGAGCACTTCAGCCAAAGCACTGGGAAGATTCTCCAGACTTCCCATTGGCTCAACTCCCGAGGGAGAGGTTGGCAATAGGAACCAAGCAGCGGTGACAGCAGTGAATGAAGTCCCTCCTTCCTCCTAGCCTGCACTAAGAGGAAAATCGTGTTCATGGAAGGGACACTAAGGAGAGGCTCCACATGGAACTTTAGCTCAGAGTGTGATGTCACATAATTTCTCCTTCCACAGTACAGGGATAAAAACACAGCAAACCAGAGAAACAAATGTTTCCAAAGGCTGTCCTTACACACATCCATCTCAGCCACGTGTCCTTGGGCATAGAGAAGGCTACAGGTCAAATCAGCAGTGCGAGACAGAAGACCAGCACGCAGGAGGGTACTAACTGAGACAAGCTGGTCCTCCTTCCAGCACTAAGACTGGGTGCCTGGCTTTCCTGCATTTCCAAGGCAGTCATCAGCTCAAGTTCAAATGGTGTTCCTGAACACGTAAGTAGCCCAAGTCCCAGGTATCAGGATAAGCTTGCAACATCTGTATGGTTTTTGCCAGTAATAAGTAACTTGTTCAGCTCAAGAGAAACATCTACAGCAGAGACAATATATCCATCATTAAATGTAAGCGTATACCTCCTGAGCAGAGTGCTTTTGATCACAGAACACGAGCTATGGTTTGGTACCAGGACCTTTGGAGCCATGTGTGGATTCAAATTCCAGCCTTTCACCTTGAACCCATGTGACTTAGGACAAGCTATTTTACAGCTTTACATCTCTCTTTACTTGTTTGAAAAAAAAATGCAGAGAATTTTAGTAGCTTCATGGCTGAGATGATTATAATTAATATGTTAAATAATTCACATAGACTAAGCACTTAATGAATGTAGCTATTAGTGTAATAATAGGTTGAGACAGCCTGGGAAACTCCAGCATATGTCTGTACCCCACCTATAACATCCCTTCATCTTTAAAGTACTACACTGTGGCGACTTCAAGTCTCACAACTCCCATCATCCTCTGCATTATCGGAAGACCCCACTGATTTCTTTCTTTAAAGATTTGTTTTTGTTTTTATTGGGGGATGGGGAGTGCACGTGTCTGCTGGTACCCATGGAAGCCGGAAGAAGGTGTCAGATCCTTTGGACTTGAGTCACAGGAGGCTGTGGGCTGCCCACTGTGTGTGCTAGGAACCAAACTCGGGTTGTCTGCAAGAGCATTGAGTGCTATTGAACGCGGAACCATCTCTTCAGCCCCTGCTTTCTTTATTTCTCGATAGTGTGTTTCGATCGTGTAATGTACCCAGTTTCCCTGCTTAATTATACACGATTCTGTGCTACCGTCCCCAAGTCATTTCCATGTCAAACTACAGCGCTCTGCTATTTTGAACAAATCGTCCAAGTCCCAGCGTGTTTCAGTTAGATGAGAGGAATGAACGAGTCCCTCTGTTCTGTGCAGACTAGACTGGCTGCACCTAAAAAGAAAGTATCATAGATTTCAAAAATATCAAATCTAGGAGATTTTTAATGTTCTCGCCTCAGAGAAACGGTAAGCGTTGAAGGCTGTGGATGCGCTGACTGCCTTTATTTGGACACCACACGCGGTCCGCATTCACCAAGGCGTCCCACTGTAATCCATGAATATCTGCGACAGTCAAAAGGCTTGTCTAAGATTAAAATTCTTCAAAACAAAACGTGGTTTTAAAGATGGAGTCCTCCTGTACTCTAGATTCTATTCTAGAAGGAGACGGGAGCCAGGCAGCCAGCTCTCCTTGCCGCTAAACAAGAACCGTTTTGGAGTACACTGAAAAATCAAGACAAACACTGAAGCTTTGTGATTAGTACCAAGTGGTATTCTGAGTATAATTTTGATAGGGATCTCTGTCCTTGAGTGGAAACTGCACATACACTATTTTATCATGGAGATGCCAGACAAGATTGACAAATGGTGTGCATCAAACACACTCTCCTCTCCTTCCTGAGACCATGGCTGCCATCTATTGACAGAACTGAGAGATGACACTGATTGCTCAATGGGCCCCGCACAGAATTTGTCCCAGGGCTTAAAGCCAACGCCATTCACAACTTACATATGGTCACCTCTTTAACAAAATCTTTTTTAGTTATTTCTTCTATGTTTTTTTAGATTACAATACAATTATACCATTTCCCTCGACCCTTTTTTTCTCTCCAAACGGTCTCATATATTCCTTCTTGTTCTCTTTCAAATTCTTGATCATTTTTCTTCATTAATTGTTGTCATATGCATACACCTGAGCTTATACACCTGTGTGTATACGTCTATATATGTATTATGTGTGTGTATATATCTATATGTGTGTGTGTGTGTGTGTTTGTGTGTGTATTCCTAAATAAAACGAGCTCAGTCTATATAAATGTATTTGAATGTATGTTTTCAGACTGATCCTTTGCTATTGGATACTGATTTGGGGTTCTATTCCCTGGAGAAGACTATTTTTTCCACTCACTACCTCTTAGTTGCCTGTAGTTCTTTCTGTATACGTGAGGCCTACTGGGCTCCTGGTCCTCCATTCATGTTAGCAGGTCTAATGTTGTCTTAAATGTCAGATATTCTCTACTTCCATAAAGTCACCATTTCTAGATACAGAATTTACACCAGTATACAGTCTGGCCTCTGATCACCAAGTACAACGAAATAATGTCAGCCAACTTCTCTTCCTTGGGCGAGTGTTCTGACGGACTTAAGGAGAGGCATTTAAACCCAGTGATCTCAAGGACCACAGCTGTTTGAGAGCACCTGCGATAAACCTAACACTCTAGCCTTCTTCCTCCCTGGCCTGATGCTCCTATTCACATCTATCACATACCATATATATGCAGATATACCTATGGCGTACATATATATATGGATATGTATATATGTACATATATATATGTATAATGGGGAGAGGGGGGATAGATAGAGAAAGAGAGGGGGGAGGGAGAGAGTATTTGTGTGATTATTGTATTAGTTCAGGGTTCTTTAGAGCATACCCTAGTGGTTGTGTTTTACTGGATGGCATAGACTCATAGAGTCTACACAAACTCCTACCCCACACTATAAAGAAATTCTAGCAAGAGACCAGTGTCTGAGATGCTGTATCTCAGATCTCCTTCTTGTATCCCTCTCGCTTCAGTTCCCAAGACTGGCTTAGTCACAGTTGGTGTAGAACTTTATTTTTAGTTGTGTTTAAAATATTGTTTTGTGCACTGTTGGGTGAGGGAGTACCATAGGCCTTGGCATTTTGTATTGTCTGCAGGTGTTGGGTTTCTGTGGGGGACGTTTGATTGCTCAGGATCTGCACCTGAGGAGTTGTGAATCAATAAAACACCTGAGCTCAGATGCTCCGGGTTCCACTGTCCGGGTTGGTGCTGGCCATGGCGGTGGTTCCCTCTGCTGAGGTCCGGCAGAATTTGCACCCATGAGACGACTCCTTGTCCTTCTTTGTGAGCTCATTCAGCAGCAAAGATCAGCGTAGGATGGAGGGGGAGGGATGTGATTGGGGGGGAAGGAAGGGATGAGAGAGAGCAGTGTGGAGATGAAAATGACGGAACTCATTATGGAAATGTAAACTGTCAGGGAATTTAAGGAGACGGAGGGGATGCTTCCTGAAGACAGCTCCTTCCCTCGGTTAATTAACTAATACCGTGTAGTCCGTCTTCAAAGAGTTTAAGGCACTGTGTCCATTTATTATGACCAATGTAGAAGTTAGAAATTAAAATCAACATGCCTTTATCTAGGCACGTAGGGAATTTGCATTTAAAAGACGAAGCTAAAATTAGAAACCCTCAATCTGAGTTACAGCGGTCACGCGGTCAGGATCTCGCTAATAGAGGAAAACCAAGAGCATCTAGCCACGCGTAAACAGGTCTGGTTAACTCAGCCGGGTCCCTCAGTACTCCAGGAGAGTCTGGAAGATCAGAAAAGCCCTGGTCTAAAAGTATCTGTTTACAAGATTGCTCGAGTCCTCGGCTCACTACCTCACAGGACCAGTCAGAAGCGATGGTAGGACAGCTTTGCAGACGAACAGAGGCTGAGAGGTAAACAGTCTCCCCTTGGGCCCTGTGCTTCTTATCCACGAGGCCTCCACAGTGCCCTCCGTCTATGGAGAGGCATACTTGCCAGCGAATAGAATACCGCTAGGGTTGTACTTGATAATGAACAGGAAAGGAGAATTCGCCGTGAAGTCGACTGTGACAGGGAGCCTTTTCACGGCGATATTCTCCCCGGTGGCCGCAGCCGCCTCGGTGCCTTCTTCGTTGACGTCAACGTAAGACTTGTGAACGACCTTGGAGAGATACAGGCCCTTGTCCGGTGACATCCCAGAGAGATCGGCTCTGCCCACACTGAAGATGTCCCTCATCCCTAGGGATTTCAAGGCGGAGTTCAGCTCGTATTTCGTCTCCAGTTTGAATCTGGGGATGCGAACGTCCACGTCCCTTTCCACCATGTTAGAAGAGCTGGTCCACTCCTGAAGCTTCTTCACGTTCAGCTGCTTTTCTATCTGAAAGCCAAAACGCAGGTGAGCACGTGTGAGCCAAACACACAGCCCCCGAGTGCCGCGGACGTTTCTGTAAGTCCCACTGTGAACGGCTCAATGTCGCCGGTGGCTTTCCGACCTTTAACGCTCCATAGGACCCATCTATGCGTTCAGCCACACTTCCCCTTCTCTTTGCCTACTCCCCCTCTCTTTTCTGTCGCGGACTTTCTCTGTGTGCACTCTTGAATTCCCTCAGCATTTAGCCTTTACCTAAACTTCTCTGCTCACTGCCCCTGAATCGGGGCGCGCATCCTTCCCGAGCCAATCCAGCCATTTCTCCTGGTCCCTCGCATCTGAAACTTTGCGTCACGTCTTCATAAACTTAGCTCTCTTTTCGCACTAAGACGCCAGATCCCTTTGTCCCGCTCTCCATGGCTCCCATCTCCCCGAGGTGCTTTACTGTGGCTCCCGAAACTGGACACGGTGTGCTTGCCTAACGCCTTCGTGCTTCAGACTGGTATTTCAACTCCCACAAGTGTCCTGACGTGTTCCAAATGGGCCCAGCAACTGGTTTCTCATCATAAAACCAAGTTTCATCGTTTTCGTCAGCTTTTTTTTTTTTCTTTCGAGACAGCAGCCTTTTAAATACCACCCCTTGGGTATTTAATACCCTGTAGCCAACCCTCTAATGTACCAAATGGCATACTTTTCATCATTGTCTTGTCTCAAAGTTTAAAACGTTTCATTACCTTCCCACTCTCATCACGCAAAATTGCTAGACACGGATAGATTTTTCTGTCAAAGTGCCCTCGGATCATTTTCCTTCGGTAGCTCTCACCCACCTTACCGTCTAATCAGAACAAGCAGATCTCAGCGGCCTCACGCTGAACACACACTCACGTGTGTTCCTTGCTCTTCCCTGGATCAGGAGGGTCCTCCTCATTTCACCTGTCCATCTTCTCTATACACCTGGGAACGCTCACATGGAGAAAATTCTCCAGGAACACCCTTCCCCAGCTTCCTTGTTCTAATTCATACCATTTGGTATTTTGCACATGGCTTTCTACAAAGACTAAACTACTTCCAAATTGCTCACTGACTCCAACAACCTCTACCCCCGCTGACCACAAGCCCCCAGGGTCTTAGTTCACTCTGGATTGGCCACACCTGTAAGCATACCTGTTCCCACAGTCATGGTCATGCTCCTCTTACTACAGCTCCCTCTGAACTGGTCTCCACCTCACTCCCTAATCCAAAGGCCTACAACCCAACCCAGCTCTTTCAGGAATGCCTCTCTCTCCTCCCCACACACCCTCGCCAAGTGTTTATAACTAAAGCCAGCACTCCCTGACCTAGACACTGGCTGACTCGGTAACCCTGACTGTGGATATCCTGCTGGGTGTATCAGCTTCTTCTCCCGGCCTCCAGAGGCACAGCTGTCCTCCTAAGAAACGTCATTTTATCAAGCATTTCAAGGTGCTGGCTAGGTCGGGAACAGATGGCTACAACCAGGAAGAGGAGACTGAACCCAAATTCCTGCCACCACAGTGATCGATCTTTCATGGCTGTGGTGTTATCACCTTACAAAAATCAAGATGTTAAAAAGTTAGCCTGTGAATGTATCCTCCAGTTAGATCAGAAAACTGCCCGTTAGGGTAATGTGGTTTCATTAGATCTCTAGAGCCCAGGAATCTGATCAGAACTATGTTTCACTACTGTAGAAAGATGTGTACTAAGTGTCTCAGGAGTGATACGCATATACACTTACATTGTATAACATGGTGAAACCTACATGTGTTTTTCAACGAATAAAGTGCTTGTCTTACCTGAATATATAGTCCCAAGGGGCAAACATAATCTTTTATTTATTTATCCTTTATCTTCAGCTCCTAGGCAAATATCCCTAACCCTAGTCATGAGTCAGTGATCAACTATACAGACATCATAGGCCACACAAAGTATGTGTGTAGGAGTGTGTGCACACACAAGCCTACGTGAGTTAGCGACAAGCTGGTGTTGTGGGTTTTGTTTTACCTGGTCTATATTGGCTGAGCCTACTGGAAGCAGGATGAGCATACTTAGTCTGCGGCCGGCGTAGGGAAGCTCAAGTACTTGCATCTCTGGATTCTCGATGGAGGCCAGCCTAAATGTTCCGGTCTGGTACATCATGTCCACAACTGCACTTTTACCCTAGTTTTTAAAAGATTATTATATTGTACAGTCACCTGTGAGTGGATACGTATATATACCTTATCTGTCTATCACAAATACCCATGTCAGCACTGTAAAGTAAAATATGAGCTGCTAACTACGCCCCCTTATTCTTTTCCTTTGCTCGGGGTATCAATTTCATAATCTTAAAATAGATCAAAGTTAGAGACCGTAGAACTACAATAATAAAGCGATGATTTGAGACTGGTGATTACAACACCAGAGTCTCTAGCTAAACAGAACCGCAGGCTCATCGTCTCTCTTAGGCAGATACTGTGTAGGAGAAAAGCGTGGTTTTACCTGCTGTCACAGGAAGAAACCACAGTCTGAACACTGAGACTTCATGGGTGTAACACTAGGAAAAGAAGACATTTCCATCCTATCAAGGAGTCTGTCCAGTCTCACGTCCAGTGAGAAAAGTTACTGTCATTTTGAAAAATGAAAGCCTTCAACAGCCTACAGCAACATCCTCACGAAGTCTTTCCGAATTGTCCTTACTTTGCCACTGCCGATCCCCGAACCTGTCATCGGTCTGCAAAGGAAACACTTACCTCACGTATGTGAAAGGGTGCTTTCACGGTCTCGCTCTTCTGGAATTTACTTTGCCATTGCCCCTTGAAATATATAGCGCTCACTAGGACCATGATGGAAGATGGGTCAATTGTACCCTTTGCAAATAAGTTTGCGATTTTCCCTTGTAGTAAAACAAACAGAAGGACAGATACGTGAGTTTGGGTTAACTGATTGCTGATATACATTGGCATAGGTAGTTTCCAGGTATTAATTTTAAATTGGAGGGTCAGAAGAATTCTTCTTCCTCGTCATGGAGTCCTGCCCTTCACAGGAAGTTCTGATCCCGGTAGGAATACCTTCGTGGTGACTCAGTTTGTCCTACACTTAGTCATATCTAACACATTATTGTACATTATTACTTATTTAGAAAAAACATTTTATTAACTTCCATAGCTCATCTTTAAAAGATTTCTCCAGACCAAGAAGGGTTAGCAGGTGAAAGCATTCACTACACAAGCTGCTGTTCTCTCAAGAGATCCAGAAATAGAAGTGGAAATCTAACTCCCAATTGTTCCCTGATTCCCACAAGAGCACAGTGGCATATGAGCTGCACACACACACACATACACACACACACACCGCCCACACACACACATACACACACACACACACATATACACACACATACACACATACCACACACACACACACACCACACACACACATACACATACATACACGCACACATACACACACATAACACACATACACATCCATACACCCACACATACACACACACATACACATACATACACACACATAACACATACACGCACACACTCATACACATACAGACACACACACATATGCATACACACACACCGTACAGGCACACATAGTGACTAACTTAATTTTAAAAGTGCTCTCGTGTGCGTATGTGTGAATGTTCCTGTCTGTGTTATACATGTAGAAGTCAGAGATCATCAAGTGTGAAATAGCTCACCGGTGCTTTCCATCCTGTTCTTTGAGACAGGGTCTCTTACTGGTTTGGAGCTCACCGTTAGGTTGAGATGGACAACAAGCCAGCCCCAGAACTCTGCTTGCCTCGCTTTGCCAGTGGTAAGATGATAGGTACACATCATCACACATGGTTTTTTCTGCATGGGTTTCTAGGCATCAAACTCAGGTCTTCCTGATCAAGAATCAAGCCCTTTATGGGCAATGTATCTCCCATCCCTGCTTACTTAATTGTTTTCTTTGTTTGTTTTGTTTTGTGTATGGTGCTGACTTTTAATTTTTTTTATTTGACAATTTCATACATAAACAGAATGTTTGTCTTTCTCACCCTGTTACCTTCCTTCAACCCTTCTCCCTCACGCAAACCATTTCTCTACCCAATATGTCTCCTATCTATTTTCCTGGCTTTGTGTATATGACCTGCTGAATTTAAACAGGGTTTCCTGCATAATAGTCTCTGTAGCCCAGGCTGTCTTACAGGTTGCTATGTAGACCAGGCTGTCCTTAAGCCTACTTTGCTGACCAGGCTGCTGAACAGTTACACGGATGATCACCCTGATCTTCACCCAGATGCTGAGGTTACAGGCATGCAACCCCCATTCTGGATCAGTGACCTTTGCAGTGCATTGCAGAGACCCAGTGTGTTGCAAATGTAAAAATCACTTAAAGCAAAGACATACTTGAACTCTGGAATTTGTGTGGAAGGTACCAGAAGTCGTCTACTTTGTAAATATTCTTACGCAGGTAAACATTCAACTGCCTTGGTGCCTTTCAGTGCACTGTAACCTAGAAACTGATTCTGGAATGTATGCTGTCATCTGACATGAAGCACAGGAAGGCTGAAGCCTCTGACTCTAATCCTAATGAAGGCTTTAACGTTCATTAAAATCCACAGCCTACACCATAACTGGCGTACGGTGACAAGAAATACATACAGATACTTAAATATGCTTCTGAATGAATGGGTGAATTAATTTGAATAAAATTGCTGAATTTATAATATCTCATTAAAGTAGAAATGGTGCTCACTCTCTTTCTCAGAGTCTCTTGGCATAGATTACTTAGAACAAATGATTACAAGGTATATTCCAAATATTTCCCAGTTCCTTTGTTGCTAGCTGTCTACCAGATTCTAGACTTCACACTAGTTAACTTCAGCTCCCTTGTTCACATAGCAAGGCAAGACTTTTACCAATGGAGCACAGATAATGTTTGAACACGTACACACACACACACACACACACACACACACACACACACACACACACAAATAACCCTTACCATTTGTTTTATTTTTAACCCAAGCATTAATAGATTTCCTTGTCTCTTCCGTAGATAGTTCAAAATCAACAGTTTGCAGCTTGGCTTGGTGCAGTTTCTCAGAACATCTTAAATATTGCTGTAAAAGAAAGAACAATTAAAGACATTTAATACTAAATAATAGCATTAATAATAAAATACTGCAAGGAGGGGTCCGAGAAGACGGCCCAGTGAATAAAGTAAAACCAGCCTGGGAAAGGCAAACATAAACTCGAGGGCTCATCTCAACATTTCAGTGCTCCTGATGAGACAGAAAGGAACCAAGGACACCAGCACTGCACGTCCGTCAGAGCAGGAGGAGGGCTTGAGTTCAGGTAAGGGTCAAATCTAGATCTTGATAATTATCTCTGTGACCTTTGCCAATTGAAATGTCCAGAATCTGTTTATAGAGTTGCTGGAAGTCTTGTATCTTTGCCATAGCCTGATGAAACGATTTTATGACATTAATTCCTGTGATGGGTTCAGGAGCGACTGGCGCTGAGGATTAAAAACCATTCAAAGAAATTGCATATTACAAGGTTGGTGGGTGAGGGCTGAGACCTCTCTAATTTTGGAGTTATAAAAAAGAAAAGTCTGTTCCTTTTATTTTAAAGATAGACGTGACTTACCCAAAGTCATACGTATCAATGAGAAGAAAACTCACATCTCCTCACTCCTAGTGGAACGTATTTTCAATTACCACTTAATACTCTATCATCAAGGGCCTTTGTAAAAGATGAGAAATGTATTTCACTTTGCTTCTCATCCATAAATGGCAATTCTTACAAATAACTCCACTTTGTGTTTCATTTCTGACCTTATTCCCTACACAGCTTTCGGGAATTATTTTTTCCGAGAAAGGAATCTTTATGTGATATTGCAGATATCCTCAATGGGGATTTTGATAGAAATCATTTCTCGGGAACTCTCAGCTCAAATTCAACATTGTAAAGAATGTCCTAAGCTCTTCTTACTCTCCCTCGACTTTCTGTTGCGAAGCTCACCTTATTGAATGCTATTCCTTTCGATCCGTAGAGCCTGTTGGCAATGCTGAGTGAGTTCTCGTGGTTGTTTTGGGACAGCAGTGCTTTAAACTCAGAATGCATCCTTCCACCTGGGCTGCACTGTCGGCGGTGGTGAGCAAAGAAAGACAAGTGATTGGTTTCCTGCGACTGAAGAGTTATAGATAAAGCAGAGCGATATCTGCAGAGCAAGATGTTTGCCTTCCAAAAAGCAGCAGTGAACTCAAGGTGCTGAACTATCCAGGCGCCTTTCTGGATTTCCTTTAGCAAAATGATCTCAGTAGGTTATGCATAGACTCATGTCCACTTCTTGGTCCTAATGGTTGAATTCAAAAGCTTAAGTTTCCCTGAACAGAGAGGTTATGATGCAAGCTCTGCGACTGCCTTTGTATTTCTATTTCTATTTTCAATGCTCAGTCTTTCCGTTCTTTCTTTGTCTTTTCTTTTGTTTTTTGACAGTTGGTTACTTGTGTTCTGTGCACTGTGATCATATTCCCTCCCATATCACCATCTCTTACTCACTTCAGTTCTTACAGAACCTTCTTCTGACTAGTGGACATGATCTTATGAGGCAGCCCGGACTAGAACTCATGTATAGCAGAATGACATTGAACTTGGCAACAATCCTCCTGCCTCTGTGTCTTAGGTGCTGAGATTGTAGGCATGAACTGACACACTCAACCAATGTCTCTGTTTCCTAAATGCCTTTTTAAACAAATACTTCCACCTTCACTGTAAAGGAATAGGCCTATGTGAAAGCTAGGAAGTCTATATTCCAGGGGTCTGTATGAAGAATCACAGTCAGAGGCCTATGTGTTCTGGATGGAATGTAGAAAGAATGTTAAGAATGTTGATACACACCTTTAATCCCAGTAAAGAAGTAGTTGCAAACATCTTTAATCCCAGTATTCAGAAGGCAGTGGTAGTCCATACTTTTAATCTCTAAGATAGAAACAGTATGTGGAAGTAGACACAGAACGCAGAGCTCAGAAGGAGTCAGTGTCAGATTGGAAGTGACATCTGAGATGAATCAGACTGAAGAGCAGACAAAGTGACTAATCAGAGGAAGAGTTAGCAGAGTGAGTCCGAATGAGAACAAGCCCAACTCTCAGGATATAAAGGCAGGATATCAGCTCAGAGCAGAGTGAGTTACAGCAGTCAATTACAGAGGCAGTATGAGGTGAGCAGACTGAAGCAGGCAGACAGGGGAAAGGACACAGAGACAATGACGAAGAGTAAGACAGAGAGAGGCTGACTGAAGCAGTATGGAACCGTGAGTTACAGAAGCAGGCAGGCTGGAGGAGAGACACAGAGACACAGAGGCAGTTTGCCAGAAGAAGTCAGTGTCAGACAGGAAGAGTGAGTCAGTTTGAAGCCAAGCAGAGCAGTTTAGTCTGAGGCAGTGAGAGTCAGCCAGAATCTGCCAGAGTCAAAAGAGTTGAGTCAGAAACAGTAAGCTGCATCAGATCAGTTTGAACCAGTAAGTCTCCAGGTTCATTAGATTGTATGGAGGTTTAAAGGTTTTACACTATACAGAGGCAGAAATGCTCCAGGGCTCCAGCAATAAGGACCAGGGATTGAATTAGCCAAAGAATAAGTGGCTTTTTACCCTGAATCAATGTCCACATCTGTCATGAATCAGCAACTATACTTCACTAACAAGATCTAATATTCCCTTGTTTTATGCAGCAACGATACGCTAAGTTTGTAACTGTGGTACATGTGAATGATGGTTAAGAACATATAGATGCCAAAGAGGGGATGCCTACATTTCCTAAATAATGATTCCTAGTAAGTAGGGTTTCTGAGAAGGTTTTGAGTGTGTGTGTGTGTGTCTGTGTGTGTGTGTCTGTGTGCCTGTGCATATATTTCATGTGTGGATACACGTTTATCCATATTCCCAAGCACGATTACCAATGTTCTCATGTGAGAGTTCTAAGTAAATGGATGAATACTCCTTTAAGAACAACTAGGTACTGTTGTCTAAAAGCATGCAGCTAGGGGTTACATCAAGGACAGGATGTAATTATATGGCAAACATTTTACCAATATCTCTTGGCAGACTAACAGAATCATACCAGTAGCATGGGCGAATCTGGCAGAGCCAACAGCAGACACAGGCACAGAACAGAAGAAAGTCTGAGTGACGATGACAATGATCAGCTTAAGAATGTAGATGAAGAGGCTTTCATTCTATTATTACTTTCATTGTTAGCACAGGTTAAACTCAGCACTCTGCCGTGATTATTGGGAAGATTAACAGAGACTGTCACCACATGGCTGGCTTTCTTATGGACCAGAGAGGGGGCTCCACTATTCCACACATGAACTGGGGTTTATCGATGTCGTAATGCTGAGTGCTTGAGATCTCAGTAATGGCGTCGTCATACCTCAGAAGAGTCGTTCATCCTTGGTTTCGAGAAGTCTGCAAACTTGTCACAGTGGAGCACCTAGAAGAAGGAAACAGGCCAACTGGTCACAAAAGTAATGTGTAACCTATGAAGTCTGAGAGTTGTATTCGTTCTTCCGTGTCAGAGCAAGACCACTGTCACAGACAGCATCAAAAATATCACGGCCCCAGTCCCGAGTTAAGTCTCTCCCTAACCCTCCCAACAACCCCAGGACTGAGCACTGTCACCTTCACTTTATGTCAGGAAAACTGGGATCTTAAAGGATCAATACTCTTGCCCAGAATGTAGTCCACCAGGTTCTGGAGGCTGAGCTCGGTCACAGCAGGCCAGTCTGCGTTTTTCACTCTTCAGACTGCCCACGAGCTCGGGAGACATGGCCGTCTCCCAGTAAAGTAATAGTAAGGTAAGCAAGTATCCTAAGCGCTGTCAAGAGCTGTTTTCCTAGACATTCTCAGTAATAAAAATACAAAGATCGGAAAGACCCCAGCGGCCAGTGTCCTATGAAAGGACATTGGTTTTCCTGGTTGCGAAATGGGAGTAACAATCTTGGCTGGCTAACAGGGTCATCACGAAGAAATCTACTAATCAATTCTGTTTTCAAATGTATTTAAAACGTCATGAGGGTTTGGGGTTTCAAATTTTAGATGGAAAGGATAGTAACACATGTGTTTTCTCTACCATAGTCAAAGCACCAAAATAGGAACACCAGAAGTTACTACATAGATGTATTTGACCCAAACAGAACTATGTGCTGTGTTGATTTGCATTAAACTCTATTATTTAAAACTTTTTTTGCCTCTCTAAGGAATATGACTTATCTAAGTATGCCTTTTCATTACATGAGATGATTTTTTAAAAAATGAAAATGGCTCAAACTTGGCTCAAACGAGAGGAGGCACACAAAAAAGTCTGGGTTCCTGGGAAGTTCTGCTCCAATCCTCACCTTCACCATCTGCTCAGCACTGTTTCCTCGGGCACCCAGAAGGAGCATGCTCAGAGCGTAAAACAGAGAGAGCGGAGAAAAGAAGACGTTCTCTCCCACGTTGCTGCTGCTCAGCTCTTTGAACAAATCAAGGCAGAATTCATCATTTGCCATGGTGATGGCGTCCATCTCTGTGCCAAACGATGCCTAAGAATAGAGCGGAAATAACTCAGTCCTCGTGGGACTCATTCCTCTGCTTGGAGACACCCCGTTGCCTGGGATTTGTGTATAAAATGCTTATGCTACACAAACTCAGACGAACAACACACTGCCCACACTCACTGTCTTACAAGAAGAGAGCACCGCCTTCCCGCTCGGGTTGGTACACGCAACCTGACACTTGGCAGGGTTTTATCCCCTCCTTGGCAGCCTCCCAAGAACGTAAAGCAGAGGTGACCAAAGGTCACCCAGTCAGAGCCAGATCGTGAGTGAAAATCAAGCAGCGGAAGAGGAGAACCCGAGAGGAGGAAAGACGATGCTGGCGTACGTGTTAATTTAGGGAAAGACCATGCTGGAAGAGCTCCTTCCTCCAAGCATTGATGGAGCATGGCTAAGAGCAGAGACCCACAGAAAAGCAACCTTCCGGAGTGGCTCCTGCCAACAAGGGGGCTACTCTTCACGGGGTTCCTTGCAGACCGACACATCCTTGCTTCGTCCTACCCGTGACCAGTCTCTCTTGCTTCATTCCCTACCTACTGAGCCCCTCGGTCTCACACGCAGGGTCTTTATCCATGGCCAACATCCCTTCATCATAATGCACTTACACTCAGGCCCCAGGTGACCTCGTTCTGTCTCATGTTCAAATCACCCACACTCTGTTAGGCCCTTGTTACAGTTTGAATATAAAATGACACCCCCCACACACAAACACACCCTGCATGGGCTCATGAACTGAACAGCTGGTCCCAAGCGAGTGGAACGATTTTGAGAGGTTCTGGAAATGTTGAGAGGTGGTCAGTAAGTATGTTTTATTATTATTATCATTATTATTATTATGTTATTGTTGTTATTAATGTTCTTCATTCTCTCTCCCTTTCCCTTTTCTCCCTTTCCCTCTCCCCCCCGCCTCCCACCCTCCCTCCTTTCTTCCCTCTATAATTTGACCTATTTCGCCATGTTAGACCTAGCTTTCTGAAATTTTGGGTGGAACGAAACCCTTTCTTACCCTTGTCTCCCCAGGTGTTTGGTTACAGCAAACACAAAACTGATTCCTGAATTCATGTCGCTCTTCAATTATAGCTAGACCCGTATATCCAACTACATACTCAGCGTCTCCACTTCGCTGCTCGATGGGTCCTTCAGTCCAACATAGTGAAAGGCAAGCACTTGGCTCCCCGGGCTCCTCTCCTTTGCCTGCTCCCATCCAGCTTTCTTTGTCTCTAGAACCTCTGACTTCACTTTTCCAATCTTCAGGCTAATATATCCTTTCATATTTTTCTCATCCTTTATTTAATTTATTCTTTTTTTCTCTCAAGACAGGGTTTCTTTGTGTAGCCCTGGCTGTCTTGGAACTCACTCTGTAAACCAGGCTGGACCCAAACTAAGAGATCTCAGCCTGCCTCTGTCTCCGGAGCACCGGAGCATTAATGGTGTACACCAACACTTCCGGCTTATTTTCTCATTCTTGTTTACCTTCCCAGAAGGTAGAAATATCTTCTTTCCTCTACTCTCAAGAAAGCACATCTTCTCTGGATTAACCACCTTGGTCAGATCGTCCCTTCTCCTTCCCCTACAATATTCAAGCACTCCACACCGCTGCTGCCCTTTTCATTCTTTATGCCCCCGGTGTTTTCTTCAGAAGCAAATGGTCATGTGTGCATGCTCCTCTGTACTGGAGTATTTTCAGCGGGTTCCCATTCTCACCAGGAAGTCAAAGCTGAACCACAAGCAGTAAGCTCTCTGACCTGGCCCTGGCCATCTCAGAGCGCATGGGTACCACCGCCCCATGGGCTCTGACATTAGCCTCCCCTTTCATCCAAATGATAAGCATGTCCACTGCAGGTCTGTGTATCCTTCTGAGCTGCTCTTCCCACGGGTACTTAGATGGATCACTCTGGCAGTTCATCTCTCCTTCCCTCTCCCTCTCCCCCTCCCCGTCTCCCTCTCCTCCCTCCTCCTTCTCCCTCTCTCCAGGAAGGCACTTCATCAATAAGCCTTTCCCTGTTCTTTCCCTTTGAACACTCAGTTCACATCCCGACATCAAGTCTCCAGTGTATTCTTCTTCGTAGGACACACCACCTGGCTCTCTGTGCATTTTTTAAAATCTGATCTACTGCCTTCCACACTGGTTCCATTAGACCATGGGTCCCCCTTTGTTTTCATTGCTGGACATAGAGGAGAGCCTTAGTAAACATCTGTGAGAGAAATAAAGAGGAGAATTTCCATCTGAGGAAGGACAGCAATCCTCAGGTCTGTGCAGAATTCCGCGGAAGCTCAGAGGAGGGCCACGGATCTAACCCGAGAGGCACAGCCCCTGCTGTCTCTTGAAGAATAAAAAACGAGTCTTCCCGGAAGGTGCGTGGAGGAAGAACATTCCTGAGAAAGGCAACGGAGTGAAAGGGAGACTAACATGCCCGAAAGAAATCTACATATCAAGAAAATAAGAAGCCGAAAGCCACCGAAAGTAGGAACAGAGGCAAGCAAGAAGATTGAGCCTTTGGAAGCATGCATGCCCCACTAAGAAGTCAGAAAGCCACGGACAGCTCATTGTGGAGCTGAGTGACCAGGTCATTAGTTAGTATACATCATCTTGGTGTCCTTCACCTCTACCCCCCCTTTCTGATTATTTTTTCTGATTCTCTGTGTACTGTCCTCCCTCCCTCCCACTTTCGGATTGCACCATGGACAACGCTCAGGATTCTCTCCCTTGATCACTTCACAGGACACATCTCTTATCAGATTCCCTCCAACTCTCCACAGACAGCACAATGTTAACTTTGATGACCCACCCAGCAAGAGAGCTGTCCGTGGTGCAGATTTCATGTGTCCTTAAGAAAAGCCTTCATGCTTCCTGGTTCCGAGATTGCCTAAGCCAATCAAGACAATTCTACATTCCATGTCTGTGAGTGGCTTGGGACTCAGGAACTTCTGGAATTCTTGCTAAGGAAATATTCTCTCTGGGAAAAGCTAAGGAGAGACCCATTGGGGAATCTTGTCCTTTCAAAGCTGCGCTGTCTATGTGTGGCTACCACTAAAGCAGCTTTTCGTGGCCACGAGTTAAGGAGTCGAAGAGCAGATCCAACATGTCAGAAGAAAAGGTGGAGGAGATTTGAGTCCTTAATGAGTCATTGTTGAGTAGGCAGATTTATAGCCTTGGATCTATCTATCCTACTCGGGATTTCCTGTCCTGTCCTATGGAAGCTTTATCTTTCTATTTAAATGAAAAGTTTTAGTTGAGTCTTCTGTTACTCGCAGCTCAAAGCATCACCTCTTACTTTAGGAACCTCTTTATGCCCTCTTGCCCACTAAGATGAATGGACACTCTTTTCTAACTCAGCTGTGTATTTAAGTTAGACTCTCACGGATCTGGAAGGATTTTGTTCTTTTACCTCTCACCCCGTAAGGATAATTCCACACACTTCTAGAATCTTAGTCTAAGCGCAGCAGGTTCCCCAGGACACTCTGACGACAGTCTTCCCTTCCTCTGTGCGTTTTGCTGTCGTCGCTAATGGATTGTTGTCAGTTGTGCCCGTTTGACGTGAGTTCACGGGAGGTGTGTTCTCTGGGGTGCAACCTCCTGTGTCACTGAGTTAGGGATGCATGTCATGTGCTCCCCTTCCAAGCTCAGTGCTTTGTGTCTGACTGTCAGAAGGAGCTAAGAGCTCAGGATCCTCAGACCTGAGAGAGGGAGGAGAACCTGTGGCTCAACCACTGTCAGGCAACAAAGAAGCAAAAGGAAATGTGTCACCTGGGAGCTTTCAAAACAGTGAGCCACGGCTTTTACACAGTGCCGGCGATGATGGCATCTCCCTGCAATTAAAACCGGGTGACTCTAAAATTATCTATAGGCACAAGATGCTGTGTGTTTTAACTCTTAGACCACCTAGCACAGCTTACAGGAGCCAAGTGTCAGCGAGATGACTCTTTGCTTTTGAATGTGTGTGTGTGTGTGTGTGTGTGTGTGTGTGTGTGTGTGTGCGCGCGCGTGCAGGAGCTTGGCCAATCTGATTCCACTTAAATGCAAGCCTGTGCTTTCAGCAGGCTGCTCTCGTACAACCTGATTTCATACAGTTCTCTATAACGTCTGTAATCGCTAGTGTCCTTAGAAAATACGTATTAGGTATCCTTCATCATGAAAGCCCACCCAGAAATGAGGTATGCTAGCTACTCTCTTCACACTGAATTCTCCCTTGCAAGTGGGTGGAGCTAGTGAGAGAATCCAGGTTCTAGGATGTAAATTCCGATCAACAAGTGCCTGCGCTTTTCTCCGATGTGTGTCGTGTCTTTATTATAAAACAGTTGCTGAAGCCTGCAGTTACTGAGGCTCCCGAAGAAGGCTTTAGAATGCACAGCAGGATCACTCAATATGCTCTGCTGGTTTTTTTATTCTGACTGTTTCTTCCTTTATAACCGTGAGTAGAAAAGCTCCCAGAATCTTGTCTCTCACTCCGTGGAGCAAGTCATCCTTCCCCTCTGTGGGCCACTCTGTCTTGACTCTCCACTACAGGCCCAGTTCATTCCCTTCCCCTCCACTCTCAGACCACACTCGTAATGCATCAATCCCGTCTAGTGAATTTTTTGTACTCTCACCTTACGTGTCAGCCCGTTCCCCCTCAGGGGCTGACACTTCAGTGGTCCTCTGCATCACACCGTCACAGGCAGTACTGTGAGGAACAGGGAACTTGTTTAGACACCTACACTCGAATGCTTTGAGAAGTAAGCGATCGGCTCTCAGGGCCCATGCGCACACCAAGTGCTGCGCACGCAGGATTCCGAATCTTTAGTCTTGTAGGACAGGCTATGCTTCTACAGTTCTGCAGAGAATGCACTGAGATGACGCAAAGGATTGGCATTTGGGGGTCCGTCTCTCCCGACCCTCACATTTTCCCACTCACTGTCACGTGGACCGACAGCACCGGCAGCTAACTCGAACAGGTTAATAAAGAGTTAATAAACAATACCACTTGCCTGGCCTCCCCTTGAATCTGGCAGCTCACAGGACAAAAAAAAAAAAAAGGAAAATACTAAATTCACATTGGAAAGTCATCGGAAATTCATAATTACAATGAATTCACAAGCTTTGATGACTGGCAGGTGTATAATGTAGCATTCGGGATGTCTACAATCTCTGTTCATTTTCTAGAATCTCGCCTTTATAGCAATCAGCAGAATTGTTTCACAACAGTGCTAGTTTTAAAATTGCATTCAACTAATTTTCTGTGGCCTCTACGGGCATGTTCCCCCTACGCCTGGGTGATTGTCTTTGCCTCTCCAGAGGAATGTGTGGGTGAGTTACAGGTTTAGGTCTAGTGAATACGATGGGTTTTGTCACTAGCGGTGATTCTCAACTTGTGCATCACAACCCCTTTTGGGGTCGAATGACCCTCTCTTAGGGGTCACCCGATACATCCTGCATATCAGATATGTACATTATGATTCATAACAGTAGCAAAATGACAGCTATGAAGTAGCAGTGAAGATAATGCTGTGGCTGGGGTCACCCCTGTCAGGAAGGTGAGACCCACGGGGAAGGGTCATTCCTTGAAGGAAGGAAAATCCACTTATGAACTCAACAACGTCTTCACTTTCACCCAGGAATTAATGTATATGAGTAAAAACAACCCTCTGAAAATTTTAACACTTCTAGACTAGTTAAGAATGACCAGTCAGTTTATAGGAAGAAGAACCTCTCTGGACAAAAGTCTAAAAGCACATAAATCTTATAAACATGTGTAGATCACAGTATGGCCCCACTCGGCTGGGGCGGGATATGCGCGAGCACCACGGAAGATGGTCAAGTGGAATTTTAAAAGGAGAGGAGAATTATACAAAGCTCTCTTGGACACCTCTGTACATTTCTGCCTACATCTGAGGGTCCAACCATCTTCCAGGAAAGCAGAGTGTGGGAAGAAGGGGGCAAAGAAAGACTCCCAAGCCTCCAGTCCTTTTCAGGTTAAAAAGATGGATTCAAGAAGAGACCGCTATATTCAAGAAATGTCAGGAGGGGAACATGCATCTGAAAGAAGACTGTGAGGGGACACAAAACCTAGGTTAGTTCTTTCAGGGCACGTATGTGGCAAGGATCTCAGCCTCACACAACCAGTAACACTGACTGGGAAACGCACAAACACACAGAGAAACAGAGGCAAGAAGGAAGACACACATAGACAAAGACACACACAGAGAAAAACTCAAAGATACAGACACAGAGAGAAACAGACAGGCAGACAGACAGAGACATACAGACACACAGAGAAAGAGACACAGACACACAACACACACTTGCACACACACACACACACACACACACATACACCTGTTTCCACCTGCGCACACAAAGAAATATCACAGAGAAAAGGATAATGCTTGTCTAAAGGATTAGGATCGATACCAAGTAGAAAACAAACATAAGCATGATTTCTTCCCTAAATCAATAGGATCTGTGAAATCTAGTGAGCTGAATTAATGGTTTTATGACGTACAGTTTCAATGACACTCCGATACGCTAAAGGGCCTTATCGAAAGGTCAGCAGAAGGCCACATTTGGTTAAATAATAAGCTATCCCCTCTTCTGACTCATGACACACCTGACAGCCATTCTACTGAGATGGTAAAGTACAGAAACACTTCTCTTTACCTTTGCTGCTTTCCGGCGGTGATGAGAACGGTTGGGCAGATTAGACTGGAGCTGTGTCCTTCCGAAGGAAATATAAGCCTTCGCTTTTGGCCCCTCCCTTCCACGTGTTGCTATGATTCAGCTTCTCACCTGCTGGGCAGGAAGTACAAACCCCAAGAAGGAAATCCTTCTGAAGGCCAGATAGTGAGTTTGGACGAATTACAGATGGACAGTGGACTTACTCTCAGACTGCTATACTAACAACGAATCATAGACAAGTCTAGCACCCAGTGGGAGAAAACTAGCTAGCTATCTTTCCCAAAGGAAACCATGAATACATCCCATTGACAGGGCCCACGCCAATGGTTCTGGGATTGCCAGAGTCATTATAACACAACACAAAGCCACTCAGTCAGAAAGACTCCAGTGGTGACAGAAGCTTCCTGGCTGGAGGCACGTTTACTTCAAGATCTTCTGAGCTCTTCTTTGGGGAGCGTATGTTTTTCTCTGTAGCTTTAGCAATCCACTGGCAAGTAAATCCTGTCTCATAAAAAGACCACAAGAGTGTACTTGAACAGGAATTATTCTGTGGTTTCCATAGCAATGACTGGTACCAACAAGCCACACGAGCCTCCTGATGGCAAAAAGCCACCAGTAATGATGAGGTGTATGGCTGAGATACAATTCAGAGATGGGGGAGAAAAGAAACTGTAGAGCAGAGGTGGGGGCGAACACCAGCGACAGACGTTTATACAGCGTAGTAGCTAAAACCATCAACATGAGGAGTCCTAAGAGTCTTCCCAAAGGCCAGTCTTACGTACGCAATCTACAGCGCCCTTCCCTAGGACGATGCCAACACCTGTCGGAAGCTACAGAGACAGGCTTTTATGTTGGGAAGTTTCTTTTTAGTTATGTTTTATGCACTGGTGGGTGAAAGGTTGCCTAGGTTTTTGGTGTTTTGTATTGTCTGCAGGTGTTGGATTTATGTGGGGATGTTTGATTGGTCATGATCTGCACGTGCTATCAGTAGAACACCTGAGGAGTTCTGGATCAGTAAAAACACTTGAGCTGAGGGCTCGGCGTGCCACTGTCGAGGATGGGGCTTGCCAGGACGGTGGTTCCCTCTGCTGAGGTCTCCCAGGGTTTGCCTCCTCATCTGTCTTGCAGAGTTCCACAGCAGAGCACCTGCTACACTCGTCTGCATCTGTGATAGAAAAAGTGGCTCCTGACCACCGTCTTCTCCATCTTCTCGTCGTGCAATATGCCTTTTCTTGGTTGAAATTAAATAACTCTTTAAGATACAAAAACGAGAGAACTTGAGTATAAAAAATATGGTCCTGATACCCGTTGCATCTTCAATATTCTCATAAAAAAAAAAACAGTTTTATACAATCAATCACATGAAACTAAAAGTGGTTCCCCTATCCTCCAATGTCTCTCTGCTCAGACCAAGTGTGTTCTCACGTGACTCAACACCAGTGGGAGTCTTTGATGGTTTAGAAGGCTCCCACCCACTGTTAAAGCTGGTCCTCTTCCTCCTGATTTTGTTTCCACCTCTCTTAAGACCCGTGAGAAAAAGGTTGAATATTTTATCTTTCTTGGTGTCTAAGAATTAGCCTCATCAAAGAAAAGTCTTTATGTTACTCATTATATGTAACATAACATAATATAACATAACATAATATAGCATAATTAGTATATATTGTACTAATAGAGCTATGTTATAACTCTATTATTTTTCCTATTAGAGAGGAAGCAACTGTTTTAGATTTTTCCTTGTGGGTGTAAGGGTTTCCGTTCACCTATCACTCTTTTCTCCTTTAACCAATCATTTGCTTCTTCCTCCATCCCAAGGTCCTACCTTAGAGTCCTTGAATGTAGAGCCAGAGAGGAAACACATACCTGTAGCTTGTTTGTCAGTGATCATAAGGAGCAAGAGAAGAAGGACAACATGTGCATTGATTGCTGTGGAGCTGACAATGGACCCCGATACCTCCAACCTTCAGGGAAACTTTGCACAAAGCACCTTAAAGCCATCCGCACAGAGGAAGAAACCAAAGAAGCATACATCTACTGCCTTGAATCCTATTGGTCAAGGAGAGCTTCAAAGTGCTACAGAGCACTGCTACGTGTGTTCCGCAGGTTTGCGTGCTGCTCTGGAGAATCAGAACAGCTCCGTCAGTCAAAGCATGACACAGGGGAGCATGTGGGTGATGGGGGCGGGGTGGGGCCACCGTCAGGATGCAATGCACAGAGATGTGTAAGGCCTGTAAAGGACGCTCTGCCACAGCTGCATTCGTGCGTGGGTTGACAAAACCTGAAGGAAGGAGTAGAGAACCACGGGTGTGTATTCACGGGTGCGCGTAAGGATCAGACCTTTGACCGGAGTGGAGCTTCCTCATGGGCCGTGTTTTTGACAATAGCTGACATTTAGCAAACAGTCAATAACCATTTGTCAGTGTTTCATTTGGGGTGAGGAAGACTCGAGGCCAAGACAGGAAAGGAGGTGAAATGTTAGAATGACACATTGGAGACTCGAAGAAGCAGCCTGTGCCAGGGTTCCTCCCTGACTTCCAGCAGATGCTGGAGCACACTCCACTGTAAAGACAACTCAGAGTGGGGTGCTAACAAGTGTACCCACTTAGACTTGCAAAGACCTCATCTTTCCCACTTCCTAGGCCCTTGGAATGCGATACCCAAACACGCCCTCTCTTTTTTAATGTTTTGCCATCTTATAATGGAACTTTAAAATAAAAGGACTTTTCAACGATATATTATGACATATTTCTGCTCTTGCTTTCCCATGCATAGTACATTTATTTCAAAGAAGCCACATCCTATGAAAACCAGGAATATTTTCAATTACCCAAAATTCTTTCCATTTAGTCAGACCAGCCCTTGGCCAAGACCTGGATATAAGACAATAGGAAGTAGCAAGTGCACTAGGGCAGACCCAAGGAAGATAATCAGCATGTCATGTTGTGTTTTCCAGATGGCAGAGAGAACCCTTGAACTACAATGAGCTCTTGAATGTAGCAGGGTGTGTACTTCCTGCACAGCCCTGTTACTCTTATCTAGACACTTGGAAAAGTTCTCTCAGCAAAGTCAAGAGAAATCAAAACATAAACTAAGAAAGAAGAGGCTTTGTACAAATATCCTGCAAAACTGCTCTGCATGCATTATTAAGAAACCAAATGATCTTAAATCCTAGCAGATACTCACAATACACGTACTTAGGAATGTGTTTATATGAAGAATACAAAATGAGCCCAGAAATTTAACAAGTAAAAAGTAAATAAACAGGGAGCTGGAGAGATGGCTCAGTGGTTAAGAGCAATGGCTGCTCTCCCAGAGGAGCCAGGTTTGATTCCCAGGACCCACATGGCAGCTTACAACCATCCTGAAATCCAGCTCCTGGGGAATCAGTGCCCTCTCCTGGCCTCTAGACTTGCATTTGGTCCACATGCATAGAGGCAGGAAAACATTCATACACATAGGACCAGAGAAGCAGGAAAGAAAGACATTTCCTGAGAGGACTAGATGAACAAACAGAGAACGGGAAATAATCACACACATCCAGCTCAATCAAAAGGCGAACGTCCCGTGATGAGTAAGAGAGAAAGAGAGTCGCATCTGTACCGACCAACAAACTCGCAGGAATCAGCAAACAGCGCCTGAAACGAACCCTACGTGTAACCAGTCGTAGCTGTCTAACTAAACATGTGTCCCTTATTGGGTGAAAAGGCACCCGTTGCTCACGAGGTTGTGACTCAAGTATTTCATGAGCAGGAGAAGGACCGTCTTAGGGGGTAGGAAGCTTCAGCTCTTCCAAGACTGATCTTAGTTCACATTGCTTCCTGCTTTACTTACCTGCAGTAAATAATCATGTGTGGCATTTTGAAAGTAAGCTTTAAAAAAAAATAAATCGTTTTCACCTCTAAAAAAAAAAAAAGCCACATGTCAACTAGGAATAACAAGAGCATGCTTCAACATAATAAAAGCTGCGTATGGCAAGCACGTCGGTAACTTTATAATAAATGGGGGGAGGGGCCTGAAAATTCCCTCCAGAACAAGACAAGGTTTCCATTTGCTTTTATCTTATTCAATATCGTGCGTGTGTTCTGAGCAGAGCAAAGGAAAAGTGAGGCACACGTAACACTGTCAGCACACGGAAAGGTGTTCCACATCGTCCTCAGCTAGGGAACCGCGAATGGGAACAGTAAGGTCATCCCCTCCCCCGTGGTTCAAGACCACACCACTGACGTCACCCACTGATGCCAAGGGAATGGAGCCTTGGCAACTCTTGATCCCTAGTGGAGGGAGGACATGCCGATACTCCCACTTTGGAAAACAGTTTTTGAGATCTGGTAGCAAAACTTACTATAGCGTCTCCTTAGAACCATATGCTCAGGGTTTCCAACCAAGTTGACCATTTAGTCAACAAATACCTTTACCCGGGGTATATAGAAACGTCTCTGTGGCTGTCCCGGATAAGAAATGGTAAAACGGCCCCGTAGAGTGGGTAAACAAAGTCACTCCACAAAAATGAAATCTACCAACTACTAAAAGAAGCAGAAGAAGCTTAAATGCATATCGTTCAGTGGAAGTCAATCCAGGAAGACTAGACACTTAACAAAAAAAATAGAGACATTAGAAAGACAAATATTTGCCAAAGGCTCAAGGAATTGAAAGGAGACTGAGAAGAGAGGGACAGGTGGAGTTCAGGGTGTTGTTAGGGCCATGAGACCTTTCTATCTGACACCATGATGGGGATACATGTGTTTGCTAAAGCCCATAAAACTGTAATCTCAAGAATGAACCATAATGAGAAACATAGACTTTAGTTAACTGGGTTACATTTAGCAGTTGTGTTAACAGTAGAGGGAGCTCTTCCGGTGTAGGAGAGAAAACGGGTGTAGCAATTTGCTTTGATTTTTGCTCATTTTTTTTTTTCTTCTGTAAACCTACAACTACAAAAAGATCAAAAACCGATTGTGATACTGGTCTTGTTTTAGGCCTAAGCTTTAAGAAGACCTGAGGGTGTGTCTCATGTTCTAGGGAACCTGTAGACATCATGTTAAGGTCTGAATACCTTGACGGAGAGATCAAATGGAGGAATCACGTAGAGGTGTCCCGCGGCGACACAGAAGAGCCGAGGAATCCAGCCTCTTCTGAGAACCGTGGTGCGGTCATTTCCTTCTTGTGCCCAATGCAAAAAGCCCCAGACTGTTCCAGGATGCCTGGCAGAAGACAGCTATCAGGAGTGTAAGTAGGGGGACCTTGCTGGACTTCCTAACACCAGCAGCTACCACGAAAAGCAGAAACAAGCCTGCCCCCACGATGCCATGTTCAAATTCCCAGCCCCAAGAATTGCAAGCAATAAAATGGTCACTACTGTGAAGCTGCTTCGTTTGGGGATTGCTTACTAAACAGCTAGTCGATTTTCTTATTTTTAATTGCGAAACGCCTGAGGAAAAATAACCTTTAAAAAAAAGGAAAGTTTGGTTTCACTCACAGTTTTAGAGGTTTTGTGGTGTGATCCGTCGGCCTTGTGGAGCAAGGGCTCACACCGTGTGTATGCATGGAATCAAGGAAGGCAGGGAGGGGAAGGAGGGGAGAGATGGGGAGAGGGAGAGGGCAGAGATCTCTGTAGTGACCGTGTGGGTGCTGGTGAGCTGGACTCGGCTGGGCTACCTTGACCTTACCGCATACAGGTTCTGCAGACCCTCCTGTGGGGAGAGTCCAAACGCCTCTGGATGCCGGTGCTAGAAGAGCAAACAAAGATAATCACAGAGAAACCCTTATTACTTACTAATCATAGACCATTTTGAATTTCAATCAGCGATTCAAGTCTTCAGTACAGTGCTTGCATTAACTATACGGAAAGCTATGAACTTTCTTCCACAGGGTTCCGAAGACCATTGTTGGAGGGAAGTAGGGTGCACAGGACCCCAAGGCTTAAGGAAAGGAGGGTGCACAGGGCCCCAGTGCTTGAGGGAAGCAGGTTGCACTAACAAACCCTTCTGTCTCCTACAGACCCTGTAGTGTCCATCCTGGGAAATGAATTTCTTGTTCACCTGCCCAGTTGCCAATATCTTGGCCACAGTCACAGGATGCTGGATCTATCGTCAAGTGGAATGTACACGTGCCCAGAGGAAGCATTCTCACAGCTCCTGTGGAACCCATTAAACCCCTCTTCTGAGATCCAGAGGCCCTCCATTTAGAAAACCCTAGCTACTTACCCAGGATGAGCTCCTTCCTACACCTGTCAACCTAGGAAACTTGTCTGGAGAGTCGCCACCTCTCCACCCTTCCCTGGTGCCGTGCTTTTTCCCAGGCCCCTTAAAGGTCGCGCTTCATAATGTTCGTGAGAGTGGAGTAGAGAGGTAGAGCTGAGCCCCTCAAAGGCTTGTTCTATGTACTGAGGGATACTGAGCATAGAAAATGGTGAGCTCTGCATGTTTTCATCATGTGAGGTTGGCGTACACAGTCTTGACAGAAAGGGAGAGGGAAGAACAGATGGAGGGTGGGCGGGTAAGTTTGGGGCAGGAAGAAAATAAGATCCCTTATTTTGTGATTATATAAATCACACACACACACACACACACACACACCACACAATGGTACAAGGGCATGCTGCCCTTTAGAATGATAAATATAAAACATTTCACACGTCCATTTAAAAAATAAAAACAAGCCAGGTGGTGGTGGCAGCCCATGCATGCATGCCTTTGATCCCAGCACTCAGGAGGCAGAGGTAGGCGGATCTCTGTGAGTTCAAGGCCAGCCTGGTCTACAGAGTGAGTTCCAGGACAGCCAGCGTTACAGCAGAGAGAACTTGTCTCGAAAAACCAACCAAAAAAAGTGACTTGAATAAAAGCTGGTTTCTCTACCCCCAAACCTGATTGCCTCAACTGTGGGGACTTTCTGGAGGAAACAGCACATTCTCTTCACTTACTTTAGGGTAGAAAGGAAGGGTTTCAGCTTATCGATGTGAGAGTTTGAAGAGATTTAAAACCCACCCAGACTGCTCTTTACAGGGGGGAGGAAAGGAGCTTGCAGATGGTTAGCCCAGCTGTGCTACTTAGGGGTTAAGATGGGAACCAGGTGGTGCTGCCTCCACCACACCCACGGTATCGCTCTGCTCTTTATCTCCAGCGGTGCCTGTGTCCAACCGAACACCTCCTGGAGGAAGTTGTCGGGTGTAGCCTTTCTCGTCTGAAGCATTAACAATGTTAAAATGAAAGAAAGCGTTCTATGATGTTGATGTTGCTTATCTCATAGTGAGACGGGAGGCGGGACTGCAGCCCCACGGTTGTAATTTATTATCGATTGCGTGTGGCTGTGTTTATTGTTGTTGCTGTTACATCATCATCGTCATCATTATTTAGAAGCTAACCCAAATGTGATGCCTTTTGTAAGCCTCTTTCCAATGTCATTGTCATTTTCCTAATCAAACATTCTGTCGGCGTGTGCCCTCGTAGGGACTGAGTGTTAAGACACTCACAGCTAAGTCTTGTGATTTGCCCTCAGTCCTGGGAACCACACAAGGGAAGACGAGAACCAACCCTTGCAAGTTGTTCTCTTACTGCTCTCTGTATGCTCTCTTAGCCAGGGTTTCTACTGCTGTAATAAAACACCATGACCAAAAATGACTTGGGGAGGAGGGGATTCATTTCACTTTATACCTCAGTCCATCACGGAAGTCATGTTAGGGACTCAAGATGGGATCCTGGAGACGAGAACAAAAGCAGAAACCAGAAGTGATGCTTACTGGCTTGCTTCTCATGGATTACTCAGTCTCCTTTTTTGAGACGCCCGAAGACCACCTGCCCAGGGGTGGCACCACCCACAATCGGCTAGTCCCTCCCACGTCAATTGCTAATTAAGAAAATGTCTAACCGATCTTACGGAGGTATTTTCTCAGTTGAGAGCTCCTCTTCCCAAATGACTCTGCCTTGTGTCAGGTTGACATAAAACTAGCCAACATCTGAATGCAAAAAAATATATAAGGGATTAGATCTTAATACAATTCACAATTTCTTTTCTACTCTGCAACGAGTCAGAGTGGACCATGACACGACCCTGACTGCATGTGTGTGGCTGTGAGGGATCCCTGACCACTGGTCCAGGTCAGAGCCGTAGCTCGGCCTCATGCTACACTGCCCATGGTTCTACAGCACCACGTCAGCACCGCCAGCACAAACCACAACATAGAAGACAGATGTCTTGCTGCCATTATGAAATGGCTGTGACCTTGTAGTCTCATAGAATTCTACGGTGAACTTGAGGGAGGGATTCAAAGAAACCCAAACAAATGCTCTTTTGTTCTCTCTCATTAGCGAGTCAGCAAGGACATCAAATTTAGGTGAGGAAGTTTGGGGTATGGGACGGTAACTTGTGAGAGAAGGAAGATTATAGAACTATGGGAGTGAATCAGGAGGGAGTCGATGTAAGACAATAAAATATTTGGAGACGATTTTAGGAGAACGGCTCAAAGTCGACCTTTAGTGCTTCTAAGCTAGCTCCAAATCTTCTACACGATTAGATGAGATAGCACCAGTCCCAACTCTATCAATCAACCATATCAGCCTCTCTCCCAGGATCCTCCCTTTCTTAAAAATAAAGGTGCTTCCCCAGTGTGGGTGGGGAGGGAGACAGGCAACCTTGTTCTTGCTTTACAGAGGAAAAGCTATCATGAGAGATCTCTGAAACCTTTGCTAAAGAACACTTGGAATTTATTATTGTATGCACACTATACATGTACATGTCTGCATATAAGGACACCTAGAACTTATTATTCATATATATATCCTGACTTCTAGAATTTTGTCCATGATCTAAATAATTGCAAAAGAGCATGACTTTTGACAAATTGTAAATTCTACCATTTTAAAAGAAAGCCTACGTGTAGCAAGCGAATAAAGCCACGTGGCATTCATTCTATGAAGACAGATGTAAGGCTCCTTTAAAATGTAAAGCATTTGGATATTTGATATACTTCAAAATTCAAAGGTCTTCTCTGATTTGGTGTTTTGTGTTGTTTGGTTTTGTTTTTACGAGACAGGTCTCACCACATGGCCCACCCTGATCTCAAACTCAATATCTTCCTGCCTCAGCCTCCCAAATGCTGGAATAGCAGCCATATGCCTGCATAGGCCAGACGAGGGTGTCGAATCCCCTGAAACTGGAGTTACAGATGGCTGTGAGCCGCCAAGGTTCACAGGTGTTGCAGTTCAGTTGATCTGCGTAATTGTATATTTTCTGAAGGCAGGGAAGCTAGACCCTGGGAAACAAGCAGATCCGGTATTAATATCCTAAATGCAGCAAGCCTTCATCAATACGGGCCCACCCTCAACCTCTGGGAGGCAGCCAAGTCACACACCAATAATCTATACTGGTTTTGGAGTCACGAACTACCCCAACCAGTCATTCAACGAGGTTTCTTATGTGTGGTTCTGGGGATTTTGCTAGTCTATGATTCTTGTGAGGAGCATCGTCAGCCCAAATGGCTGAACCTCCTTGAAGGTGTGTGTGTGTGTGTGTGTGTGTGTGTGTACAATCACAAATATGTATTGTGGAAATATAAAACGATAGGGTCCCTTGAGGCTTTATCAGACAACCTTGGAACCGCTCACCCCTTGTCCATTCTTCCGTGCTGACCTTCCTCCCCCCCCCCAGTTGGAGTCCCTCCCCATTATTCCGTTTCCCAGTTCATATCACCTGTTTCCCAACATCTCCCTGCCACACACCTCCCAAACTGTGGTCCCTTTAGACTTCCTGGTTTCTTTGGCTACTCGGTGCTGTGTACTCTCATCTGAGGAGTTGAATCTAGGAACCACAGGACAGAGAGACCACGTACGTGGCTTTCCTGTGGCTCCGAGTTACCTCACTCAATAAGATATCTTCTAGGTCGATCTATTTATACCAACAAATATCGTTCTTCTTTACAATTGAACGGCGTTTCATTCTCTATCTGAGTCACATTTTCATTATCTACCCGTTTTTTGGAGGACATTTACGTTATTCCCATTCTTGGGCTATTGTGGGGTGGGGTATCAAGTCCTTTAGAGATATGCCAAGGAGTGTTATAGATGATACGGTAAATTTATTTTTAGTTTCTGAAGAATTTTTCATATTTATTTTCCGAGCGGCTGCGCCAATTTGCATTCCCACCAATGAAGAACAAGGGCTCTTTTTCCCTCCATAACCTCACTAGCAACTGCTGTTAGCTGTTTTGAAGATCTTAGCCATTCTCACTGAAGTAGGATGAACTCTCAGAGAGGTTTTCATCTGTATTTCCCAAATCGTTAATGATGGGGAATAATTTTCGAAGTCGTTTCTAGTCCTTTTTATTTCTTCTATTGAGAAGTCTCCATTTAGATCCGTGGCACATTTTTCAACCAGGTCGTGTGTTCCCTCGACTCTGCGTTCTCTAGTTCTTCCTATGTCCTGGATATTAATCTTCTCACAGATGAATAGCTGGCAAAGATTCTCTTCCGTTACGCTTGATAGTTTCTAACTTGTACAGAAGCTTTTCGTTTTTATGAGACCTTGGCCTTCATTCCTTGGATAATGGAGTCCTGTTTGGAAAATCCTGTCCTAGCCCTGCCTCTTGTAGGGTGCCGCCTGTGTTTTCTTCTAGTGGTTTTGTTTTGCTCTGTTTTTTCAGGTTTCGAGTTGAGGTCTTTAATACACCTGGATCTAATTTTTGTGCAAGGTGCTGGATGTGAGCCTAAACTCATTTTTCTGTCTGAGGACATCCAGTTTCCAAGACCGATTCGCTCAAGATGCTGTCTTTTCTCCCACCGTATGGTCTTTTGCCTCTTTATCAACTATCAGATGGCTATAATTGTAAGTACTAATGTTTGGGTCTTCTATTTTATTCCAGTTGTCTTCATGCATTTTTAAAACTTCCTGTAGATCTGTAATATATCTTGAAGTTGAAAATAGCAATCACTCTACAACTCTTCATTTTGCTAGGTTACTTTGGCTGTGTTTTTGTTTTTTTGGGTTTTTTTTTTTTTTGTTTATTTGTTCTTGTTTTTGTTTTGGTTGCATATGAACTTGAGAATTTATTTTCCTGTTTTTCTGAAGAATTTTGTGGGTATTTTGGTTGAGATTATATTGAGTATGAAGTAGCACAAGGTAGAAAAGTTCAATTATTCGATATTGTTTTATTGGCGCATTTAGGGGCATACATAAACCACTGCTTATACTGCCCGTTTCTAAGCATGACTTCGCTGGCTAATTGAAACAAAATGACCTGGAAAAATTGCTGGAACAATGGGTCATTGGCCTTAACAACCTGACCACAAAAGCTTACACCTGTCATCTATAATGTTTGATTTACAACAACCTGCTGACTGCCACGTATGCTTCTGTGAGATTTTGCTTGTTTGTTCAACGCACCTTGTAATTTTAGAATATGAGAAGAGACTGTCACCTGGTATCGAGGTCTTTCACCAGTGATTCTGGCTTCAGCCCACTAGAGAATGCACCTCCTCTTTTCCATCCTGGTTGTTGTCAGAGTGCTTAATATGGAATGATTACCACAAGTCTATAAATTGCTTTTTGTAGGATGGCCATTTGTATTTTCATGCCGGGTCTGCCAAGACAAGAACATGGAATGTCTTTCCATAATCTAGTGCCTTCTCAATCTTTCTTCAGAGACTTGAAGTTCTCTCTGTAGAAGTCTTTAACCTCCTTGGTTAGGTTTGTCCCAAGATATGCTACTGTGCTTGATGCTATTGTAAAGGAGAGTGTGCCCATAATATCTCGTTCAGTGTGTTTGTTGGTGTCATGTAGGAAGGCTCGTGATTTTTACAAGTTGATTTTCGTACCTTGTCATTTTGCAGAGGTTGTTGCCTTTAAAAGTTTCTAGGGGAATTTGGGGGCTCTCTGATGTCTACTACTATGTCATCTGCAGATAAGGATAATTTGATTTTTTTCCCCCTACTTGTATCCCTTTAATTTTCTTGTCTTGCCTTGTTGCTCCAGCTAGTGCTTCAAGCACTTTGTTGAAAAGGAGTGCAGACGGTGGCCAGCCTTGACTTGTGCCTGATTTTTAACATGATTGCTTTGATTTCTCTCTTTTGAAGATAATGTTAGCTGTGAGTTTGCCATATCTAGCTTTTATTATGTGGAGGTAGGCTCCTTGCAATCCTTCTCTCCAGGACTTTTATCATGAAAGCATGTTGGACTTTGTCAGTGACTTTTTCTGCATCTATTGAGATGACCATGTGATTTTTCTTATCATTAAGACTATGTATGTTATTTATTATATTCTCTGACTTACACATGTTGAGCCAACCCCACACTTCTAAGGATAAAACCAACTTGATCATGGGAGATGATTTTCATATATTCTGGTATTCACTTTGCTAGTATTTTATGGAGAATTTTTCTATCTCTGTTCATGAAAGACATCAGTCTGTAATTCTCTCTCTGTCTCTTTCTCTCTCTCCTCTCCTCTTCTCTTCTCGTGCTACTACTATATTTCAGTTTTGAAGGAGAAACAGATGGCTATCTGCACTTTCATCATATCAACAGTTGGGAGCCGGTAAGATAGCTCAGAATGTTAAGACACTTACAGCCAAGTCCTGTGATTTGCCTTCAAGCCTGGGAACCACACAAGGGAAGAAGAGAACCAACCCTTGCAAGTTGTTCTCTTACTGCTTTATATGCACTTCCTTAGTCAGGGTTTCTCTTGCTGTGATAAAACACCATGACCAAAAATGACATGGGGAGGAGGGGATTCATTTCGCTTTACACCTCAGTCTGCCATGCAAATCATGTTAGGAACTCAAGATGGGATCCTGGAGGCAAGCCATGGGTGAAGGAGAAGCCTTATTTGCAGTAGAAAGCAGTATGAAGGGGTCGTAGAGAGAAGTTGAGGCTTGACAACATGAAATAAGATCAGAGTCCCTGAAGAGATCCTAGGAGAGCCTATTGGTGAATGTACTGCTCAGTTGCAGGAGGAAGCCCCAGCATTTTGGAGCTGCCAGTACCATGGGATGACCACCCAGATCAGCAGCAGCTGTGGACTGGAGCTGCCCTGAGTCAGGGAGACAAGCTGAGTACACTGTGGATGGTAAAAGCAGAAGACAGTGACTGTCTCAGCCCTTTAGAGCCCAGAAATTGGAGTAAACCAGACACTGGACATTGAGTTATTCACACAGTTGGAATTTGGTTTTGCTTTGTTCAAATTGTCACTCTGTCCTGGTCCCTCCTGGAGTGATAAAATCTTTAATTTACATTTTATTTTACAGGTACTTGCAGTTCAGAGACTTTGAACTTTTAAAGGGATGTTGGAATTTTAGAGACTTGGGTATTTTAAAGAGACTTTAGATGTGTTAAAAGGCTAAACTTTTAAAGTGCTTAAACTTTGAAGATTGCAAGACATTTAAAGTTTGGGATATGCTCTCTATTGTGTCTCTATAAATCCGCCTACTCTGGATCCCTATTTGTGTAGCCTCATACAAAGCTTGTCTTTTGGTTCCTTACTTTACTTAACAAAGTGTCTTCAGGGTTCCTGCCCGTTTTATCTCATATCAGAAATTCCATCCCGAAGACAGAAGAACACTCCTTTCAGATTGTGTACTATGGGTGTATGACCCAGCTGGGTCACCTGTTCTCCAAACACAGAGAAGCACTCCGGTTGTTTTCCCTTTGAGCTATTTTGAACAACACACCTGTGAACACTGGTACGCACCTATATTTTTACCTTTCCACTTTCAGAACCCTGCTGGGTTTCCAGAAGTGGAGTTGCTAGAGCCTAGGGTAGTTGTTTGTTTGAGGAAGCACTACATGGATTTGTATAGCTGCTACACCAGCCTGTCCCCCTACCCATCGCCATGCACATGGTCCCATGTCTTCGAAGCCTCGCTCTGCTCATTACTGGCTGCCGTTTTGCGATAGCTTAACCCGTCACACGGTGCTTACCGTGGGTTTGTGTGTTGATGCTGCGTATTGTTTTAACGATATTAATATTAATTTTAATATTAATTTTATTAATTAATTAATTAAGTTATTTTATAATTTATAATTAATTAATTAAGTTAATATTAATTTATTGCCTAATAATCTAATAATTTCACCTGGATCATAAAAACATAAAAGTTTTTTGGTTTTTTTTTTGTTTGTTTGTTTGTTTTTTTGCATTAGCAAGGTGTCACATAATGTTCAGTGCATCTGTACCCCGTAGAATATTCAGATCAGGTTAAATCTACCGATGTCCTAAAGTAGTCATCATGACATCATAGAAGTCATAGACGTCATCACGAAAGCCTTCAAAGTCCTTCCTTCGGTCTCCTGAAAAAGTGTACTACGTAGTTTTCTGTAGTCACTGTACTGTGCGTTAGTACCCACAGCTTCTTGTTCCTACACACTAGCACTTAGTACACACCGATCAACCTTCAATCACCCCCTCCCCCGTCCTACTGTCCAGAGCCTTTGACCTCCAGTAACCACCATGCTACCCTCAGCTGCTAGGAGACCAATTCCTGAGATTCCACTTGTAGGTGAGACCGTGAAGTCCTTGCCTTTCTGGGTCTGGCCTGTTTCACTTAGCATGCTGATCTCCAGACACACCTAGGTTGTTGCAAATGATAGGTTTTAGTTCTCTTAAGGATGAATAGTGCTCTATGGGATGGTGTTGTGCCGTATCTCTCTTCTTCTTTATCCTCTCATCCATGTCCATCCATATCCTCTCATCCTTCCAGGTACTTTGATTCCATGTTATGAAAATGTCGCAGAAAAGTAAGCGATGTCTTCATCATCCTGACTCATTTCCCCTGAACACAGACTCCGGGAGTCTAAGTCTGTGCCGAGTCCGGTGGGAGTTCTGTTTCCATATTTTTAGGGAAATTCCATATTGTGTATGACCGTGACAATACTGATTTACATTCTACCAGCAGCGTGTGAGTGTTCCCGTAAGGAGGCGCTGCTACAGAAATAGTTCGCTTAACGTGGCATTTTACACAAACAGCGGTTTTACGATTTATTTACGTGAGATACAAAACTTAATTCTGGGGCCCGTGGGATGGCTCAGCAGACACATGCCACCAAATCTGATACCCTGACTTCAGTCCCTGGACCCCTCGTGGTGGAAGGAGAGAACCAACCCCCCAAAGCTGTCCTCTGATCTCCACACACATGCAGTAGTGCGTGCTCACACACATAGTGAGCACAAACACACACGGATACAAGAGTGAATTTTTAATCATACATAAATACATAACTGTGACTGTTAAAAAACTTGAATTATGAGTTTATATTCCTTTATATATTTCTCATGTGGTATCAGATAAAGAGGAGTAAATTCCAGAACAGATTTTACGAGGAAGGAGGTGCTATGATTTCTTTTATTACCTTAGTAACATGCTTTCTAACTGTGGGGATGTGGTATTTGCGTTTTCCTGAAGATGACTGGTACTGTCCATTTTTACACACCGGTTAGCAGTTTGCACACGTTGCTTCCTGAGACGTGCCCAGCAGGTCTCCCTTCTCTTAACTGTGTAACAGCCTAAGCCTCGGCTGGGTTCCTTTCGCCTCCTGAGTACGAATCCCTCGTCCGCGAACAGTTGTGAATGGTCCTCCTGTTCGGTTCATGCTGTTTCCACTTCATCGCCTGTTTCCTGCAGACACAGCTTTTCACCGTAACTTGGCATAATCGCAATTGCTAGATATTTGTGCGTTTCCTGTGCTTTGGGAGTTACATCCAAAATATCTCTGCCCAGGCAATGTAATGAATTGCTTCCCCAAAATTTCATTCTAGTAGTTTCAAACCCTTTGATCTCTCATTTAGATTTTTAATTCATTTGGAGTTGTTTTCTATTTTCTGAGGGACCGAGATCTAATCATCTGTTCGTAGATCTCTCCCTTTCCCCAATCATTTACTGAGGGCTTTTCCTTTCTCCAATGTACTTGCTGATTTGTTAAAAAAAAAAAAAAATCACTTGCTTATATATGTTTATTTCTTGGTTTTCTATATTGTTCAACTGATCCTTGTGACTGTTATATGCTAGGACCACACTGTTTACGTTGCTATAACTTTGTAATATATATTTTTAAGTTCCCATGGTCTTGAATTTCAAGCTTTCTTTCTGTTGTTAATTTATGGTTTTATTTTTACTGTAATCAAGAACTATTTGAGTTTCATTATTTTGTGTCCTAATAAATGATCTAGCCTTAGAATATTTCATAAGATAGATATTATGTAACATATAAGACTTAAGATCAAGATTATATTACATCATTAGATAAGCCATTCTCTGTATGTCTCCTAGGTCCAATTGGTATATCTAAACAGAATATAGAAATACAAAAGAGAAGAGCACACCAGAATTCTCAGGACAAGAGCCATGCAGAAAGACAATTAATAAGAGAAAGAGATAAGCCAGAAAGAAGGTGTTAAAGCAGCCAGAATGAGCTGTCATGTTTTAACAATCAGATGAAAGCCACTGGGGGACGGGGGGGGGGGGGGGGGGGGCAACAGGCTGCGATGGAATGGTCAGGGGGCAGATAAGATGGTGGCAGAGGGGATGAACTAGATCTTCATGTGCTGCAGAACTTCCTGGGGATATTTGGACACACAGCAATGTGCCTCAGTTAGGGCATTACCGTCCCACCAATTCCATCTTGGTGAACCCGGGAGCTTATTGGCGTTCCTTACGGTAGTGTGAATAACTACAAGATGGCTAAGCCACTAAACAGTCCACCTCAGAATGGGTGAAGAAGATGCGCAGAAGCTGAATCACTGGAGTGGTATGCCCAAATGGCAGTCAGCTCCGGACATGCGGCCACCTCCACCAGAGACAGTCCCCGAACCCCAGCAATAGTTTAAAGATTATGTGACGTTGAGGAAGGATCTCTCGAGTCTGGTAAATGCCAAAAGCTTCCTGGGTCTTGTAAATGCCCCTGGTTGCCTGAGTCTTATGAGCCTCTCTCCTCCCCCCAGGAGGGAATTTCACAACGTAGAGGAAATAGCTGCATAACATTGTGTCTCCCGGATCCATGGCTCATGGATGGGGAGTGGCAGACATTAACATATTTATTGGGGGAAATCCATATTTCATATGAATCAAAAATGAGAGTTTTAAGAAAGAGACATTATCTATATGCATAATTCTTGGCAGTAAAATGAGACTACCAAGAGCTATCGAGAAGGGATTTATGAGAGATCAGAGAAGACAAAAAGTTGGATTTGGCTGGAAATGGAGAATGTTTTCTGCTGTGGATGGTGGTGTGAGTGGCATGTTAACAGACACTTTGGTGTGGAACCACCACCACATAAGCTTCCTGTTTTTGTAAAGAAGTTAGAACACAGAAATCGGGGAAAGAAAAATCATTTCATTTGCAGTCTTGCCAGAACTGGGGGAAAAAATGTCCTTTTCTCCACCTTTCCTGTAACAATGTTACAAATATGAGTGAAAAGTGAAATAAAGATTAGTAAACATGTTAACATTTATAGATAACGCGTCAGAGCTGGGTAAGATCGCCCTGGGAGATAAGTTAGCTCCTGGGGCTCGGTCTGTATTCCTGAAACATTTGCAGATGAGATGCTCAGCCTACATCCCCGACACAGTCACGATGAAACTAGCCCCCTAATTCCTTCAGCTTACTGAGGTTCTTGATCCTCTGAAGAGAAATGAAAAGGAGAGCTAACTGATGCTAGCTCTAGTTCTACACACACACCTGCTTGGTGTCTGCAGAGAGACCTTAGTGCAGTGGTGGTGCACATAGAACCTTTCCCACTGAACACCTCCCTCTAGACAGGCACAAGCCTGTCTACAGGCAAAAAGGGTGTAAAAAAAAAATGTCCTCTTTGATTTGCAAGAGGCAATGCTGGGAATACGCCACACCTTCCACTGGGAAGGTTTCACACAATCTGGGAGACATCTCTAACCAGTCTAGCAGTCTGTCAGCGACCGAGAACAATCCTCAAAGTGCCGCTCCTACGATTCTAAAGCAATCCTGGACTCTTGCACCCACTTAAGCGAAGCCAGCTTGCGAAACAGCAGCAGGTAGGCACACACTGGCAGGTCTTTATGTGCAAAAGCTCCCAAGGATCTCTGAGTCCTCGGTGACAGCATGAAGGGGTACTTCACAATCCCGTCTATGGCTCCCAGGAGCACTCTTCAGGAATAGAACTGCCTGGGGTGGCTTCTCGTTTCTGCTAACCAAGCTCTGTCTAAATTTAAGAACGTTCCTAAATATTCTCCATTAGTACTCTTCCTTCTGATTCAATCTCTGCCACAAACTGGCCCCTCAAAGCCCATTTGTCCTAGGGTAGATACATAGGTTAGGTCTCCTTAGGAGGCAGGAAAACTCCTGCCTCCATCTTCCAAGCACCTGGACAGCACCACAGAGGCTCACCGTGACAGAGGTGCTGGGATCTGAACTCAGCTCCTCATGCATGTGCGACAAGCACACTGAGCCACCTTCCCTGGCAAATAGTGCGAATCCCCATCAGTCTGATGAACGGGTAGAGAAAGTGCACCGCATCCACACAGAGGAATGGTACCCTGCGGTCAAGCGGAGTAGCACACCGGTCCACATCCACGTTACGCCATGGATGAACCCTGAAGTTGCAGTGAGTGGAAGAAGCTGCTCACAGAAAGGACAAATATTGCCGGATTCTGAGCACATTAAATGTTTAGAATCAAGTGAATCCATTCAGGCAGGATTCATGCTTTCTTATCCTCCAGGGAAAAGGAAGAACAGAATTTCTTTCCAGAGGCGACACAACGTTTGTGGAATGACACTGTGGCATTCGCACAACCTTGCGAATGTATGAAAGCCCATCAGAGCACACAGTCTAACACGATGAGCCTTGCGTGCGAGGAATTAGATCTCAGAGAAGATGTATCCGAAGAAGTCAATGAGATGCTGAGTTGTCCTCTTGAGAACACTTCTCCCTGGCCGCAGGTTCCACTCACGCTATAAAGTTTCTCATTTCTCCTGCCTCCTAGCTTAACTGAAAACTTTGGAGAAACAAAGATTGGCAGTATAGTTCAAAGGTTGAATATTCCCTAAGGCCCCCATGGAATTTTGATCACTGTGATGGTGGTAACCGGAGGTCCCATAGATCTTTAACATGCTGAGCTTTGGGGAGGTCTCCAGGTCATTGCTTGGGGAGGTCTCCAGGTCATTGCTTACGTCCTCTCCGAGAGCATCATGTCTCTTCCTATTTCTGCTTCCTGGTTCATAATGTGAGCAGTTGGCAGCACCATAATGTACTGCCTGTGCCAGAGGCCCAAGGAAATGAAACCCCTAGTCTAGCACCTGAACTTACAGAAATATGAGTCAGAATAAACTTCCCTTTACTTCATAAGTAGACTCTGTTAAGCCTTTCTTTATAGTGTGTCCAGAGGCCCAAACAAATGAAACCCCCAGTCTAGCACCTGAACTTCCAGAAAGGGGAGTCAGAGTAAACTTCCCCTTACATCATACATAGATTCTGCTAAGTCTTTCTTTACAGTGTGGCAAAGTTGGTTAATACAGCTGGGCAGGGTTTTATTGTTCCTCTAGGCTCTACACTCAGAGGAGATTCATCTTGCCTCCATCACACCGGTTTTCCCAGGTGTTCTGTTCCTAGGTGTCAAAGAATGTCTGCCGGTACAGTGGGTCCAAGTGACTTCATAGAGGACAGGTCTAGGGGCAAACTACTGGATCAGTCTTGACTCTGCAAATCTAGGTGCTAGAAAACACTCCCGAGTATTGAGGAAATGGTCTCATGACTTTGACAAGAGGAATTAGGCTCTCATAAATGTGAAGGCCTTTCCACAGGGTGTAGGGTAGCAGATGAACCTTCGGGTTCATTAACCTGATCACCCACCGTGAAATTGCTCATGAGCAATTCCATAGCTACAAAACCTGGAGTCCAGCCACCCTCTGCTTTAGTTTTGTTGTCTGATAAATGAGGAACGGGTGCACGCACTTTATTGACATGCAAGACGTAAGCGCGCAAACGTGTGCTCCATCTCAATAACGCCAACAGTTCCAAAATTAGACTGCCACCAGGAAGCCCAAGCATATGCAGAGAACAGAGCTCCGGAGGAAATGCACTTCACAGTGGCATTCCAGGACAGCCCTGCCTCTTCCTGCTAGTTCCTCTTTTTTTCATTTCGTCCTTCATTGATACAGTTATTTTATTTATACATTCATTAGAATATATTAATTAATAGAATAATTATTAATAACATGCTAATAATATATTATATCAGTCATATAATTATATATTTATATTATAATTTTTAACATTTATATAAATAAATATATTTATATGTAGTTAACAATATATTAATTAATGTAATAATATACAAAATACTGAATTCCCCTACGACATTTCATAGGTACACACAGACAGATGGTACTTGATTGTATTTGCTTTCCTGTCACCAACAATTATCCTTCTTGCTCCCCACTAGTCCTCTTTCCTACATCCTCCCCCTCCCTCCCTTCCTCCCTCCCTTCCTCTCTCTCTCTCTCTCTCTCTCTCTCGCTTTCTCTCTCTCTCTGAAAATGTGTGACGTTTTCCGAGTCTGTTTCACTTCACATGGTGACCTCAGTTCCACACACGTTTCTGAAGCAGACATGCAGATGTGACTTTATTCTCCTGACTATCTAGAGAGTGATCCCTTGCATGTATGTATCACTTTTCTTTATCCATTCATCCACTGATGGATGCTCACGCTGATTCCGTTACACAGCTGTTGTGAATGGTGCCGTGGTAAACACGGGTACTCAGGTGTCTGTACTGTGAACCCACCTTGATTCCTTCACGTATATACCCATGAGTGGTAGAGCTGGATCACATAGTACTTTGAGTTTTAGGTTTTGAAGGAGCCTACATACTCATCTGTGTTTTGTACCAAAGCTGAACAAGTGAACCCTTCCCAGCGTTCACTGGGCTTGGTTTCCTTGAAGGCAGTCACTCTGACAGGCGTATGATGTGATTTTGATTTGCATTTCCACGGTGGCTAAGGATATCAGTCATTGAACATATGTATACTGATCACTTCCCCATTCATTTGGTGTTTAAGCTTTGAGGTCTTAATATATTCCAGTTATTAATTCCTTATCACATTATTAGTAAATAATTATTGGCAGCTATTTCTCTTGTTGCTCAGAATTTTTGCTGCATGCATTTTTCCAGTTCCTTTTATTCGGTCTGAGCAGTTGTGTCCCTGTTCAGAAAGTCACTCCCTGCCAGTGGCTAGCATTTCAAATGTTTTTCTCTGTTGTCATTAGCATTTTGAAAATCTTATGTCTTGCATTAAAGGATTGTAACCACGTTGAGTGGATATTTTTCTTGAGACAAGGCCTTAAATTCACTGTGGAGCCCAACCTAGACTTTGAATTTCTGAGTCTCCACCCACCAGCCGCTGGGGTTTCTAGTCATCTCCCACCAAACCTGGCTTGAGATATCCATACAAGCAAAGGAGAAGTCAAGTTCGCTTCTAGGAAATGTTGATCTTCAGTTCCTCAGGCAACACCTGTTAAAGAAATCATCTTTTGCCGGGCGGTGGTGGCGCACACCTTTAATCCCAGCACTCGGGAGGCAGAGGCAGGTGGATCTCTGTGAGTTTGAGGCCAGCATGGTCTACAGAGTGAGTTCCAGGCCAGCCAGAGTTACGACAGAGAAACCCTGTCTGGAAAAAAGAAAGAGAGAGAGAGAGAGAGAGAGAGAGGAGAAAAGAACAAAGAGATGATCTTTTCCCTTGTGTACGTCTTTAGCACTTCTGTCAGATGAGTGTTTCTGTAAGCATTTATTACTGAACACTCTGTTCTATTGCGTTTCTTCATGTCTGAGTTTTCAGTTGGCACCATGCTGTTTTTGTTGCTATTGATATTATTGATTAGAATCGGGTATTATGATCTCTCCATTGGGCTTTTTGTTCAAGATCACTTTGTCTATAGAGATTTTTGTACTTCCATTTGAATCTTGGTAGGGGTTAATTTTTTTCTAGTTTTATGAATTCTATTATTGGAGTTTTTGACAGTGATTGCATGGAATATGCAGTATAGTTTTCTTTACTGAGAAACTCTCTCTCCCTCCCCTTCCCCCAGCTCTGTGTGTGTGTGTGTGTGTGTGTGTGTGTGTGTGTGTGTGTGTGTGTTTGACCTTTCCTAGTCTTGATATTGGGGTAATATTGGCTTCATAGAATGAGTTTGGAATATTCTCTATTTTTTAATATTTTTTTGTGTGTATGGATATTTTCCCTGCTCGCCCAGTGTTCACAGGATTCAGAATAGAGGGTCAGATTCTCTGAAACTGAAATGACAAGTGGTTGTGAGCTGCCATGTGGGAGCAGGGAATCAAATCCGGGTCCTCTGGAAGAGTAGCTACCACTCTTAACCACTGAGACATCCCCGAGGCCTATTTTCCGGAATAGTAGGAGGTTATTTTATGTTGATTCTTTAAATATGTGTACAGTTCATCCATCAGTCAATCCACCCAGTCCTGAGATTCTCTTTGTCGAGAGACTCCACATTGTAGTTTCAGTCTCATTGCTTAGCTTATAAATGATCGCTTCAGGTAGCTGTTTACACCTTCTTGTTCCATATCAGTAAGTTGTGCATGTGTGTGTGTGAATTTACCCATTTCTTCTAGATTTTCCAGTGTATTTGAATGTAAACGGGCTTCAGAATAATGGGTTGAAAAACTTCATTGAGTGTTCAGAGTTTAATCAGCTGAGAACCACTTAGAGCAGTGGTTCTCTACCTCCCTAATGCTGAGACCCTTTAATACAGTTCTTCTTGTTGGGGTGACCCCCTCCAACCATAAAATTAATCTTGTTGCTACTTCATAAAGGTAATTTTGCTACTAATATGAATTGTATTATAAATATCTGATATGCAAATGGTCTTAGGTGACCCCTGTGAAAGGATCACTTGACCCCCAAAGGGGTCACAACCCACGAGTTGAGAACTGCTGATTTAGAAGCTAACACTGAGAGCAGTGCAGATGACGGAAGTCTGCCTTGTAAAGTTTCAATGGGAAGTTTAAAGGTCTCCCAAAGACTCTAACAGAGCCCTCCGTGTGTAGCAGTTAACCACTGTGTGGGCTCAGCAAACAGGACATGGAGGCATTTTCATATCGCAAGCTCTACCAGACCTCAGCAGAGGGAACCACCATCCTGGCAAGAGCTGTCCTGGACAGTGGAAGCCCGAGTGTGTCCGCTCAGGTGTTTTATTCTTTCAGAACTCCTCAGGTGTTCTACTGATAGCACGTGCAGATCATTAGCAATCAAACATCCCCACAGAAATCCAACACCTGCAGACAATGCAAAACACCAAGACCTAGGGCAGCCCCTCACCCAACAGTCCATAAAACAATTTCAAGCATAACTGAAAATAAGCTTCCCCAACATTCCCGTGATGTTTCATGTTAAGCATCTGCACCCTCTGTTCAGCTGGAGCTGAAGAATCGACTGTGATTGAGAAGAGACCAGCATCACTGAGAGTCGTAACTTTGGGCGCCTTTCCCTGTGGTCAGCAAACATGAGCTGCGGTTCGAGTTGGGGCTAATGAGGGATCTCATGCTTTCAGGTTTGCAGCCAAACGTAATGTGTGAAAGGCACTCAGCTGGTACTGGTTTTGAAGGCATGGAGGGTTCATTGAGAACAGCTGAGACTTGGTACTGGGAGAGGCCATGGACGAAAGAGTAGCCTCAGTTGCAGCAGAACTGCCGCAATTAAAGGGGTCCTGGCGAAAAGCTGGGGCTCGGTATCATGTGTCAGGATTAGCATACCTGAAGAAAGCCAGGAGAGACTGCCGGTGAAAGTGAAATCCAGTTGCGACAGGACATCCTAGGATTTTGGAGACGCCAATACCATGGGATAACCACCCAGAACAACAGTAGAGCAGTAGAGCAGCCTGAGCCTAGGAGAAAGAGTATGCAGCCCTACTATGTGACCTCTGTGTCAGTTCCTGGCTCCAGGCTCCTGACCTGGAGCATCCCTACCAAAACTCCCTTCAGTGGAGGACCGTGATACGGACATGTAAGTGAAATAAACCCTTCCTCCCTGTTGCTTTATGGTCATGGTGTTTCATCACAGCAATGGAAGTTCTACATTTTCAAAATATCCCCTAATGATCCTCTGGACTGAGTGGTATCTGTTAAATGCATCCTTTTTCTCTATAATTACATTGAGTCCTCTCTCTCTCTCTCTCTCTCTCTCTCTCTCTCTCTCTCTCTCTCTCTCTCTCTCTCTCTCTCCCTCCCTCTGCTTGTCAAATGTTTATCCTTTCAAAGAACCAGGTCTTTGTCTCACTGATCCTTCATAGTGTTCCTCCAATTTCCATTTCATTAACTGCAGCTCTGGTCTTTATTGTTCCTTTATCCCACCAGCTTTGGTGCTGCCTCATGGAATTAACAAACATTTACAGAATATTCCACCCACCCAGACAGCTGCAGAATGCACAATCTGTGCATTGTATTGAACTTCCTCCAAAAGAAGGCATAAATCAAGTCTTAATAATGCAAACATATTAAAATAACTTCTTATATTCTGTTGGATAATGATGGAATAAAACTGGAGATCAGCAGTACGAGAAAATAAAGAAAACGTGCAAACATGCGGGTGTTGGTAAAACGGTTTCTGAACAATTAGTGGGTGGTCAAAGAATTCAAGAAGGAGATTCAAAAGTTCCTACAATCAAATTAAAATTGAAACACAGTATATTAGACTCTGTAGGACACAATGACAGTTGTTTTAAGAGGGGAGTTTAAAGCTATAAATATCTACATTGAATAATCAGTGGTACCTCATATAAATCATATAAATCACCTAATAATGCACTTCAGTGTGCCCCCGTATAAACAACCTAATAATGCACTTCAGTGTGCCCCCATATAAACAACCAAATGATGCACTTCAGTGTGCCCCCGTATAAACAACCTAATAATGCACTTCAGTGTGCCCCCATATAAACAACCAAATGATGCACTTCAGTGTGCCCCAGTGTGCCCCCATATAAACAACCTAATAATGCATTTCAGTGTGCCCCCAATATAAACAACCTAATAATGCACTTCAGTGTGCCCCCATATAAACAACCTAATGATGCACTTCAGTGTGCCCCCGTATAAACAACCTAATAATGCATTTCAGTGTGCCCCAATACTTCTCATATGCATTGGACCCTGACATTCATGAGCCTGAAGTCAGTATATTAACAGCGAAGTGAGAAATACTGCATCTTGACAACTCAGATGACTGACTTTTCCGTTTCCTTTTCATACAAAGCATTAGAAAGATACCATTCAAACTCACTCATTTCTTTCAGTTGCTCTTCTCATTACTAGAATGTCAGTACAAGATAAGTGATTTTCTCACGTTCTTCAAGCAACACAGACGTTCAGAGTCACTTCAAGATGCTCAGGAAGTAAGCATGGCAAGACAGAGGGGCACGGCTATCACGGCAGGGTAGAAGAAAATCCTGTTCTCCAGAGTCTGCAGCATCTCTTCGGACTAGAAATAGAATTGTCTTCCTCTTTACGTAGAATGATTGCTAGAGCGATTGACAGCATTCATGAAATCTTCTATAATGAGAAAGCATCCTAATGTAAGCTTTTTATCTACAGTGTGCCTTAAAGATAGTTCAACAACCTAAAACAAGGGTAACTTTACTGGGATAATTGAAGGGGGCGTCTTACGGTGAAACTGAGCTGTCGGGAGTGTGACAAGGTTGAAACTGTCAAATAACACCGTTGCTATTAAAAAGAAGCACCCGTGTGTGTGCACGTCGGATGAATCAAGTGGCTGAAAATGATCAAGTTAAAAAAATCTATCGTGTGCTCTGTGGGAAAAGGAAACGCAGCAGTAAGATACTGAGCCAGTCCTTTCTTGTAAATTTGCATGCCTAAAAAGACTCACCTGGTTACAAAATCATTGATTTACTGGAAATACCACTTAAATGACGAGGCAGTAGCTGCAAGAGGAGAGGTATATAACCCCGGATCTCGGGATCAGTCACACATAGGCTCACCTCCTTCCTGCCTTCTTCTTCCTTCAGAAACACAAGTAAGTGCTTCCAGCTGCTACTGTTGAACAGTGTGAATTAAGTTTGAAGGTAACGGTGCTGTGTCCTGTATTATGTGTATGTGACGTTTTGCCTGGCTGTATTTTTATTGATCTGCCCAAGAAAAGTTAAGTGCCTCTTTCACTTAGTTTGTTCTTTATCTAAAGAATTTATTTCCTAAGTGCACATCAGTATCCTCGCAGGCATAGAGGGACTGTGTATGACAGCTACAGCACCTTGAAGGAAAAGTTGAGAGATGACTTTAGACGGCTCACTGGATGCCAGCTACAGAAATCTTTAGCCTGGAATTCGTTAGAAGAACCTTCCTCCCCAAACCCAGCAGGGCTATTGAGGAAGGAAGGATGAATGGATTCTCTGTTAGTTGTTTTCAAACGTATTAAAAACAGTTTCTCCGTGACATAAAATTAGGAGATTAATACATACACATTATAGAAGGCTTAAAAAATGATGATGATGAATTTATTTGCCAGACTCTTACAATGCAGGCATGTCACTTTCTTTCAGCGCTCCACTGAGTGATGTCATTCTAAACTTTATGCCGCTCTTGGGCTTTCAGGTCACACCGAGTCACCATGAGTTCATTAGCTAAAGCAAGTTTGAAATTCACACTTGAGCTGTACTTCCAGCTCAGAGAATCAGGGGGCAACATCTTCTATTCCCCGTTAAGTATCATGACAGCATTAGCAATGTTGCAGCTTGGAGCCAAGAGGAACACCGCCCAAGAAATCGAGAAGGTAGGTGTAAGCTTCACACGTTGACCAGTTTGAACTTGTCTCCCCACCGCTCTGACAGTCAGAGTACAGAAATGCTGATAGCTCTGGAGGCCTGAGGCGGGGAAATAAGATGCTGACTGGGCATTTTCACAACGGTGAGCAGGAAACTGTGGGAGAGGCACAGCCTTCCCAAACACAGTGCAGCTGTTTCCTGGATGTCCTTCGGGTCCCAGGCTAGGATGGCAACCTTCAGTTGTCCAACACCTCGAGGTGAACTTAAACCGTAGAGACTCCTGATGAAAGCGACAGTCGGCTCAACTCTGGGAGTTGAGCACCTCATGAATCGAGGTGTTCCCTGGATAGTGACTGGATGCATGGGCATCTGTTTACATGACTGGCAATCGATCCGTTTTATGGTGTTCCTTACAAACTCTTGTAACAAAGAGGACTTTTTTTTCCTAACGTTTAGATTTTTCTTTTCATTTGTTTTTCAGATTTGTTTCATTTTGTTTTGGTTTCCTTTGATTTATACAGAACTTCAAGTGACGTTTTCCTTACCTCATTTGCTGTCTCTTCCAGGTTCTTCAACTCCAGGGCACCACCAAGGAGACAACAAAAAAATCTACAGACAGCCCGGTGAGTCCAGAGCACCCCGTGCCTGGAAAAGCTTCCGATTTCTGGCAGTGTTCTACTTTGATGTGGATATTTCACTTTTTTTTTTTTTTTCCAAAAGGCAGTTCATAGGGGAATCCCCAGACAGAAGAGGTTAGGATGCAGAGTGGTGTCACCTTTCTTTCTCGTAGTCGTTCTGCTCACATTTTAGTTTTAACCAGGGAAAGTCAGAATTGGACCTAGAGCAGGGTGGACTAGCCTTAGCTCTAGCTCCGCCCCCTCACAGCTGGGGAGCCTAAGCAGAAATGGTCTGAACCACTGTGACTGCTTTTCAGTAAAGTGAGAGTGAAAAGGACTGTGACTCGATGTATACAGACACTTGTGGAAATGTCTGGCCTGCTATAGATAAGAGACCATAATGAATGCTAGCTATTGTTAGCTATTGCCAGCTATTGCTAGCAGCACCAGGATAACAGTAATTATCACAATAATGTTACAAAAAACCACTTTATCTTAATTCAACAATCGGCTTAAGAGAAATGAAAGCCTATTCCAGTGCATCTTGGGAAATGGCTATCATCACATCCATATGGGTTCAGAGCTTTCACGATGCTGAGAGAAGCATCCTGATTCAGAGATGCTTAGGTTCAAAATTTGGCTCTGTAGCATCTCTTTGAAGGGGTCAAATTCTCAGAACCTTTTTGTTTCTGTCTAGAGTGTACTCAGATTACTGACATGCAGTCCAGTCCTGAGATGACTAGTAGCCATACACGATTCTCACACACAAAGAACGTCCACCATGAGAGAAGAACCATGAACAGCCATCAGCTTGTCTTAGACAAAACCACTAAAGGCTATATACAACAGGGCTTTGTATAATAACATATTTTACATACGCAGGCATAGCCATATCTCAATGACTGCTAGAAATGAAATACGATCCGTAGCTTTGAAGAACTTAAGCCAAGACAGCCAAAATGTGCTGCATATTCAGTTCAAAAGACAGCAAATTGGAATGTGTTAAAGAAAAAAAGAAAGGTGTTTCTGGAAGAAGCTGAATGTAAAGTGGGGACCATTAAGGAAAAAAATGTAACAGATGTGAGGGAATATGCAAGAAGTTGTCTTTGAGATTACAAATGTTTGGGTATTGTTCTTGTGGGTTTAGTGTCTATATTAGCAGAGTAATTAATTCGATGAACTCCCTTTTTGATGTTGAAGAAGGAAAAGTCAGAAAATTTGCATCACCAATTTCAAAAGATTATGACTGAGTTAAACAAATCCAGTGATGGTTATGACCTGAAGGCTGCCAACAGTATCTACGGAGAACAGGCTTTCCAATTTCTCCAGGTAAGTTGCACCGGGCTCTACATACCTTTAATCTGCAACCCAGGCCCTACATATCTGAATGGCCATATGTAAGAAAGAGACCAGGCAGATCTGGATAGACGACATTTACCCAGGGAGCACTAGCTCCATAGTCACAGTTCTAACTTACTGGATTATCCAAGATCCTAGTGATGTCTGTCTCAAGCAGAGGCTTTGGAACTATTTTCCTGTAGGTCAACAATTTTTCTGAGATGTTTGTAATGAACCAGCACTGACTTGATCACAGCGGTAATGGTTTGGCAAGAGATGTGTGGAGAAATGAGATGTTTCTGGAATGGATAGTCTTGGGAAAATCCCTAGGGAGAATTAGGAAGGTACCAAGGAATACAACATTGAAGATATAATCAAACAAGAAACACAATGGTTGAAGTTAGTGCATGGATAGCTCAGGAGCGGCTCGGCTCCCTCTCTCGGAGCAACTTACTATGAAATTTGCAAGTCACAGCCTCTTCTCCACTTGCCTTTTTGCCAAATGATATTGACCTTCAGTGACATCCTTATACCAGCCTTTACCACATTTCACATTGCTCATGTATTAGCCAAGTTAAAAAAAAAAATCTGCAATGTTCATTGAATAACAGATGTTGTCAGGGTCAGCCATCAGATTATCGTATCACTGTAAATCATGAAAGCTCAATAATGCCCAAATTGTTCTTCATTCTTTCCTGAATCCTTTACTTCTCAAAGACATTTTTGGCTGACGTTAAGGAATTTTACCACGCCAATGTGGAGTCACTTGATTTTGTACACGCTGCAGAGGAAAGTCAAAAGAAGATTAACACCTGGGTGGAAAGCCAAACAAATGGTATTGTATGAAAGGGCCCACTGGAGGAAGTACCAGAGATGGTGGGATGGTCTCCACAAATGTGGTGTGAGCCAAGAGGAACTATGGAGAAGTTGGCAGAGAGCAGAAACAGGGCAGGAGAACCATTTGCATACGTCTTAATTAGCGGTATCTTTGAGAATCTGGAATCTCTACCCAGACATGTTTGACAGCATATCTGTTTCTTTAAGTCACAACCAATTCTGGAAAGCTAAGAGAAAATGTTAGGAAAAGTCCCTCTCTCTTTTACCAGTCAGATATATATATATATATTTGGAGACATATATATTTGGATGGAGATATGTATGAATCCTGAGAGGATTCATCACACTGCGTTAACCATCCAGGGCAGAGATCTCAACAGAGCTTCTATTCCATAGATACATATCTCACACCTTACCTCTCACTGTAGGCCAAGCCTGCAGCAACCCAACCCAAAAGAGAGCAGGAGGATGCACCAGGAGTAGTAGTGTCTAACATTCCTGGGAATGTGCTTCAGAGAATAGAGTTCATGCCATTTTTGTAAAAGAACAATCAGGTCTTGGGTAGAATAACACTTTGGGTAGTGAGCCTTCAACTTTAAAAAAATATATACAAAAAGTAAGTTACAGAGAGAAGACGGAAAAGAGACAAGTTGACAGAGCATATCAAAACAGCTTGTCAGTTTTCACTGTGAGTTGGCCATCACCATCCAGACAGAAAGTCTAAACACCTTTCCTATGACAAGAACTGATATGCCCATCCCAGGTAGCTCACAAGGCACTGACTGAGAGGAAGGCTGTCTTATGAACAAGTCAATGAATCCTTCAATTAATGTCTTGGGTTAACAAGTGATTAGTGGTGAATCCTGTAAAGCATCGTGCAGACAAGCTCCTTGTACTCCATGATAAACACTTTGTTCTTCGCCTTGCAGGAAAAATCAAAGACTTATTTCCGAAAGGGAGCCTGGACAGTGACACTATCCTGGTTCTGGTAAATGCAGTGTATTTCAAAGGACAGTGGCATCACAAATTTGATGAAAAGCAAACTGAAGAAGGGAAATTTTGGCTGAACAAGGTATTGTTGGCAGTCTATGTGCATAACGTCGTGTATTACATACACCACACATCACATAATGTGTGGAAGATTCGATTTAAATATAAGTGACGGTGTGGAAAGTGCAAAATAAAACATGCACGCCGTGTGCTTATCCTTGTAACTTAATTAACTGAGAATATCTAAAGAAACGTGCGTCTGGACTTCACAGAACTCCAAGGTTATCTCTTCAAAGGATGTAAATGTGTCTGATCGCTCAGCAACAGTATCTGTGCTGTCTCATGTCTCCTCTGATATGTGTCTGAAACACTAATTTGTTGCAGAATACGAGTAAACCTGTCCAGATGATGAAACAAAGAAGCAAGTTTAACCTTAGCATACCAGAGGGTGTTCAGGCCAAGATCGTGGAACTACCGTACAAAGACAAAGAGCTAAGCATGTTGATTGTACTGCCAGATGAAATCGATGGTCTGAAGAAGGTAAAGCTGGCGTCTCCTACTCTTCCTTCTATTACCTAATTTCTTCCAAAGGTATCAAATTTAAGCAAGACACACATGAAAATAATTAAAAATGACAATAATGAAAACTTTAAAAGGAGATACGGTGTTTCGTCCTGTATTGCAAGTATTACAAGTACACACGATCTGAAAAACACTAGAGGCCTGTGTGATTAAGTAGAGTTATGTACATTAAATATCAACTCGATGCCACTAATAAGCAGCAAGTCAAACTCTGGTTGAAAGAAATATATAGCAATGTAGAAAATGTTTATAAGTATTTTGAATAAAAAAGTGAGACCTACAGGCTTATACGACAACTATAGAATGTAAAAATGTATACAGGAAAATATAAAGAACATTGAGTAAGAGATCATAGGTGGTTGTTTAGCAGAAGCAGCAATGTGTGTAATTTATTCTGTACAAAATGATGGTCCTGTTTTGGCATATTGCCAATAATAATATCCAATTCTGAATTATCTAAATAAATAGTATCTAGACTGAATCATCGGTTTTTGTTTATTACTAAAGCTTTCCATTTAATTCGTTGTTCACATGAGTTACAGGTTTTTAGTGAATCGGGGCAATTTCTTTTCTCCTGTTTTACAGCTGGAAGATCAGCTCACTGCTGACAAGTTACTGGAGTGGACAAGCGCAGAGAACACATATGTGACAGAGTTGTATGTATCTTTACCTCGGTTCAAAGTGGAAGAGAAGTATGACCTCCCGGCTCCTCTGAGTCACATGGGGATGGTGGACGCCTTCGATCCACAAAAGGCCGACTTCTCGGGCATGAGTAGCACCCAAGGTCTGGTGGTGTCTAAAGTCTTGCACAAGTCCTTTGTGGAAGTAAACGAAGAGGGGACAGAAGCTGCAGCCTCTACAGGGGTAGAAATCTCTGTAACATCAGCAGGGCCAACTAATCCTAAGGAGTTCTGTTGTGATCACCCTTTCTTCTTCTTCATCAGGCAGAACAAGACAAACAGCATCCTCTTCTTTGGCAGAATCTCTTCCCTTTAAGCGCTGTCACTCTACCGTGCTTCTGGGGAGGTTGGGAGATGCTCTGCATTGAGTGCATTGTGTCTTGGAAACATTGTCTCTTGCTTCGTTTCTCTTTCCCCTTAAGAATGCAGTGGTTGAAGCTCTGCTTGTTTTTTTCTGCTTTCTATATATCCACATAAACCTAGTTTCTCCACATAAATATTCTCTGGGAAAAAATGTCTGATGAAACACTGAAGGGTTTTTAATAGAGTTTCTTCTAATCTGATACATATCTGTCTGTGACCTGTTTTAAATGAACTAAAAATAGATTGTACCTCCTCTTTAAACTAATGAATACCAACACCTACATTTCTTTGACTTTAGAGGATATCTGGGCTGCTTTCATATGCTTCTAAATTTTTGATAAAATACCTTATCAATAAAATAATTGTTTTTCAACTTATGTACTATTCTGTCGTCTTTCACCTGCGAGAGGCTAATGAGCAACATAAGTTTGAACTGTATTAATTGTACGGAAGGAAAAATTCAGAACAAATTCAGCTATGCTAAGTCTAAGGTGGTGTGCAGATACATTTCTGTGCATGCTTATTTTATTATTTTTAATGGCAAGAAAAGTTTACGGATTGATTGTTTGTTTATTGCAGTGCCAGGGATGCCACTCAAGGCCTCTTGCAATGCCAGATAATTTCTCCACCACTAAGCCAAGCCTCCAGCCCAAAGAAAATTTAAAATACTTTAAAGTGAAAGAAGAATTTTATCAAAGATAAACACCTTAAAAACACATTCATATAATTTCCTATATCAGTAGACCTGGTAGGAGATCACTAGATATCTGTATTGTCCAATATAATAATCATTAGCCAGTTGTAGCTACATAAAAGAAGTTTCATTAAGCAAAATTAAAAATATTGTTTTCTTATCTCACTAGTTTATGTGACTAGCATGTGATACTCTGCACCATGCAATGTTGGACACATCTAGCATCCTACTTCCTCACAACAGAACGCGACAGCTCAGCTTAAGAACCTAGCAAATTAGGTAACAAAAATTGACTATGTACTTTATGAGGGCTCTTAATAAAAATAGACGGAGTTGACCCTTTAACAGTTAAAATGGAGCTATCCAAATTTCAAATCCAAGCTCAGGCCGACTAGGAATCACTAGAAACACTGAACCCAAAAAGCTATGAGAGAAAAACTAATGGTTTTAACATTTAAATATATCAGACGAGTAGTTAAAAGGGTCAGTCTGCAGAGTGTGGCATGGTTTGTGTTTAAACAAAGAACCAACAATAGCCCGTGCACACGTGTGTAAGTAGAACCTATCTCTGAAGGAATCTTTAAGTAGCTTCGTCACCACAGCAGAGCAGACAGAGACGAGGAGCCTGGGATGTGTACCTGACGTTCAGGGCTGTGTGGACATGAACATATTCCCACAGCGTTTTGACAAAAAGACGACTAGGCGTCTCTTTTGATCTACTTTGACATACACGTTCACAGAGCAGGAAGAACCTGCTGGCCTTCTCTAATCCTTCCCCGTCATCTTTCCACCACCCATCCTGTGTTCTAAACTTCAAAGAGGAAAAGTCTTGGGCTTGTCTAAAACTAGACCGGTAGAAGGAGTCTGCCCCGCCAGGTGGTGCCACGTTGGATAAAGTTTGACTTCCACGAACAGTAGAAGTCCAACTTCCCGGTTATATCTCTGGAAGTTCCACATGTGCTAAGAACATGCAGAGAGTCGAGACACATTTGCTCAGAAGAGGACAATCTCTTGCCTGCAAGCCGAGTCTCAGGAATAATCACAGCTACTTGGAACAACTCAATAAGCACCAAACAGATTTGTTTTGCTTTTGATTTGGAAATATAAGTCATTTGTAGCTGTTTCAATCAAGCATATGTTAATATTGGGGATATTTATTTTGGTAATCTTTGGAGTAACAAATATGGTTCAAAATTAGAATGTATTTATAAAATTGACTCAATTTGCTCATAAATCTCACAACACCCTCGTGGGCTTCCTCTACAGCTGAGTGTTTTGCGCAGTGTGAACTCACGGGTAGGAAAAGGGCAGCTTCACCTGAGAGACACCCAACTCTGATCTTGTCGTGGCAAATAGAGAGCCATCTTCCCTGATTTTGTTTCAAAGCAGAGAACAAATACTATTTAGCTCATCTCTAGAGAACTGTTGACCTTAAGACCAGATCAAAAACTACCACGTCTTGAAATGCAAATTCTCCGAAGTCATGCGAAATTTATGGGATTTTTGCAGACATTGTTTCGTAAGGTAACCTTTTTTTTTTTTTTTGAAGAGATGGTTGATTACGAGCGAGTTGTTGTCTAGCCTAGTGGATAAGCTCGGACTCTTTAATTGACTCTAGGATTACCGTATTGCTATAGAGGAGATTTTGGTATCATGAGAGAAAGGGACGGATATCCCGTCAAACAGCTTCCTGCCACGGTGTTGAGCAGGATGGTCTACAGAACAAAGCGACAGCTTATACACATCATTACCGTCTCAGCTATATTCAATTTTACCTTTCTAATCCTGCTGTTATCAAGCAAGTTTCCATACTATAATTTGGTGATGAACATACCTGTCCAGCTGGAAGACGGTCCAAGATGACTAAGCAAGGACATGATGCTCTCTTGCGGTCAGAGCTGCGAGCCACCGCGGTGTGATTATTGGGAGCTGAGAGCGGCACTCGGTTAAGTGTTTGCACACAACTGACATTTGATAATCAATACGCAGCTGCAAACCCCATCCGGTCTCTGTTTTTTTGTTTTTGTTTTTTTAATATATGGCTCTAAACCTATATTTTAAAAACTCGATTTAATTTTTTACATATTTATTGAGTTATGATTAACAAATAAAAATTGTACATATTTAAAGTTAGAAAGTTCTGCTCACTGTCTTGGCCTCTTTCATTATTTCTGCACCATCATGCTTTGCGTGCAGGGGCTATCCAGCTTTAATCCATTTACATTAATGTGGCCGCTCAGAGCCGCAGGCGACCCTGCTGAACGGCACAGGCTTAAAAGTCACACTTGACTTCTCCGTGTTCTTTCATGCTGAAGTTCAGGAATTCAGACTTTCAAATAAGTAAGAAATTTCAAGCGATCTATTCCTATGCATCCTTCCTAAATACCCTTTTAGGTCAGGTCACCTGATTGAGAAGTGAATTGAATTTCTCCCAAAAACTTAGTCACACGATAGAAAAAAATTTAAATAAAATTTTAAAAAGACAGTTAAACCTTTCTAAACATCAAAGAGTAATCAAAACGTTAAATATATGGATAAATGTAAAAGACGTTTTGATCAGTTTTTAGAAGGTAACTAACTGAAGCAATGGAATAGGTAAGTACTTACCGTGGAATTTATAAGAAATGTAGGAATAAAATCCACACACAGAAGATGCCAGGTGAAGCACAGTGCGCTGTTGTAAGCTAAGGGGTCTGGTGTTATTTAAGCCAGCCTGTGACAAGCTAAACGTTCATGTTGCAAGCCCTGAAAGACCGTAACTAAGGCAATAGTGAGGATGGAATTGAACACTAAGAATCATGAGAAAACGCCAAGAAAGAAGAAAAGGAAATGCAAACCGGCAAGCAGTGATCCTAGCGAATGTCTACCATGGTGTGCATCATCATTTAAAAGACAAGAACTGTCAGACTGCACTACAACCCGGTGGAGCTGGCCCTTCTTGAACTATCACTAACCAAAGGGCCCCAAACTCAACCCTCTCCTGTTCTGCTGAGCTCAGTGTTGATCACAAAGCATCGGAGCTCCCTCTGTCGGCAGCCACGGGAAATGCAAAGCAAGCAAACCTTAAATCACACCAGGAACCAGTTAGTTGACCCTACTGAGCTTCTCAGAAGTCCTTGTGACCCTCTCTGTTCCCCATAACACCCCGGAGTATTCCAATCTCTCCACATCCTCGTGGTGAGTGTGAGGCTGTCACATCCCGCCAGTTTTGTGTTGCTGGGATCATCCAAAGATCCGTGAGTGATCACTACATCCAATTAATATTACAATATAATATATATTATTACATAATTACAATAGCACATTAATATTAACTATTGGGTATATTAATAAAATTATAATAATGATATGATACTGACTACTATAATAGTAATATTTGGTATCATGTTAATATTTCATTATAAATACGATATATGAAAACAGCAGGAAACCACGTTGAGTCCACGGTCATGGGGTAGACTGTAGGCAGAGAGTAGGGTCTGCCTATCAAACCGCATGGCCCGCCACCAGCAGCGTACTTCCTCCAGTAAGGCCTCGCTTCCTGAAGGTTCCACAACATTGGGAAGCGAGTGTCCCAACACAAAGTGATCACTTGTGGAAGACGTTTCACATTCAAATCACAGTGCCTACAAATCAACAACGCAAGCAGCAGACAAAGAACCTGCAGGGTCTTCTAGATATGTCATATGGTTGACTGGCTTGGGGTTCCTGCAGACAGCCTACAGGCTAGAGTGTCTGGGCGGGTGGGGGGGGAGGTGTTCTCTGATGCTTTTGCCTGCCCTTGGGACCCATTTCCTCCAGCTGGGTTGTGAAGTCCACTCCCGATGTGAGGACTAGTGCCTGGCTTTGACCCATCTTGTTGTACCCTGTCTGAGCAGTAACCCTGAGAGGAGTGCTCTCTTCTATGGGGAGAAGCAGGAGTGAGCATAAGTGGGTGGGGTGGGGAGGGTATATAATAGGAGGAGACAGAGAAGGGGGAGCTGGAAGGAATGGAGGGAGGGGAGGGGAGGTGTTGATATGTATACTATATGAGAGAGGAAAATAAAGAGTAATAAATAAAATATCTATTTAGTCTCCAAAAACAGCTCTATGTGCTATTATTTCGTTGAGTCATTTGAATTTTATGGACGTCAAAATTGTGACATGCTGGATGATATGGCACATGGGAAGTGGTAGAATTTGAAATCAGACTTGGGTAATGAGCTCTCTGAAATCTTCCTTTGGAAGCGTAACTCCGTCCTGCCTCATAGTCTTCCTATTCCACAACAGCCCACTCCTTCAGCCACTCTGCCCGTTTCTCAGAAGGACATAACGCATAAAGAATGTAATACAGCCAGTCATTTAATTTGACCCAAATACTTCTCTAAATGCGACTCTCGTCACTACCTACGCCAAGACACGTTGTTTTAAATCCACCTCCAGAAAGAGTACTTGATTCTCAGTACAAGATTCACCTTGGGTCTTGTTTCCCTCCATGAAGCTCAGAGCTCGTTTTGATGAGTTTGTGTTCCTTTAAAAATATGTTGTTATCCATGAAGTTGAATCAATTGTACTGAAACCTTTCTAAACAAAGCTATTTTTAGGCTTTTAGTGAAAGTTGTCAGAGGAATGATTTAATAATGTTTACCATGAACAAGTACCAGGAAATGAAGAAGAAGACAGTTATTAATGGTTTATCAAGGGGTAAACATACAGCTAACTAGCCTGTGTTCTAGGAAATGTGTAAACAAAGAACTATGCGCCAATGAAGAGGGAACAATCCTAGCTATATACACGGGAGATCCGGGAAGGGAACTTCTGGGAAATTTCACAAAGTAACATCAAGGCAGTGTGTTTCCCTCAGTTGATGTTCCCAAATTCCCGTCCTATACTCTCACTACAAACTTTCCTCTGAGCACCGTCCAGATCAAACAAAACTATTTTGAAGAAGATGTGAAATATCCAGTATGTTAATTGTCTCAAGTGAAAGCAAGAAGCATTTGAAAATGCCACTTGATTTGCAAATGTTTGAGGGTTAATTCCAAGATGATTTCCTGCTTTTATTTCCTCTACAGTTGTAGATAGTTTATGCCCAGTAAATATATGTGTGTGTATGTGTGTGTGTGTGTGTGCATGCATGTGCATGCGCTAAGATTTTTATTCTCTATGTGGCACAGCCTGAGGGGTGTTGAATATTACAAAACAGGTGCTCTGGAGCATGGCCCTCCAAACTAACAGCCGCCATGGTCAGATCAGCTGTGCCTGCTTGCAAGAGACCATCCAAGGTCTGTAGACTGTTGACATTTCCTCAGAAGAGGGGTTGGGGAGGCTCATTAAGACCTTAATGAGGTCGCTCCTTAAAGCCATATGTATGCAATTCTGCCTCGATTGCATTTTGTCCAGGTGGCATGCCCTCAGGGTTTCAGAAGATGTTGGAAGCAATGTTTGTCAACCTGTGTGTTGCAACCATGGGGAAACACATATTTCCATTGGAAAACACATATTTCCGATAGTCTTAGGAAGTGAGACACCGCTCAGCAGAAAAATTACAGTTATGAAGTAGCAATGAAAATAGTTTTATGGTTGGGGGTCACCACAACATGAGGAACTGTAGTAAGGGTCACGGCGTTACGAAGGCTGAGAACCACTGCTTGACTCTGCCGTCAGGGCCGCTAATTTCTACAAGTGGCTCTGCTTTCAATTAATTGCTCAAAGCAGCCAGAACTTCCGCTACCTCCAAGAACATTCTCGTTGTCAAGGTTTATCTAGGGAGACTGTGCATTCCTTGTGGTTCTTTCCATACCCAGGAACATCACTGCTTCTTGAATGATGAGAAAAAGCATACCTAGTTTTAGTCAACATTACTGTGTTCCACCCAGAAGTGCCCAAATGAAGAGAGCCTCTCCCATAAACTTCACATGAAGTCCTGGTCCGAATTTCCATCTCTGAAACCAATTTCTGTGCAGAATGGCCCACAACAATCAATTAGAGCAGTGGAGACCCTTGCTATGATTAGCACCAGATTAGCACCAGCTGGTATCACATAGTGCATAGGAAGAACCTTTAGAATCCTTCTGCTTTTGTCAGATAGGAAGCTGACCAACGATGTGACTTGGGTTTTTCAAAAATATTTTTTTTTTACAACTTACAGAGCTGCTCATATCCATGGAGGACACTTGGAAACCCAAGGAGAGAGAGCTCGAATAGAAAAGTGCGTGCAGAGTGAAGAGACCCATTGTGTGTAGCTGTAGGGGTTGGGGAGTAGTGGTCAAAGCTCTGGATGGCGCTACAGTAACTGGCAACGCTGCTATTGCATCTGTTTGCTCGCTGCCGGCCTCTCCCTGTCGCGTTTTGAGTCACTATACCTTTGAAAGGCTGATTACTAATAACGAGGATGAATCACCCCTCGCTTTCTTCCCTGCCTTCTTAATAGGCTGACAAAGGGTGGCCCTGTGAGTGGTAGAAGCAGCAGAGCTGGTTTCGGCTTCTCATCCTTAGCCTGAGAAGATGCCCTCTCCCAGTCCCTCAGGCCCTTGTGTAAGGGGAGCATCGGTCCCTTCCAAACACATATACAAAAGCCACCCACAGGCTGACTGACTCCATCAAGATGACACACCGTGACCAAGTGCACTTTTCCCAGGAATGTGTGCTTTATTTAATATCCAACGTGCATGGTAATAAAGGAAAAGAAGCAAGAGTACTTCACAAAAACGTCATTAAATTCCCCCACAGACTAGGGAAAGGATATAATAAGTAGCATTTAGAAAAAATAAGTTTAATCTTGTGAAACCCATGAGAAGCTAATTAGAACAATCCGTGAGTGTATCAGCCTGAAAGAATGGAAAGCAGTATGTGAAAATACCATGATTCTGCAAAGTAACAGTAAACGATCGGAAATAAAATTAAGAAAATGTCACCTCTGGCAGTATCCGAACATCAAGTCGAGCTCAACAGAAGGCCTGCGTGCTAGACATACATGCTTATCCGGTGTAAATCCTTAACAAAGAAATGAAATTGCTAAATAAGTAAAGAGCTGTTTTACACTCATGGATTAGGAGACTCACAACTGACAAAGAGCGATGTAAATCAACGGAAGAGCATAGAAGCAAAAAAAAATTATATGTATAACCAGTTGATTTGTTTAAGTAAAGATGCCAAGAAAATGCCACTGCGATGTGATTTCTCCCTTCAGTGCACAAAAATGCTCCTGGTACTGATGGACTTTCGAAGAAAATCCAGGGGAGAACTGAGCTTGAGCTGACAGGTCTCCTGCGAATTCTGAAAATGCAGCATTGCCGCCACGGAGGTCGGGGGTGGGGCAGACATGCGTCCCAGATACGCACTGCCAGATGGACCATCTCAGGGAGAAGAAAACCTGCCGAAGAAGAGGACGCTGTCAGCCTCCCTGTGCCTGATGAAGAACAGGAAAGGGTGGGTGCAGTGCACAGGTTCGCAGCCCACAGTGGACAAGACCCTGAAGCCCACGCCGGTGCCCGCCGTGCCCTCCGCGCCTTCCTCCGTCACCACCAGGCAGGATCTGTGCAGGAACTTGTGGGCGTGCAGCCCGGAGCGCGCGGACATCCCGGAGAAGTCAGCGTGCTCGCTGAAGGCACTGCGCATGCCCAGGGCTTCCAGCGCGGACTCCAGCTCGTAGCTCCCCTCCAGCTGCAAGCGGGGCAGCCACAGGTCTACCCTCCTCCGCTCCAGGCATCCCGGATTGGTCCACTCCACCAGCTTCTCCGGAGACAGTTGATCAACGATCTACAGTCGGAAAGGGAGATCCAAGAACACTTGAAAAGCCTCGCGGTGGCTCCGGCCTGAAAGCGTTGCTGTCAGTAACAGACAGTAACAGAATCTCCATTTCAGTCTGTTGTCTACGGAAAAGACTCTCGCCCTATATTCGCTACTGTATTTTCCTGTATTATATGACTCTACACGGCACGAGGTGAATCTTTCGAAATAAAACAAGACATTTCAGTTTCTGCTCTCCTCCTCTAGCTTTATATATGTACAAATAAATAAATATACACATACATGCATACATACATACATTACAGATATGTATCTTACAGATATATATATATATAATATATATCTCCATAATGTATGTATACTGTATATGTATTTAACTTTTCACACTGTATGTCTCTCATAATCTGATAAAGTTAGATACTACCTCTGTCAAGTTGCTAAGTGCTAGACAACAGTCAACGTTCTCCACCCCCTCTTGCAGACATCTCATATGTACGAAGCATTCCAGTATATGCTGATACATTCTGCAGCTAGAAGATTAACAAGTACTGGGAATTTCAAACTGCTATGAATAGGCACCCTACTGTATTCGATGTTGGAATTGCTGATTGGACTAAGGAAGCCAATTTTTTTTTCCCCCATTTGGTCTTCTGAATTATTTCCTTAGAGAGATGCCCAGAAAGAGTCTTTTGTGTCAGGTGTGTGTGTGTGTGTGTGTGTGTAAAGCTCCAAGACATGTTCCATGTTGTTCCAGAATATTTTCTGACTTATAAAGCTGATAGCAAAATCCCACACCACAAGTTACATTTACTGAGTGCTTTCTGGGCCTTCTGCACATTCTCAACCATTCTTCCCGAGTCACAGAAAAATGCCACATATTAAGCCCCGCGGAGGCCGATTTAATAGGTGAGAATACTGAAGAACAAAGAACTGGGGAGGATTTTTGATTGGGAAACCAACTTAAAGAATAAGAATTTGGAGCTAAACCTTCCTGGTGTCCAGAATGCAAAACACTGTCCTCGTAAGTGGGTTTACCTAAGTCAAGACTAAGGATCAAATGAAGAAATTCAAAGTTCCAGGGCTCGCTGAATTGCATGCAAAAGCGCTGTACGCATGCACATACAGTCTTTCCAGGCAAAGAGTCCATAGACATTAATGACTCCTCAGAACAGAGGACGCTCTTTAGAACCACCGCCCCCATGCAACCTTAAATATTCATTTAGCTTATTTCAAAACAATTGCATCCTAGCTACTGTCAAGAAGTCTCTTTTGCAACACAGATCGCCTGGTAGCCACTGCTCAGAGTGAGAAAGTCTTCCTAAATGACACAGCCTGGCCTCAAATTTGTTTCAGAAGCCCTGTGTTCAGGCTCTCTGAACACAGCGGGGATGCAACACGAACTATTTGAAAACGGGATAGATCAAGAGATGTCAAGGTTTACCTTCTCCAAGCCATCGATGTCATTGGGCAGGAGAATGAACATGCTGAGGTCGTTTTTATACGGAATCCCCACGATTTGGGCCTGCAGGTCCTCTAAGAGGGTGAAGCTGAAGGAACTACACTGGGCCATCATCTGCACAGGTTTCCTTGTGTTCTTCAATTAATAAACAGAGACAAAGGCATTAAGACCGAAGCCTTGTGGCACCCAAGTAGCCCATGGAAAGAATGCAACCTCAAGGAGTGTGGAGAGTCTGAGCTACTGAATAAGCATTTGCTCAAATGGCTTCAGACCGTGTGTGCAGTAAGCGTGGAGGCAGATGGAAACAGACTACGTATGTAAAGGACCATACCTTATCCAGCCAGAAGTCCTCCTCCTTGGTATGCGCTTTCTTAAATTCCCTGTCCCACAGGCCTTTGAAATAAACTGTGTTTATGAGCACCAACTTGCTGGTGCTGCTAAGAGAGCCTTCTGGAAACAAATCCCCGACTTTTTCTGAAAACAAAGGAACAGAAAAGGTCGGTCCACCTTGCAAGTCACAAACCATACGTATGGTGGGTACAGATCCAGACGGACCTGGCTGATCACCAACACTTCAGCCAATCAACACCGGAGGGGCCTTGTTCCCCAGGGATTTACTGGCAAGTCAGTAGGGAGATTCTCATAGTGTCTGTTACCCTACAGTTGTACTTATTATCAGCTGAGGAACCTTGGGCAACTTATTTACACTCTCTGTGCCTCGGTTTCCACATTTATAAACTAAAAATGTAACCTGCCTCGTGGGGTTGTCGAAAGGAGTAAGTGGTTTAGGGTGTGTGGACCTGTAATCACTACCCAGCGTGTCTTAAGCGCTCTGTTTCGGCTATTATTCTTAGCTACTCAACAGAGTCCTCATGCGCAGTTCAGAAACTCCTTACTTTGTTGGAAACAGAATTGAAAGTGTATGCATGAAAGGAGGAGCTCTCGTCTGTGCACCCCAAAGTCCAACGTGAAATTCTCTTCCTCTACCACACTCCGCCTTGACAGAAACGCTCCCTGAACCTGGTACTCACCAGTTCAAGCCGTCTAGCTGGCCAGCAAGTGTCCGCCGCTCTCTGCCCTGCAATTCCCAGTGCTAGTCCCAGACACATAGCACATTGTTCTCAGCCCTGACATGGGCTCTGGGAATCTGAGCTCTGGGATTCGTGATTGTGCAGGCACCTCCCAGCCCCAGAGCATTCATTTTGGATTCTTGTTCAGTCCATACCACAGTAAGTATTGAAAAATTCTATTCAGCCAACCTATCAATATGCCCCTCTTTCCTGGTTGTTTTAATTTTCTTTCTTTAGAAAAATATTCATTGTCGTGGCAGATCTCATTAAGAGTGGTGATAGAAAGTGGTAGATAACACCTATGGATCCCCAAAGAGCATTTCCATTCTAACATTTCTATAATATCTCTTATATGTTTGATTAGTAATAGAGGACGAAAAGAGACAGATGGGGGAAAGACTCCTCAACTCTCCTGCTGTGCAGAGGTCTGAAGGTCTAATCACCCCTATAAGATGCCCAGCTGGAAAAGAGGCCTATGTAACCCCAGCTGTAGGGAGCAGACAGGCCTTGGTGAAAGAGCCATATGAGCCTCATTCCACAAAGACAATGGAAACTCTCTATGCCATTTGCTCTTAGGACCCCAGACCCAGAAAGAATGTCTGTGAAATAAAGAATAAGCCCAAGACAAGCATGACGCCAGCCCCGGAAATGCAAAGGCAACATGATCCACAGCTTGTTCCCACAATTCCCCACGGTCACATTCCACCCTCTGCAGCACCTATCCAACCTTTATGCCCATCCTTGTCCGTACCATTCTGCCAAACCCTTCTCTATATCCTCCGGAAGCTTAATGGCCAGGCATCTGCAGCTCAAGCCCAAGACTTTGGTCACAGCTGGTGATCAAGAGCTTTTGGGCGGGAAAAAAAAAAAAAAAAAAAAAAAAAAACCTATCCATACTCTACCGTGAGTTTGGCTTTCAACCCAGGAATTAATCTTCTTTCGACTTTCGTCTGCAGCATTTACAAAATCAACGGGCTCCAGAGATGCATGGTAATATACTTCAGCATACTCTATGTATTTCTTTAGGAGAGATTGGGAAGAAATAGAAAAGAGGTTGAAAAGTTTATCAAGTACAAACACTTCTTTATAAATGTGTCTGTGCGTTAGGAAAACCAATATCAAAAACTTGGATTTTTAGGTCCTGGGTAAATGGCTCTCATTCATTACTTCCAGGCACTGTCATTCAGATGCTATGTGCTTAAAGCAAAAATGAGCAAAAATCAGGTTCAGGCTCCCAGGACTAGCAGGAACAGCACGTCTGCAAACCAAGCTGGAAAGACTAGTAAAACAGGACCTTGGCAAGCAGCCAATATGGCTGCACGGCCACAAGACTCGGTCCTAACAAGCGTGTGGCCGTCTGTTGCCGTCACGCAGAGATGTAGCAGACAAAGCGGAACTTACTCTAATGAAGGGGTACGTTTTTTCTCCGAACAGTCTGTTGCTTATTTTCAGCTCATTATCTTTAGGGAATTTGCTTATGTCAGTCAAAAACTTTTGGAATTGATGATGAATGTCTTCTGTCTTCCCAACCTTCAAAATCCAAACAAAAACTCAGTGGGTTATGTTGGCAGAAGCAAGCCTAGATTCTCTTCCAAAAAGATGTGGCTGGAGTCCTTCCTCTGGTGAGCAAATCTGAGGGGAGAATTGAGACTCATAGCCAGTCTGAGCTCCACAGAGAAGTCTCCAGAAGCCCTAATACCACAAGTCTTTCTTTTCTGATCCAGTTTGCATTTTGGGTCTCAAATGTAGCTGCTCACTAAGTATTTCATACATTTGTTTTTCATCTACCCAGATACCCTAAACGCTTAGAAATGTAAATGCTTCCCCAGATAATTCCTTTCAACTAGCACTGGTTTATTTCTTTTTTTAAAAACGGTGAGAAATGGAAGTGGTTCTTGATGGAGTAAGTAACCGTTCATCAGAACCACAAATTGGACTGAAATGAAATGTGTCACTATTTTTTGGGAAAAAAAAAAAAAAGTCAAAATCTTCTGAATCTCTTCTGTAGGGTGTGGCCGCTTTCCGATTGAGTGCTGTGGGCATTGTGTGGCAAGGCTGGGTGAGCCAAAACACTTCATTACAACAGAGCAGAGCATTGTCTCACGACCTGCCGAGTGGGCTCTGGTTGTTTTAATTCACAGAGGACGCAGGGAGAGGCCTACTTCTGACTCCACGAGAGAACCGAAAAGCAAGTCTCTTGTACAACCGGATGCTTAGGTGTGTGTTTAATTGTTGTTGTGTCTCTTGTTTTCATTTCTCATGCCCCAGCTGTCTACCACCATACCTGAAAAATAATAAGCAGCTAAGTTTTCAAAGGGATTAATAACTATTTGAAGACATTTATATTGAAAATGTCCATCCATGCTCTCCTTGATGTATCTATGAAGCTCAATTTGACCTTTGCTTCCTCCTTACTGCTATGAGACTTAAAGTGGCCATCCATCATTTTTCCGGCTGTGTAGCTTGATTAGGACACACAGGGAACTCTTACTCAATAGGTAAAAAAGATATCTTCATCACAAAACTAGCTACATAGCAGGCTTCATTGTACCCTCAAGATCGTCAACTAAGTATAGGATCGTGTTCCAAAATTGTAAATTGTGAACAGACAAGTACCAACTCAAAACTCATAGAAAATAGCAAGCAGCCACAGCCACAAACAAACCTGCCTTCCCATTCAGGAAAATGTACTAGAGAATGTTGGTCCTTGAAAACATGTTTAAAAGACAGTATCTTCAACAAATGGTGCTGGTCAAACTTGATGTCTGCCTGTAGAAGAATGCAAATAGATCCATACTTATCACTCCGCACAAAACTCATGGCCAAGTAGATCAAACACCGCAACATGAAACCAGACACACTGAACCTGATAGAAGAGAGAGTGGAGAATAGACTTAAATGCATTGGCACAGGAGACTACTTCCTGAACAAAACACCCATAGCTCAGGCACTAAGATCAGTGATTAATAAATGAGACCTCATGAAACTGAAAAGCCTCTACCAGGCAAAGAGCATTGGCAATAAGACAAAACAGCAGCCTGCAGAATGGGAGAAGGTCTTTACCAACTCCTCATCCTATAGAGTGCCGATATTCAAGACATATAAAGAACTCAAGGAAGTAGACGTCAGCATAACACATGAGCCCATTAAGAATGGTGTGCAAATCCATCCAGAGACTTCTCAGCAGAGGGGCTGAAAAACACTTAAAGAAATGTTCAACACCCTTAGCCATCATGGAAATGTAAATTAAAAAAGTATAAACTTAGAACTCCACACACAACCACACAGTCATTCAAACGCAAGCAGAGTCTAACACAATCTGACAGCACCCACTGTACAGAAATCATTACTAAAAGAACCACCAAGGAATTGACACCAGAACTATTGCAGAATAGGCATTCCAAGCCTCCCCACAAAGAGGCATCATGTTAACAAAGTCACCTGGGGAAATGTTCCAACCCAGTTGATCCTTAAGTAAGTGTAAAGATGAGTACGCTAAACCCAGCAGGGAAATCCTTGGATCTCACTCACTCCAGCACCTCCCCACAACCCAGCACCTCCCCACAACCCAGCACGAAGACTGCACATGAGAGCCTGCTCCTAACTCCACCCCAAGAAGAAGACAGACAGAAGAGTGAAACCTATGTCCAGCATTCTGACTTCTGAGAAGCCACTTGAGGGTCTCGTCTCTGTCCCATCTGAATTTAAGGTATGATACAAACGAGGTACCCATGCACTGAACCCTGCGGTGTCACTAAACATCAACAGGGAGAATGTCTAAGTAACAGCTCACAAACATTTTCAGCTGCATCACACGCACAAGCTTCTCACAGACAGTCCCCAGAAAGGTGTTTTTGTTGATTTGTTTGTTTCGCTGTTGGTGCATTTCAATAATTTTATTGAAAGGGTTAGATGTCCCAGGTTGGACACAGTGGTACATGTCTTTAATCTCAGCACTCAGAAGGCAGAACTGGGAAGAGCTCTGTGAGTTCAAAGCCAGCGTGTCTATGTGGCAAGTTCCAAGCCGACTAGGAATACAGGAGACCCTGTCTAAAGAAAAGAAAAAAAAAGAAGAAGGAAAAAGAAAAGAAAGAAGGGGAAGGGAGGGAGGGAGGAAGGGAGGAAAGAGGAAGGAAGGAAGGAGGGAGAGAGGGAGGGAAGGAAGGAAGCAAGGAAGGAAGGAAGGAAGGAAGGAAGGAATCGATAAAGAACTGTAATCACGAACCAGCTAGGATGACAGTGTTGGTCCAAAGATAACCACACTGCAAAGAATGAGGGCAAAAAGATGCCTAGTGCCAGAAAATGAAAAGTGAACTGGGTGATGGATGCCTAACTCAGGACAACGGATCCTCTGGGAAGGTAGTGCACCAGGAATTGGGAACGTTTTTGTTTCATTTTGTTTGTTTCTTGTTTGCTCACACTCGGAGAGGTACCCTCTGCAGTATTCCTCTACCTCACCTACCTAGGCTTGAGATTTTAACATCACCTTGTAACAGAAAGTCTCAGAACACTCTGAATTCGTGTGATAATCGAGTGGTAAATGTCAACTTGGCAATCGGATTTCTGTTTCTTCATCTGTTAGTGGGGAGATTAGATAAACCTGCCTCTGAAATACGCCCGGACCTCAATATCCTTGTAGCAGTCAGTATCTCTACGCTTCCTGTTTCCTCAGCAACCCAAAACACCCCGGGGAGGGCATAGGGCTGGCTCAAGGTAGAAGCCAGCAGAAGGCAGATTATACCTGCCCAAACCTGAAAGTCAGCTTCCACCCAGCCATGACCCTCTCCACCCAGAAGAAGGGCATGTGTCCAAGGAAAGAAGCCTCGTCTAATCCAGGGCAAGGTTCTGCAGGGACGCCTATGCTGAGAAAGGAGTGCTCTGGAAGCAGCATGTGGCAGTTGAATGCACTTGAGAGCAGCCACCTGACCTAACTCAGTTTAAAAAAATAAAACAACACCTGAGATGGAAGCCCAAGTCCGTGGCTGAAACCGAGCCACCCAGACAACCTGGCATGGGGAGGTTATGAAAGCATGACTTTATGAGAGGTACTGGGTTGTGATTCCTGTCAGAGCAATTTCGCCCTTCTGACAGCTTTGATCACCTCCCGCTGCTAACCCTGACCTAATGCGCCTCATCACCACCCTGTATTTGGTAAGACCAAGCGAGAGATACTGGATCACTAGATCTGAAAGATGACCGATGGTCCTTGCTGATAGTGTTTAAGGAAATATTAGCAGACGGGCAAAATACCAATTCAGTTTAGCAACAATGTTGCTTACATCTCCCACAAGTACTGAGCTGAATGTGTGATCTGGACGATTCTATTAGAAATGTCAGAGAAGACTAAAAGTGAATTACGTGCCAAAGTCTCATATTCTTTCCACGCCTGAGCCAGAACTTGACCCAGTTCTCTGTAACCCCAAAGCCCGTGCATGCTGCTGTAAGAATCTTTCCGTGTGTCAGCATTCATAGTGGCTGCTGTCTGTTAAAGCTATGGTCTCTTCTTCATATTGAGAATTTATTGTGTAAAGCCCAAATGCTGTGATTAGAGATGTTTTTTTTCCTCCAAGAATTTCATATAGGGTTAGTAGGTGGAGAAGCACTTAAGGGACATAGTAAGAAAGGTGATTAGGTCACCAAAGGTACTGCCCTCAAAAAGGGTTAATGATAGTCTCCCAAAGTGAGTCAATTCCTGTGAGAATAGATTTTATAGCGCAAGACCAGCCCATGAGCTCAGCCTCTTCTGCGTGTCTCTGGTGTTCATCCTCCTGATACTCTACATTATAATGCATCCCAGAAGACTCTCCATGGAAACCAAACAAATAAAACCACCCAATCTGGGGACTTTCAGCCTCCAAAACCATAAGCTTAATAAGCAAGCTTTTATTTATAAAGCTTCCAGCCTCTAGTTCTTTGAGATAGCAACAGAAAATAGATTAATTAATACTCCTAGAAATATTACTTGGCTCCAGTGGCTGCTGCTTGATATTATCTCTTCTATGCTTTTCCTAGTGCTTTTCTATATTAACCCTACACTGAAAATGCACTCACACAAGGGGATATAAAGCATGTGCCCACCTCTTTTTCTCTGGACTTTATCCTGGAACTTTCTGTACCTTTTTCAGAATAAAGTACCTGGTAGAGAGAAAATACTGTTGTTACTGTCAGAATAGAGAGAAACTGCACACTATCAAAGGAAGGCTGACACTAAGGTGTTTTCAATCGTATACAGACAACATCATCTCCTCGAAAACCAGGGAAAAGTTTAGGTCACTGATCTATTCAGAGGAGCCTTGTCACAGCTCATTCAGGTCTTTGACTTTGATACGTCGTTTACACCAAATAGAAACTACATAGCTAGTGCCGGTAGCTTTCCTAGTCTATCTTTAACTACTCGTACTACTCATCGACACCCCAGCTCCAAGGAATCCCAAGCATCAAGGAACATATGATACTGTGGTATCTGGAGAGGGAGGGGGCCTTCCCTGACAGACCTGAAATTGTTCCATGTCTTCATCATCTATTTTCTGGCCAGCAGATCAAGGAGAGCACATTCTCAAGACAATGCTAGAGGGTTCAACTTCAAAGCCAAGCCTCTGCCTGAGAAGCATTAGAAGCTACCCACCTTCTGTATCTCAGAGGAAGTGGTTCCCTGGGTCCCCAGTAGGATCATGCCAATGGCTGTTGAGATGCTCACAGGGGAGAATAAGATGTTGCCATCATTTGTTTTATTCAGTTCTTTGAAAATATCAAACCCAAACTGTGTGGTGGCTGTGCCTAGCGACTCCATGATGGTTTCCGAGCAATCTAGAACAGTGATAACAATCGTCACATCTGGACTGGGGTGCTTTATGCTGTGGCTACACTTTCCTTCATTTATCCAGAACGCTGAGATTTTTGGACCCTCTCAGAACTGCTGCCCCTTTCTTCCCCCTGCTCCCATGACAGAAGACATAAGTCATCTGGAGGTCCAGTTTCATCCGGAAGTTTCCATTTCTCATTTCCCCAGGAGGTAGTGTAATGCCTTAATGGCTTTCTCCTCTTGTTTATTTGTGGTTAGAATGTGCTTCCTACCTCCACATCTTACAATGAGCTTCTCCAAAGAGACCCACCCTTTGACCTGCGGAAGTCCAGTTGACCCAGCCTTGCAGCTTGTGGGAAGTAAGGCAGAGTTCTGAAAACACAGAAATCCCTACTGACCTCGGTTTCAATCGGTGTTCTCCAATCCAGATGAATTATAATGACAATGGTTGTGTTCCTATTTGACACTTTCCATTTCTCAATATGCCAGTGCCAGCCAGCTAAGTCCAACAGTACCTGAGAGGCAGGGTGAAGGTTGAGAAAAAGTCAGAGAATAGAGAAAGATTCAGGAGGGCATACAGTGAACAAACACCACAGCCCCGAGTTTCATTAGAACAACATATATATACTCATAGCGTGAGAAACAGAACCCATATGTAATGCCAACAATAGCTGATGTTTACCCAGGAGGCCTGCTGTTATCACCTCCTTTAGAAGGTCAGAGAACACTCGGCTCCTCGCCTTGGGCTCCGAGTGTACCTCCTCATGTGTCAGCCGATCGACGAGCTCGCCAATTCTGCAAAAGGTCCTCGTTTTGCTAAGAATAAGACCTTGCCTCAAAATGACTTTCAACATCAATAGATCCAAATCCAGTCCAGTGTAGCAGAACATAGTAAGTCTATTAATCCCTATTCCCTAACCTTACAAAAACTTTACTGTGGGCTGTGTTTTCTTCCAACGGGCAGTGGCGTATCCTTAGTCATGGATTATTAAGTGGGAGTAAGGATTTTCTTTTCTCGTACATTTTTTTTGTATTGTTTCGGTTTTATTCAATGAGCTAATCTTACTTGTATTAACTCACAAAAATAATTTTCAAAGACCAGGTAATATTCTTCAAAAACACACAGGTAGAAATGACTTTGCTTTATGTTTTCTTCAGCATTTATTTCTTAAAGTTTATAAAGAAACTCAAAACAAAATAAGATGATTAAAGCTCCTGACAGCCCTCATACTTGAAGTCCAACCCTTGCTACGGAATCCCCAGTACCTACTGTAGAGGCTCGGCCTCACATCCTTTATCGGGAGTCCTTACTCAGAAACAAAAGGATCTAACTCACTACCCAACAAGATGGAGGAGACACATTACCATGGCCATTCAGTTACTGAAAGACATAACATCACCTCGAGAAAAGTCCATGCACAATAAAATACATTTATTTCTAATCAACAAGCATCCATGGTCTCAAAACACAGCAGCCTTAAGCTGGATCCGAGGACGAGCTTACCTGGCTCTTGAAGAGACAGAAGCAGATGAGCAGGGAACTGGGAAGCTGTGTAATGGGAGCCGCTGAGGTCTTTAATTTATAGCACGCTCTGCCTCTCCCTAGTCATTATAGTTTGTCTTACCAGCGAAACAGCCTCGGGTTTCTCAACGATAATTTCCCTAATAAAAAGAGCACACGAGGTTTATGAGAAAACTGACACCTTAATTTTGTATATTTTCCTTGTGGCCTTGAAGTTATCAGCAATTGTGCTTTCAACTTTAACCCAAATAACATGTGCTTCAGACACACAGGAAGTGAACTTCTTCAAGATTTCCACGGAAAAACCAAACACAAAGACATTCAAATCAACCAGAGAACAAGACAGGATTGAAAGCAGATGTTCAAACCAGGACCGTAGGATAAAATTGCAATGCAAACTCAAGGGAATTACAGCCCACGAGGCAAAGAAACAACCCAGGAGAGGCCCTTCACCCTTCAAGGATATCAGGGGTGTTCTGAGAGGGAAAGGGTGTTTAGGGCAGCAACTCCGCACCTCGGAAACACATCACATTCTTCTGAGCAACTTTAGGAAGATGTCTATGACCCAGCTCCAACCCAGAAAGAGTCACCTCACCCTGTCTGTGATGAGAGCCAACATCAGAATTTTTAATCACGCCAGGTAATTAGAATGGATGCACAGAGAGCCACTTGTTTATGTAACCTAATGAAAATGTCAGTTAAAGCAGGCTCTACTTACCACAGATCCACAGTGTTGGGTCCCGACTAGTCATTCAGTATAAGTAGCTTCATTTTGCACTTGTATTACTTTGTGGTGTCAAATGCAAATAAGAAGATTAAAGAACGTTAGTATTCTAGGCATGAACTAGAAGAAAGAGCAACGTCTGGGCAGGCAACTTCAAACTTGCAGGTATAAGTACACACACCACACACACATACAAAACTATACCTGCTCCCAAATAAGTCCACTAATTAAGAAGGATCACATCAGAGTGCATCCAGTAAATAATTACTGAGTCTACCAAAGGTACCAGACACTGTGCTAAACGCTAACACTTCATGAATATTCAACCATGCCGTGGGGGTTCGGGAAAACAATTTACAAACTGAAAGAAGCTTGGTAGGAAACTGCACCTCTCAAATCCAGTTTTGCCAACCCTGGAACATCCCAACTGGGTTTACTAGAACACCAAAAGAACCAGAGAAACGTCGGAGATTGGACTCAGCTTCGGTCTTAACAAAGGGTGTGAAGGTTTGCACAGTGACTGAGCAGCTGCTCCTGGAGGGTCTCTTGTCAGACACAGCCGTAAGGAGTAGCTCATGAACAGACCCATCTCAGTTATTTACGATTGGCTTTTTTTTTAATATTATGGCCTTTAAAGCAATTTCAAAACAGTATTTAATCAGCTTCTGGGTTTTGGGGTTTTTTTTTGTCACCGAAATATGCAAATCGAGTAAGGTTTAGAGAGAATCAGCACTTAATTATAACTAACCTTAGCATCAGTGAATGAAAACGTTGGGGGGGTTTTAATTAGTTATAACTAACCCTGATGTCAAGGATAAGGTCGTGTTAGGAAATCTGACAGCATAAAGTCCTTGAGTCTACATTAATATTTCATGCTTTCGTTCTCTAATCTTTCTCTGTGGCCCTTACACTCCCTGCCCCATTGTGTAGCTATTTCCCAAAGCTCTCAGCTTCTTTGGAGGAATATTTCCTGCACTTACAGGGAGACGTGGCTCCCCCTGAGGTCAGGCTTCTCTGGGAACAGTCCTTGTATCATGGTCCATTATGGCTCCAACCAGCTCTTGCTACTCCCAAGCCATGCTCCCTTCATTTGACTTCAATGCACCGCTTTGGACGCTTTCGCCATCTTGCTTGTACTGCCCATTCCCAAATAGGAGGTCCCTCCTGATGGTCCCCAGCACCTGGCCTCTCTGTCCTTGCTAACTGCTCCCTCTACTCCGTAGTCTCTGTACATCGTGATGGCGTCTCCCTTCCCTGGTCTTCCTCCGTAGTCTCCGTGCATCCTGATGGCGTCTCCCTTCCCTGGCGTTCCTCACTGTCTTCAGTGACCCACTCACAGCGTCATCCATTGACCATGGATGACGTCATCCAGTGACCATCCATTGACCAGTAACTGCTCCTGTTGTAAGCCAGTGGACACTGAAATGACTCTCTATGGTTACACATTCCACTACACGTTCCCAGTATAGTCACCATCCCCAATCATGAATTCTTCCCATGTCTTCTACTTCATCAGTCTCTTCTTTCTGGCTTCAAAACAGCCTTGGGAAAGAAAATATTGTTGTCAATGGGCGAGGAGATGAAAGAAGCGAGTCCTGAAGCAGACTTCGCCGGATTCCCTGTTCTCTCCCACAGTTCCCGGCTCTGTTACAATTTCTACACGTCCATTGCTTATACTGACTTACAGCATGGTTCTTCTTCAAGCCTATAATGAGTCCTAGATGCTGCCGGTGTCCAACCAGATTCCTTTCCGTGCCTGTATGTCTATTCCCCCATCTGCTCTTTACTGGGGTCAATGATCCTCATCTAAATAGGATCTACCAACTCAGAAGCTATGTATAACTCAGTCATGGCTCCCTGGTGTGAAAAAGATAGTTCCACCTATTTCCCAATCACCGTCTGAGATTGGGGAGACTCAGCCTTCCTCGTCTAAGAAGTTTCTTATTTCAGTGGGTGGTGGCTACTGGCTGGCTAATGCAAGAACTCATAACTAGCCAAGGTACCGAGAATAAACGATACCACAATTGGCGTGTTTGGTCCTCAATAAGGCATCTGTATCATCCCTTCCCAGGCTCAGGAAACACTGGGGAAGGGGAGACAGAAAGGATGTACGAGTCCGAGGATGGCGAGGTGGACATCAAAATGCTGTCTTCTGGACCCGACACGGCCACTGCCGTCCTAAAGTCACTGCAACTGTGTTAGAGAAGGCTATTGTTAGTTATGTTTGAATTGTTTTATGCACTGTTGGGTGAGGGGCTGCCTAGGTCTAGGGCATTCTGTATTGTCTGCAGCTGTTGGATTTCTGTGGGGCGGTATGTTTGATTGCTTATGATCTGCACCTGAGGAGTTCTAAACCAATAAAAACTCCTGAACTAAGATGCTCCGGAGAGGCTATTGGTGAAAGTGCAGCCCAGTTGCTGCGGAAGACCCCAGCATTTTGAGATGCCAGTGCCATGGAATGACCACCAAGAACAGCAGCAGCAGTCATGTGAGCCAATCAGAGCCTGGAGGACAAGCTGTGTGCGCTGCAGAAGGCAGAGCCTAAGAAGTGACCCAAGCCCTTTGGAGGAGCCCAGAAGATCCTGAGTGAATTCCATATAATTGGACATTGGTAATGTTTTTCTGCTGTCCAAGGACATTGTGAAAAGCTTGATAGATGTTTGATATTATTTGGTCCTGTGCATTAGCAACTCTCAGTAAATAGTTTTGCTGGTATAGTATTAAATTGTGTTGTAAAGGTATAGCAATCTTTTATACAGAAAAGGAGAAGTATTGGGGAAGTTTATTTTTAGTTATGTTTGAAATTGTTTTATGCACTGTTGGGTGAGGGGGCTAGCCTAGGTCTAGGGCGTTCTGTATTGTCTGCAGGTGTTGGATTTCTGTGGGGGATGTTCGATTGCTCAGGATCTGCACCTGAGGAGTTCTGAGTCAATAAAAACACCTGAGCTGAGACACTCAGGGTTCCACTGTAGATCGAGTATGGTGGGGGCCAGAAGAGTGGTTCCCTTTGCTGAGATCTGACACGGTTTGTACCAATAAATATGTCTCCTTGTCTTCTGTGCTGAGCCGCCCTGTAGGTGTTCTACCACACAGCTGTGGCTATCCACTACAGGCTGTCTCCACCAACATGCCATCATGAAAGAGAGAGGCATCTGTGGGGCCTCAGCTCTGAGAAACCACGGGTGGTTGGTGGTTAACGGGAGAACAGGTGTCGTACTCTTCAGTGGCGCCCTAATGGTGCTCTTGCTCTAGTGAGCAGCCCCTCCCTCACGCTCCTGCAAGCAACTATCATTAAACTCGGAAGAAAGAAAGCGGGAAAATGGAGGAAGGCCCGTTGAGGAAAAGAAGGGTTTGCTGGAAGGAGAAGAGGAACAAATGGGAGAAACGGGTAAAATGGCTAAAACTAGTCGTACGCATGTGTGAAACTGTATAACATTTTCACGTGGGAATGGAGGCATGCCCACACACACACACTCGCCCATAACCCATTTCCAGCAGGACTATCACATAGTCCCGGTTCTAGGCTCTCCCTGCGATATCAACTCATTATCGCTTGTGCTTGCTCCAACTTTCTCTTCTCAGAGAAGCACCTTCCTCTGAAAAATCGCAAGAACAAAAATATGAGTGTTTTGGGCTTGGCTTCTAAGGTACTCGACCTACGACAAGCCTACGCTTGGTACGGAGCCCAAACATGTCGGCGCTTTCGCAAAAATTGCAAAATTCTTCAGCGATTCTTATATATATATATTCTCCTTTGCATAAATTCTTGATTTAACAAGACCTGTAACCGATTCTCTTTGGATATAAAGGTGGGTTCTTTAAAATGAATGCCTTGTTATTTTTAACACATTGTGCAGGGAGTTTATCTATCGTCTTTTCTGTCCCTTGGTAACATTTATAGGGAGACAGAAATCATATAGAAAAATTTTTTTGCTGTTTGTGATCAGAGCAAGGAAATTAAAGTGCATAAAATACGAACACCTTCATTGATCAGGAGACACTACTGGAACTGAACATATATACCCCACGTCCTGGCAATTCCACGTCAAGTATGCTTCTCGTTAAATACATGCAGAGCACCAAGAGTCACGTGTGGAGTGTTTACAGCAGCCTTATTTAAAATGACCGGATACCAGGAAGCCAAATGTACATTAACAGCATTTTAAAAATTAATTGCGACGGGCTTACATCGTAGGACACTTCAGAGAGTAAAATGAATTAATTTCACAAACAGTATTTCTTAAAGTAGCTAAGTATAAAAAATCAAAATCCTAGCATGTGATTGTACGGATGTGAAATTCCAAGGCAGCGAAGCTAACCTAGAGTGCTTGCCAGGAGGAATCACAGTAATTATATCTTGAAGAGGAACAAAATGGGGGGCAACTAGAAAAGGGCAGTATTTAAGTTCTACTTGAAATGTTTATTTATTTTTGGTTTTGTAATTTAAAAGCTCTCTGCTGTCCTCCAATTTGCAACCTTCCTACTTCAGTCTCCTGAGTACTGGTTGAGATTGCAGCACCAACTACCACACCCAGCTACACATTCACACTTCGATATTTTCACAGTGGTGTTACTCCTCACGGGGCTGTTTGAATAAAATCAGTCTCCATGGGCTCAGAGGGAGTGGCACGATTTGAAAGGATTAGGAGGTATGGCCTTTCTGGAAGAAGTGTGTCCCTGGGGGATGAGAGGATTCAAAAAGCCCTCTCCAAGCCCAGGAGTTTCTCTCTTGCTGATAACGGATGAAACCTCTGAAACTGTGAGCAAGCCTCAAGTAAATACTTTCCTTTAGAAGGGTTCTTTTATCTTGGACATGATGTGTCTTCACAGCAACAGAACAATGACTAAGACGCTCAGAAGAAAACTTTGTTCTATTCACTGATGAGTACGTCATAGTTGGTTTTTGTTTGTGTCTTTGAGGGGAAGTGTTTTGTTTTGCTGTTTTGTTTTTATGAATCAGGTTAGGGGCTTTCCATGATTTTCTCAACAAATGTTGAGCATCCACTCTCTATTAGATCCACAGTAAGGACTACTGAAGTAGAGCGATAGCTCTGATTCGATGGTCTTCTTCCATTAAATTCGCATTCTCCTGACAAGATATATATACACAACACTGTGTATACCAAAAGGCAGTTCCTAATAGACAACAGCTTTATGAATTAGTAAGATCGAATTTATTGCTGGCGAGTTGAGCAACCTTTTGCAGGGGATAGCTCACTAATCACCTTGAAGAATTCTCCTCACAATTTATAAATTCACGATTTATTCATATGGGTTTTTTTCTAATAAAAAACAATTATAAAATTATCAAACGGCATCTTGGTGTCCCTTTAGCAATATGTATTCCTGTGATAAAAACCGAAGCCACTCAGTTTTAAATCTCAGTGAACATATTCACTCCAACAACAGCAGTAATGAGGAAACACAAACACACACACACACACACACATCTAGGCACAGATGGAACACTGAACCTCACACATGCTAGGCAAGTACTCTGCGGAAGGAATACACCACCATTCCCTGGACATCCTTTCTGAAACTGCACATATCTATACAAACAGAAGAGGGCAGTCTTGAACCAAGGAAAACGAAATACAGCTCGCACATGCGCACAAAACCTTCGTGACATTCCATTCCCTTGTAGTCTGAGTATTTTACACAGTTTAGCAAACACAGGCAAGGGTGTCTTTAAAAATCTATAAAAATTCAAAAATTAACTCTAAATCTAGACATTGAAATAGCCTGAGAACACAGACCTGGGAAAATTTGACAGTAAAGACACGCCCTGAGAAACGTAGGAGGGACGCAGTAAAATCAACCACGCTGCAGCTGCTGAGACCTCAGCCCGGCAAGTCGACCACATAAGAAGCCTTCAGCAGGGCACTGTTAAGTAACACTGGACAAGCACCGAGGGCAGGAAAGACGCCTGGAGCCATGATTTGGAAAAGATGTGCATAACAAAAGTTGCAACAGAAGGGAAGGCATGTATTTATTGTTGTCTTAAAACAGGAAATAAAATTATAGAGATGACTAGTTTGTCCCAGAAATGAGACTAGACAAGTTGCCTCCAGGATAAAGTACAATCGGAGCATAGAGAAGAGATATAAGAAGAGCCTAGAGAACAAAAGCAAAATACGGAGTGAAAGGGTCAGAGAGAGGGAACAGAAATAGAGAAAGCAAGGAAGCCTAAAATATGTGCAATTGTCTCTGAACAACAGAAATCAGACAGTGGGGCAGATTTAGAAATGATTTAGACCTTTGATACGATGAAGTATTTCAAAAACAAATCCTGAGTCTGGATATTGAAATTGCCTAGGAATATGTACCTGGGAAACTGACAGAAAAATGATGAAACCTAGAGTAAGCCCCAAAAGTTGGTTCTCCAACATTGCCAGAGAGAGGGAAGAAAGGGAAGGAGAGGGGAGGAAGGAGGGAGGGAGGGAGGGAGGACGGAAGAGGGGAGGAATCAAGACATCTATTGTAAAGTACAGGAAAGTGAACTTAGAATTCTCGAGAGCAATATGCAAATCAATGGGATATGTGAATATTATGAACATTATACAATGTATGTGTGTGTGCCTCTGTGTGTGTGTGTGTGTGTCTGTGATGTGTGTGTCTGTGATGTGTGTGTCTGTGTGTGTGCCTGCGTGTGTGTCTGTGTGTGTGTGTGTCTGTGTGTGTGTGTGTCTGTGTGTGTGTGTGTCTGTGATGTGTGTGTCTGTGTGTGTGTGTCTCTGTGTGTGTGTGTGTCTGTGTGTGTGTGTGTCTGTGATGTGTGTGTCTGTGTGTCTGTGTGTATATGCGTGTGTGTCTGTGTGTGTGTATCTCTGTGTGTGTGTGTCTGTGTGTGTGTGTGCCTCTGTGTGTGTCTGTGTGTGTGTGTCTGTGATGTGTGTGTGTCTGTGTGTGTGTGTGCCTCTGTGTGTGCCTCTGTGTGTGTGTCTGTGATGTGTGTGTCTGTGTGTATATGCGTGTGTGTCTGTGTGTGTGTGTGTCTGTGTGTGTGTGTCTCTGTGTGTGTGTGTGTCTGTGTGTGTGTGTATGTCTGTGTGTATATGCGTGTGTGTCTGTGTGTGTGTCTCTGTGTGTGTGTGTGTGTGTGTGTGTGTCTCTGTGTGTGTGTGTGTGTCTGTGTGTATATGTGTGTCTGTGTGTGTGTGTGTGTGTGTGTGTGTGTCTCTGTGTGTGTGTGTGTGTGTGTGTGTCTGTGTGTGTGTGTGTGTCTGTGTGTGTGTGTCTGTGTGTATATGCGTGTGTGTGTGTCTGTGTGTGTGTGTGTCTGTGTGTGTCTCTGTGTGTGTGTGTGTCTGTGTGTATATGCGTGTGTGTCTGTGTGTGTGTGTGTGTCTGTGTGTGTGTCTGTGTGTATATGCGTGTGTGTCTGTGTGTGTGTGTCTGTGTGTGTGTGTGTGTCTGTGTGTATATGCGTGTGTGTGTGTGTGTGTGTGTGTGTGTGTGTGTGTGTGTGTGTGTGTTCTGGGGCTGCAGATATGTACCACCAGACCCACTTTACAGAGTGCTGAGGGTTGAGTCCAGACTCATGCATTCTAGACAAGTGGTCTCCCAACTGAATAACATCCCCAGCCCCTCAGTGAAATTTTTGTTTTATTATTTTTATTTTTGTTATTATATTTCTATGTTGTGTATATAATATATGATATATATTTTGCTTTGTATAATCTTTTATTTTATTTAAAGGAACTCTAAGCCAAGGTTTCTACATCCCAACAAATACTCTTCAAAAATGAAGTCCATCGGGGAACACTCTGAACAGTCAATGATTTAAAGAACACACTTTTGGGGACATTCCTGAAGAACTTACCACAATAACTTTTAAAAAAAACTGTAGAAATGTCAGCAAAAAGTGGAGCAGAAGTCGGTGTGTAGCTGTGAGCCTGCATAACAAACGTGCTTACCTAGTTCCTAGGTGTGCATTACACATCGTGGGACTTCTCCGGAAGCAATTCCTCACAACGTGCTTTCTCTATAACTGTCTGTGTGTCTATGCCTTCACCCTATCGGTCTTGTTTCCTTGGGAAAAACTGACTAGCACAGTCTCTGTACAGACTTTGTGACTGGATCCTTGGTTGTTATAATGCAGTGACTGGCCTTGCCAGCTTCCCTCACCGAGACTAGCCCATCTGGATCCACTGACCGCTGTTATGTCTGAAACGCACTTCCCTGGGCATCCTCCCTTTTCATTGTTTGGTTTTTGTGTCTTTGTTTTTCAAGCTATGTTTTCTCTGTGTAGCCCTGGCTGTCCTGGAACTTACTCTGTAGACCAGGCTGAGATCCCCCTTGCCTCTGCTGGGATTAGAGGTGTGTCCCACCACCGCCTGGATCACTTTTCTTTAATTTGAAGTGTTTTTCAGTATTTTTTTTCTCTAATGATTTTGGAAAATGACCTCAGTTCTTCAGCTGGTTACCCATGAATTCAGTACAAATCCTGCACATCGTTTTCTATTAATTTCTAGAGTTAAGTATTTTATCTGCTGCCTCTGTAAAATAGAATAACAGCCCCGAAGGTTTCTCTTCCTTTTCTCTTCTCTGCCTTCTCCTTCTCCCCCTTAGAACTGCCACCCCCACCTCCCATGTCCAGATCATACGAACCTTCTCCGTCATTGTTAATTCTACTTTCATTTCAAATCACAGATGCTCTTTTCATTGTTGCTACTCATATTCCATGTGTCTTCTTTTTTTAAATAACTTTTATACTTTTAGAGTAAAATTTCTAAGTACTTTTTAAAGTTAGGGTTAGCGGATAGTTAACCGAGAGGCTGTAGAAGTAGATGTGGTAGAATAATTTAATTAATTATTCTCGTGGGTTCATGGCAGAGAACAGTTTATTCTTTGGCTAATTCAATCCCTGGCCCTTAGAGGGTTTCAACCTCCATACAATCTAATCTTAAAGATACAAGTCCATACCTAGGAGGCTTCTCGCTGCTGACTGACTCACTCTGGTTAGCTGCTTCTGAGCTCAGAGCTGTTCTGAACTCAACTGACTCTTCAGGTTGGCTGATTCGACTCACTAGCTGTTCTGGATCAATCTCTTCTCCAAGTTGACTGGTTCAAACTGAACTTCTGATGTGGCTAACTGCTTCTGACTGAACTCTTCTGACTCTGGCTGACTCTGGTTGACTCTCTGACTACTTCAGACTGCATTAGACTGCCTCCAACTCTAAGTTGAGAGCCTGCTTTTATATCGTGAGGTTTAGGCATATTCTCAGCTAATTCTTCCTCTGATTCGTCACTTTGCCTGCTCTTCACTTTGATTCATCTCAGACGTCACTTCCTGTTTGACACTGACTCCTTCTGAGCTCTGCCTCCTGTCTCTGCTACCTCCTCTACTTCTACACTGCTTCTACTCTGCTTCTCCCTCCAAACTCTGCCTCTGACTCCATGTGCTGGGATTATAGGTGTGTACCACCACTGCTTTCTGGATTGGGATTAAAGGCGTGTACTATGTTGGGATTAAAGATGTGCACTAACATTCTTTTCATCCTAGAGCAGCCTCATTGTTGGATCAAAAGATTAAATATTCCACTACAAGAGGCCTTCCTTGTTGCTGTCACACTTGAATAATGATGTTTTATATAGCAAACATGTTAGTTGGAGTTTGGGGTTTTTATGTGTGTGGGTATTTTATATATACATATTCCCTGTACATTTAGTGCCCTCTGAGACCAGAAGATGTCATTGGATTCCTTGAGCCCAGAGTTACAAACACTTGTAAGCTACATTGTGGGTTCTGGATCAGACCTGGGTCCTCTGAGAGAGCAGCCAATGCTTTCAAGCACTCTGTCATCTCTCCACCCCAGAACATGTTAGTTTTATACTCTCAGAGCTTCAAAAATACTTTTGTGCATCTTGTAGGATCATGGAGAAGCCTGATTTTCATTCTCCTTTACGAATTCTTTCTCTCAACTGTCAATGCTTTTTAGAATGCTTTTTCTTTTATCTGTGTAATTTTGCCACATTATGGAAGTATGGGTTCCTGATAGGCTAGTTCTAGGCAAATGCTTTACCACTAGGCTTTACCTCTAGCCCTGAAGATATATTTTTTAAACTTGCCCTCAAATCCTTCTTCTCTTATTCATGAGATGACAGGTAACAGATGGTTATATTTCTTAAACCACAATGCACATGATTCTAGACCTTTTTTTTTTTTTTTTTGAGACCCTAGTGTTTTGGAGCAACTAGCTATATATAGGTATTTTCTGAGGAAGAGCAAAGAGTCACAAGAATTTATGGTAATGTTGCCTAAGAGGCACGATGACAAGATAATTCAATATGGAAAACTGAGAAAGACAAAATTTATAAAACAGACTTGCCACCTTCTTAGGTCAAGGTCAAACTCATAATGGAAATGTCATTATCCAGTGCAAAATGAGTATTGGCTGGGACATGCACACACCCTTGAGACATCACTTAAATAAGACTTCAGCTCCTACCGTCTCTGGAGGGCAAAGACATCACAGGAAATCTCCATGGAGTGCAACACATATAAAAAAGGATTCCAAGAGTCTTGCCTAGGAGGTACCTGTGATTATAATGGCCCTAGAAATAGAACCAAGTTTCCCAAATGCATTCTGAATTCTCCATCTCTTGGAATGGTACAGTATTTCTTTATGAGGATGGAGGTAGCATAAATAAATCAAAACCAGTCTACATTGTGTTGACCTCCAAGTCATAGAAGGTGAATTTATATGCTTGAAAGTTTAGGGCAGTAAAGATTAGGGAGACAGACAGCAAGGTTACATTATTAACAGATGGGTGAGAATTGACTTCTGGTGACAGAGGTTATCAGAACAGAGCTCAGGAGAGGCATGGGGTATTGAGTGTGGGGTTGAAACAGAAGGCAGTCATCTTCAGACAGTCAGCAAAACACAAATGCCCATGTTTATAAGGGGAAAACTATATTGCCATTCACTTCAGGCACCCAAAAACCATGGGGCTTCAAGGAGAGTAGACCCTGCCACAGAAAAGAAATGATTGGGTAGGGTTGTGTCGGATTAAAAACAGAAAGGGGTGATTGGCATTGAACTCCACCCAAGATGGGATGGCCTTCTCCGCACCAACAGCCCCACTGGCCGCAGCTGCCTGTGTGCCCATCTCATCCACCTCCACGAAGCTATTGTGGACAATTTTGGACAAATACAGATTGGGGCTCTTAGAGATTCCAGTAAGGTCAGCCTTTGTCTCATCAAAGATATCCTTAACACCCATGTTTTGTAGGACAGAATTGAGATTGTATCTGTCTTCCATGATGAACTGGGGGAAGGAAATGGCTACTGATTCTTCTGGCATATTTTCTGAGCTGCTCCAGGCCATTATTTTTTCATGGCTTATTTTCTTTTCAAGCTAGAAGAAGAAGAAGAAAATAATATTTAAGTTCAGATTATAAACCTGCAAAACCATCTCAGTCACTTCAAAGCTCCTGAGTTAATCTGTCTTAATAGTTTGTTACATGCACGCTCCAAGTACTTTTCTCTAAACCTCAAAATAGATTCATTTTCAGCTTTCCTCTCTAGGCTTCATTTAAATCCTTCCTTCCTAGAAACTGCAGGCCAATTAGTATCTTTTCCTACTATGCTTTGGCATTTGACAGGGTCATGCTCAAAGACCGACAACACTCAGCTGGATAAGGTCAAGTCAGCCCAGCCACTATGAAGTAAAATTTCCTTTTCTATAAAGCAGAGATAATATGACAAGGCTCTTCCAAGAACTAAATATATACATACATATATATATATATATATATATATATATATATATATAAAATCTCCTAGTATGCATTGAAACAATGCTGGCAAGTCATATATTTTGAACAATGGTGATTACTATAATTACCACATTGTTATTTCTCTCCATCTATCATCTATCTGTTTATCTATCTTCCTATCTTCTCTCTACACACCAGAACAGTGTGTCGGACGCCCCAGACTTCATTAATCCCTTTCTTATACTATTAGTACTTCTACTCCTACCAAAGAGCCTGTTCTCAAAAAATACACAGCTAAACAGCCAGAGGGCGTAAGGCAGAGGCCAAAGGTCAAGCTACTTTAGGAGACATGACAATGAAGCCCTACCTCTTGCAGGCTCTTCACGTTGTCTTCTGAGAGCGATGGAAGCAGAACCAACATGCTGAGCTTCCCCATGGTGTACTTCATTTCCAGGATCTGTGCCTGCAGCTCCTCGATGAAGCCAATTCGAAACTTGCCCTTCTGGTTCATCATCTTTACCATCTTCTTCTCATTCTGCAGCAGACAGGGAGGTAGTCATGGAAAGCCATGGAAGACTCAGACACCCTTGGCCCCAACATCCCTGAGAGCAAGGAGACTTTAAGAAGGGAAGGATCTATACCAGAAGTCCAGAGTCAAGCCCATGATACAACCTAAGACATCCCTCTGTCTACCAATCATTCATGCAGCCTCTGCTTTGCCAACACTTTGGTCTCCCGTGTCTTTCATCAGTTCCCTGGATCTAAAGACTACTCACTGCTGGATTTTCAATCCAGTGTCTCCCCCACCCCAATCAGCCAAAGTAAGCCCAGAAAGCACAGAGACTTCAATGTCCAGTACATCCCGACCTATCATCTTCATTTACCCTTGGCCCCTCTAGCCTGAACAACCCTCTGTAGCACCAAGGGAAGACACAGTTACATAGCAACCATCTACATGTTAAATAATGACACCTGCATCGTAGGCTCCCTTCAGAGGCGAAGACCCCAGGCAAAGACCTCCACTTCCCTGTAACGTTCAGATAGGCAAGATCATCGATGTACAGATGAGGACATCCAGTGCTTGTAAAAAAAACAGCTAACTGCCTAACAAGTGATTGGCTGGGATCTGATCTCTGTCCTTCCCTCCAATCTTAAACTATCTGGCTTAAAAACGTAAGACCTGTGGACTGGTGCTTATAAGAATCCTGCCACGTGGCTAGTGAACTCAATCTGGGTCTTTTCCCTCAAATCTAAACTGGAAATAATACCACCGCTTGCATAATGCTATTCTGGATAATACTGAAATGATAATATTCAGGCAGTACCTTGCTGATCTGCCGTCTTTCCGGGACTTCGAACAACACCCCAGACCACTTTCCTTAGGAAACATGCACTCAGAGTGTTTACAGTTTCTGACAAGGGGATAGAGGAGAGATAAATCTAAGGAGATATGGCCGGGGATGGGGGAGAGAACTTAGGGGAAAGCTGAGTTGTCTCATCAATTAGCTATCTAAGATCAGAAGCAAATTCAAAGCGAAGAGGTTGTCTCTTTCCCTACGTGCATACATTTGCTTTGTTTTACGTTTTGTTTATGAAAAGATCTTAATATGTAGCTCTAGATTCCTAGTTTCCCTTATGTAGACCAGGCTGGCCTTGAACTCCCAGTGATCCTCCTGCCTCTGCCTCATAAGAGCTGGGTTTATAGGCATGTGCCAGTCGATACACGCTTCTCATTGATAAACAGACTGTATGCATTTAGTCTGAATGTTCTGAAATAAGTGTGTGCTGTATAATAAGTATATTTAAATGTTCAGTGAACTTTGGGTCTTTCGTAAAACGCAACACGGTTTATTACAATTATAAGCCGTAACTCACAGATCCAAGCATTAGGTTTGAGTCTAGACACTATCCATAACCCTTAACAGAAATTAGGAGTGGACTAACCGCTGGTGAGCCCAGCGGTTTCTCTCGCTTAGAGAGAAAGGGGCATCAACTGTGTGTTCAGGGTACCTACCTCGCTTAGAGAGAAAGGGGCATCAACTGTGTGTTCAGGGTACCTCGCTTAGAGGGAAAGGGGCATCAACTGTGTGTTCAGGGTACCTCGCTTAGAGGGAAAGGGGCATCAACTGTGTGTTCAGGGTACCTCGCTTAGAGAGAAAGGGGCATCAACTGTGTGTTCAGGGTCAAAGTCCTTCTCCCACTTGGCCTTGAAGTAAACAGCGTTCACCAGCACCAGCACGGTCGCATTATCGATGGCCTCCTTTCTGAACAGCTCTTTGATTTTACCTGGAAAAAAAAAGGGGGGGAGGGGGAGGGGGGTGCCAGAGAACAACTGAGCATGCGTTGCTGAAAAGTATTCACAGAGACTTTGGAGAATGTCAAGAGCTTACTCAAGAAACCCAGAGGGTTATAGGGGGCTTGAAGGTCGGGGAGATGAGGGGGAGAATCTCTTCCACTCCCCTGGAGAAAGACCAGAGCACTGAGAACAAGAGCATTCCCTCGGATGCCGGGGCTGTTTAATACAGTCGCTCCTGTTGTTTGGATCCCCAACCGAAAAATTATTTTCGTTGCTACTTCCTGACTGTAATTTTGCCACTGTTATGAATCATAATGTAAATACCCGATATGCAGACAGTCTTAGGTGACCCTGTGAAAGAGTCATTCGACCCCCAAAGGGGTCACGACCCACAGGTTGAGAACCGCTGGACTAGCAGGAGCCGGGACCAGGGCAACGGAGCCACAAGTGAACGAAATAAATTGTAAAAATGACTTAGAGCAGAGTTTGGGTCTCTCTCTTATTGGCTGAGTTCAAAACCAACTTCAAACTGAAGAGGCCCACCTCCCATTTAACGTATCTGTTATTAGAACTGACATGTAACAAATGCACATGTACGCAACAGTTTCATTCCGCCCTGGAGAAGAATGAAATTGTGTTATTTGCGGCAAAGTGGATGGAAATGAGTATCATCGAGGTAGGCAAGATTAAAGACAAATGGCCCTGGTCTCTAGTGTTTGACCCAAAGTAGAAGGGGACCCTGGAAGAGCTCTGAAGGGAGATGGATGGAAACAAGCCTGGGTGATGGGTAAGAGGCAGATAAAGTACTGCCTGCTTTCTCTCACATAGGGGATCTAAAGTCCCGGAGATAAGAGATAACAAAAGCAGGAAGAGGACTCTTTCAGGAGAAGGGGACCCTCAGGGAAGAGGAGGAGCTGGGAAGGAGGGGTGGGCAAACAAGCAAACCCTAGTGATAGCCACACACACACACACACGTGTCAAAAGGTCACTGTGAAAACCACTTCTGTACACTACCTTTAAAGATAAACTTAACTCACTTCCCTGTCTTGAACCCCCTAGCTTCCCGTCGTTCTTCATTTATCGTGTGAAGCAATGCGGGAAGCATATATCCGAGGGGAGATTCTTATTTAGTCGATGTATTTCCATATTAAGGAGAGACATACACATAGAAGGCATTGTGACTGCTACTGTGCCTTTCAACATCGTAATTGCTCAACCACGGATATTTTTTTTGTAATGTTTTATGTTATGTTTGTTAAATGATAGATGTTGTAGGTACAAGCAGAGTCCTTGATCATTGGAATGGGACAGATGAACTCCAGTTTTAAATAGATGTTTTATAGAGAAGACGAGCTTCGGTCCTGTGGACAAAGACACGTACATTTGGTGCTGCAAACATGGTGCGATTCCAAAAGAGATTAAGGAAAGTCCATAATAAAAGCATCGGGAGACTGAAACAGAAAGGCATAGACTGCCAAGATGGCTCAGAGGGTAAAGCCTCTTGCTCATAAACTAAACTAAATCCTAAACTAAATCCTAGGATGCACATGGGTTGTCCTCTGACACCCTCACCTCAAACACACGTCCGTATGAATACGCGCATACGCACACGACAGGTAAATAAACGTAATTTCAGAAGTCTAGAAATCAGAGCTCCTAGGAGGAAGAAAATAAAACTAACAAATGAGAGAAGTGCCTGAGCAGCTACCATCCTGAACACACCCGATCTTGTTTGATGCTGCTCGGAATACGCTTCGGACACATGCGCACGACACAGATGCGAACACCAGAAGAAGAGCCACCCGCAGAGGAGGCCCCGCTGCTTTCCTTCGAGATGGGAAGGGCTGTCAGCATCGCCGCTGGCCTTTCTTACCTTGGCTTTGACTTTCAACCCAGAAGTTAATCTCTTGTCTCGACTTCTCGGTATCCTTCCGAAAATCGATACTTTCGACCGTCGTGTGGTAAAATTGAATTACACCCTCCGCGTATTCCTGTTCCGTTCAAACACACAGGAAAGATCGTTGCAAGAATCACATAGGTGCTGGTCGTTAAGATGAGATGGTGACAAGAAGTCCCCCCAAAAAGAAACCCCTGGCCACCCAAACTCAGAGGAGTGGGAGGCCATATTCATGTTTACAGACTCTCTGTTCGGGTAGTGGCTAAGTTTCCTGAACGGCATCATCGTTGCATTGGGAATACAATTAATTCCACTTAAGCAAACTTTAAAATGGTTTTGATGGGTGTTTCTATGGATTTGCATTTTAGTATAATTTTAAAATAAATAATACATCGCCAAAAGACACCGATGTGTACACTTTGTAATAAATGAATTGCGTGTGTGGATTTAGCTCTCAAAATTCTAGGGTTTTCCAATCTGATGTAAGATACCAACCTGGTAAGATAATTTACTGTGGTGTAAAGTAGGACCTTGGTTCCCTGACTAGCCTGGCTCACACCAGCTGTGTGGCATTTCCCTCTGTTCACGACCCTCACGATTCTTGAGACTACGACCCTAATTGTAGCCCATTCTGCTCAGGGTAAGGCTGCTTCTCCACAGAAACAAGGCCTGTGGCTTTGGGCTCCCGGTGAGGTCCCCTTGTGTGGCACAATGCACCTTCTGTAAAGCACAGTTCCCATGGGAACAACCTGATCCAGGCACGATAAAGTATCTCAGGGCAGCTGACAGGCAGAAAGGTCACCAAATCTGATGACCATGCACCTTGACTGGGAAAGACAGCCACATGGGTACCTTGTGAAGCCCACTCATGTGCCAATGGGCTGTGAATCACATGACTCTTTCTATTCAGGCTGTGCCACCTAGAAGCGGCCTCCTAACCCATGCTGAAGACTGGGTGGAAGGAGACAGAAGTCTGGGACCTCGGGAAGCAAGTCCCAGATGCCCACCAGTCTGTAGCCCCACCGACTCTGTGAAAGGTAAGCTGTCTACTTGCTCATGCTCATACAGAGCATGCTCCGTGGACACTTTGGTCCCTGTTACTCACTGGGCAGACTGGGAACTGCTGCTCTCCGTAGAGCCTGTTGGCCATACTCATAATGTAGTAGGGTTTGGCTCTATCTAATCTGGAGAGAAGTTCCCCAAAGTGGCAGCCGAGCAGTTCATTCTCGTTTGTAGATTCAGCCTAAGAAAAGAAAGAACAAAAGGAAACAATCAGAGAGTCAAGTACCACCAAAGAAAGGATACTTTTACAGGAGCAAAGCAGAGCTAGCCAGGGAAATGAAATACCATTGCCTTGCATTACCAAGTTTAGGGAGACAGAGAGGAATGGGGTTGGGGACCCAAGAACAAAGAAAAGGTATACTTAGAAAGGAATTGCAGGTAGCGAGGGATTACCGCTGCATGTGAAGGCTGCACCCAATCTTCAGAATAAACATCTATCATCAAGTGCAGCGCAGGTGGAATGAGCGATTGGAAAGAGGAGAGTTTTAAGGCAGAGACTCACCTGCTGCGCCTGAGACGCTGGGCTTTGTTTCTGCCCTTCCAGAGAGCTGTCGGACAGCACTGCTCTTTCCCTTTTTGAACAGGGATCATTGAGTTCTTCGCTCTCATTCTGCGCAAGTTCATTGAAATGTAATACCTGCGTGATAATGAGGTAGAGCCTTTCAGACGATGCCAGGGATAGGAAGTCAGCAACCGTTCGCAGAGATGGGTGTCGCTGTGTGCTGCCCTCCTCCTCCTCTGCCCACATTTAAGAATGGAGACAAGCTCGGATACAGTGTCTGCCTAGCGTGCCCAAGGCCCTGAGCTCCACCCCCTGCACCATGCGAAGTCCGTATGGCGGCACACTCCTGTACTCCCCTCGAAAGCAGGAAGAGTAAAGTTCCAGATTATCCTCAGCCTCTCAGAAAGTTTGAGGCCAGCCCAGGCTACGTGACACCTTTCCCAAAGCACAATGAAGAAAAGAAAAAAGCCAGAATGAATATGACCAAACCAAGGAGCGGAAGGAATTCACGAGCCGTGTGCTGTTAATAACCTACTAACCACGAATCCATGACAAGTCTTTTTATTATTATTATAACTTCTTATTTTTCTTCTTCCGTACAATGCATCTTGACTTCCTCCCTCCCCTCCCTCCACTCCTCCCAGCTCCCCCATCTGCCCTCTCCCTCAGATCTACCCCTACCCCCACCCACCAGCCAGCCTCCCCGTCCTAGCCCCTGCTTCTCCCTAGAAAAGAACAGTTCCCCCCAGGGTGACCGCTCAAACTGGGTATGGCTTAACAAGATGGAACAAGGCCAGTCACTACTACCTTCGTCAAGGGTGGACTAGGCAATCCAGCAGGAGCAAAAGGGTCCCAAGGGCAGGTAAAAGGGCCAGAGATTCCCTCACTCCAGCCTGTAGGAGTCTTGCAGGAACACCAAGCCGGATATATTCAGGGAACCCTGCAGGTTCCATGTGGGCCGCTTCAGTCTCTGTGAGCCCCTAATACTGCTGTCAGTTGAGTCTGTGGGACTTGTTCTCCTGGTTGTCCTTGGACCCTATGGTCCCCTCAATCCCTCCTCCCCTCTTCTACAGGGTTTCTTGAGCACTGCAGGATGTTTGGCCCTGGGCCTCTGCATCTTCTCCCACCAGCTGCTGGCAGGGACCTCTCAGATGAAGACTAGGCTAGGCACTGATCTATGAGCAGAGCATGACATCATTAGAAACCATCTCCAAGCTATCCAGTCTCTAGTTCCTGGTCTGACCTTCAATAACAGGCAGGGGGTTTCCTCCTTTGCATGCCCAGTCTTCGCTGAGTGTAACTATAAAACGCTCATAATGTCATGAAGATAGAGTGAAAAATAGTGTGAGATATCTCATTAAATGTATACTGATTGTGTACTGATAAGATATTATGGAAATGTTGAAGTATCTAAAATTATTAAATTTAGCCTTATCTTTAAATTATTTTTACGTGACCTCTAAGTGTGCTAAGTTCATGTTTGGCTTGGGTTGTGTCTGTGTTGGACAGCACTGACCCAGGGGTTTATCAAAAGGAAAGCCAATGGGATTTTCTGACAAATGTAACTAGAAGGCCCTGGAAGGTCTTAAGCTGCTGGGTTAACATCTAGGTCCTAATACACATCTCACTAACGGGAGGAGGAAGAGAGGAAATATACTCATTTTCAAAGCTACCAGCAATACTGGAATCAATAATTGTAGAGAGAAAGAGTGGACAGGCATGAAGTCAGAGAAGAGGCAAAGATGAATGGGTAACACCATCAGACAAGCGAGGGAAGCCTCCCTGTGATAGATGAATGGAAATGAAACCTTAGAGGTTTCCAAGCCAAACGCTGAGAGCAGTGAACAGCTTCAGCTCACCTGGGAGTCGGAATACCTTACCCTGGGACCCAGTCAGAGCGCAGGGCCCTCGGCAGCACCCTTCCGGATACGTACCTCGTCGATCTGATGCGCACTGTCACCTCTGGCTCCCAGGCGGACCATGCCGAAGGCAGCCGAGAGACTCAGAGGGCAGACAAAGATATTTTTACAAGCATCGTCTTTGCTGATCTCTCGGAAAAAATCGAAGCAAAATTTGTTATTGGCTGCAATAAGCGTGTCCATTGTGAAGCTGGTTGCCGTCTAAAAGGAAAAGGAAAAGGGGGAAAAAGTGAATGGAGGAAAACGGATACACAACCAATTCTTAATTTTAACGCCCAAGATGTAACAAGGAACAATTATTCAATGTGTTTATTAAGAACTGTAAAACGATCCCTGGGTATAGCTCAGTAGTAGAATACTCGCCTCACGTACACAAGATAAAGAAAGGGGAGGGGGAGGAAGAGAGGGAACAGAGAGGGGGTAGAAAGAAAGAAAAAGAGAGGATCCAGAAGGAGAAGAAAAGGAAAAGGAAGGGAAAGGGGGAGGGTAGGAAAAGGAGGAGGAAGAGGAGGAGGAAGAGGGGAAGGAGGAGATGAAAAAGAGACAGGAGGGAGGGGGAGAGAAGAGGAGGAGAGGGAGAGAAGGGAAGAACTGGAAACCTACGCTCAACCTTCCGTATGTATATTGGAATTGGTATCTCTATTAACACAGATGCTTTTCATTTTATTTCAATTTACTGGGACAACAGAAAATGTACCACTAGTCAGTTGGCTTAAGAAACAGGATTGTATAATCCCAGAACTCTGGAAGCCAGAAATCCAGAATGGCGGTATGTACATTGTTGGTATTTCTTGGCTTACAGAGGTATTCTAACCTCTGCCTCCATCACACACGATGTCTATACCTCGCACACGTATGTGCACATACATGTCTCCACACTTCTTTCCTCTACTCAGTCAGGGCCCTGAGCCAGTGTGACCTCATCTTATCTTGATTACATGTGTAAAGGCAGTTCCCGTATGAGGTCACATTTACAGGAGCAGAGGTCAGAACTCAAATGTCTCTTTGGGAAAGACAAGTCCATTCACTCATGTCAGACCTCATTCAGGTAAAAGTAAAGAGAAGGTTAGCATCAGGTCAGCAGCCAATAAAGCACCACTCTGCCTCTCCCTCCTCTTCGAGATCAGCCTGGTTCTGCTTCTTCTCCTGCCCCAGTGGTCTGTGACTGAGAAAATGTCCAGCAAACTGTTATGGGGCACATCCTCTGTTAATGACTTCTGTATCTTTTGACACACACCATATAAGATCTATTTGACATACTTTAGAGGTGACAGAGCTTGAAAGTCATCAAGGGTAAGTTATTGACTTTAATTCTTTTTTGACAACCTCACACCACAGGTAAAATAGAACCAAACTAGGAGGGTAACTATCCTAATAACAATTCCTCGCTTCACCCTCAATATAGTCTAAGAGTACCAACAGGATACATAGATAGATAGATAGATAGATAGATAGATAGATAGATAGATAGATAGATAGATAGATGATAGATGATAGGTAGATCTAACAGATAGATCTCACTCTCTCTCTCAAAGGAAAGGCCCTTTTCTTAATCTCTTTGCTTATGGACCTTGTGTATTTCCAAGATACAGATGCGAGCCCCTGGTTTGTGTTCCCATTGTCAGACACTGAGCACAGAGTAAGCACTGAGTCATAGTCCCTGCACAGAAGGGAATGGCGCATGCTGGCTCGAATGTCTTCCCAGATTTATAGAAGCTCGTTCCGCACCTGAAACAGCATAAAAAGATCCTAGGCGACTTCAGAAACCTGTGCCTGCCCGACATGTTAAAGACTTGACATGCGTGAGCTTTAATCCCGGAATTCTACAGCAGATCCCATCAATCCTCTATTACAGAGCAAAGTGCAGAAGAAACAAACCTCACACTCGTTCAGGTTCACATTAATACCGTTGCACTACACTGAACTACGTCACCCCTTCGGCAAGGACAGACTGATCACACAGGAACTACGCCCTGGTTCATTCAGTCCCCTTCAAGGTGGAAGTCTGCATTTATTCTTAAGGGTTTTTTTTTTTTTTCTGCCAAAAGAACAGATTTGTTCTTCCCACTCCTGCCCATGACTTTGGGTTTGAGATGTCTTTCTATTTAACACTATCTGTGGCTGCGGGGGTCAGCCCTATACCCGTGTGCATTCAGGAAACACCAATTGAACTCAGCAATACATATATTTGAAGAAGACATCATGGATTTGAGAAGAGCTGTCAGGGCACGGGGGAAGAGTTGGAAGACGAGGGAGAGGGTTGATACGGTCAAAATGCCCTGACCCATGTGCAGTTCTCATAAAAGAACAATTCGTGGACCTCATTTTAGAGGCTGTCTGAACTTTCATTTTTCAGGAGCAATATGCCTTGAAAAATGGGCATTTTTTTTTCAGATAATGTACGTTCTGGGTGTATCAATAAAGTCAAACGGCCTCCGAAACCTGTCTGTGCACTTGCTGGGAAATGTCTTCACTCGCTGTAGAGTTACTTGCGATTCAGCTTCGGTCAGCAATTTTGTAGCGCGTGTACTAATGAGGTAAAGAAAAAATGCCAATGGCCTGAGCTGAGGGGATTTCACAAGTCTGGTTTAATCATAATTTAAATATATATACATATATAATTAAATATATAAATATGTAATTAATACAATATATTATATAAATATAATAATATAATATAGAATATAAAATTATATAATATATAATACACATATCAATATATAATTAGATATGTTTATTAAATTATATTATTAAGTATGATTTTATTGTGTTATTAAATAGTATGTTAATATTATATTGCTAATAAATATTATTAAGTATTCCATTATGAGTATTATTAATAGATGTGAAAGCCTCAATCTTATTCCTGCAGTTGATACAGGCGAAATCTTTGGTGCAGACAGAGGAGGCAGCGGTCACCCTGGCTGTCCGTTCGCTGCTCACAGAAGAAGACAGTACTGGCAGGAAGGAAGGATGGTCAGAGGGGACGCCAAATGCTCTGAACCCAGCTGGCAAAGGTCCCAGCCTGGAGAACGGCCACCACCCTCGCCATCAGGAGGGGTGTTCGTTCCCGGCAGCAGCACTCACGGAGAAGTGTGTGAAGCTTCGAGAACATGACTGCTCACGTAGCACCAACATAAACTGAGATCAGCTGAGGTGAAGTACGTCCAAGCCTCCATGTGTGGGCCAGGAGAAAAGCCAAGCGAAGACCTCGCCCGCCCAGGCCTGCTTTCTGTTACAATGTCTCTGTTTCATTAGTAATAGTTTGCATTTCTTCCTAACGCTCAGCTACCTGGCTCATGCTGTGAGCACCCTCAGACTCTCTTCCACTTCTGCAGAAAGTGTCTGGAGATTGCATGAACTATTTTTTATGTCTCTCTTGGCCAGCCTGTTCTCACCCCAGATTCTTTTCCTGGGTAAGAATGGGTTAGAATACCACAGACCGGCTTTCATCTCGTACTGCGATCTGAGTGGCTTTAACACTGCTTCGCCTTTCGAGGGAGAGTTTGTAACAGAAGGCGGCCAGAGAAAAAGAAACAGCGGAGTTAATGTCACAACACTAGCAAGATGTAAACACCTGTAATATACAGGCTGGTCCTGGCTTTACGTGAAAGTCTAGAATATAGAAAAAATGAACATGTGATAACTTGATTAAGACATCACCCAATAACCAAGCTCTCAAGGTCAGTTGGATAAGGTTGGGTGGTTGGGTGGTTGGAGATGCAGTTTTCATACCAGAAAATAACCTAATTATTCAATAAATAGTATAAAATTCTTATACTGAGCTAGACACTGTAAAAAGATGAACGGTAAGAGAAACAATTGTCTGCCTTTAACAAGGAGACTTCTAAAAGCTGGCCACGTTCTTTCCTGATCTAGGTGTTGTTGCTTGCATGGTAAACTTGAATCTATTATGCACTCGTGTGGGTTTATATATAAAGAGGACTTTCATACATGTGTATGTATACGAGTTTAAAATATATCGTAAATTTATTATCAAACATCGCAGCTAGTTTAAGACATTGACGGTTTTCATTTGGTACAGGAATGAAGAATGCTGGAAAACTGAAAAACAGTAACCCAGTGAAATTTAGGCTATAGATGCAACCAGGGCGTGCTCCCCAAATGCCAAGAGGAAGTACTTCCCTTTAGCTCTCTGTACTCACGGTACAAAGTGAGCTTGCTTAAGCCTAAAGGTGATTGATTGCCGGTGCAGGCTGCCTCTTAAGCTGCAACTTGAAAAACTTGAATATGATTTACCCCACTCATCACTATTCCCAAACATACCTGAAACAACCTTTTAAGATAGTATAGTCTCCCTAAACCCGCTCAGCTCAAGCAGTGAGAACTACCCCAACTCACAATGACTTTAGAATAATAGCTACAGTATCCTTGTCGTTTACAAATATTGTCTCTGATTCTCAAAAAAAAAAAAAATGTTGTAAGCTTAGAATTTCCCACCCTGTAGTAACTGGCATGCAAATCAGTCAACTCAGTCTGACGTCAGAGTCTTAGTCTTTCCATCCACACTGCCCTGCCCTCAGCAAATATTAGCACCCAAATACCACCTCCGGGGTGCCCCATCACCCGCCTCTCTATGTGACAATCCCTGCAGTGGGCACATGTCTGATTTGTGTCTCTCACCAAGGCAACTATTTGCAGAAAGAACTCCCAGCCTAGAGGACCCATCTTAGGAGTTCCTCGAATCCCCTCCCTGCCAAGGGATGTGTTAAACCCCAGTGTGTCCTTCCAAGACTCCTATGCTCGTTGCTCATATTAGCCTTGTAAAATCTTTCCATATTTCACTGGAATCTGTACGGTTGCAGACAGAAATTAAGATGCGAAGACTGCAAATAACATTACCCTCAACTGACATCCTCTTGCATAGTTCCGAATCTTCTGTCCCCAGGATCACCTCTTTCTAATCATAGCTCTATATAGGTATACAGGTAACAGGTAACTTTCATTCAGAAAATAAAATAAGAGCCCAGTGTCTCAATAGAGCTATCATATTTCACCGATATTTCCAATTAACTTAATCACTATTTGACTTCTAACAAAAAATGAAAAACGAGATAATATAAAAAGAATTTGATTCTCAAATTCTAACTCGCCATACAGATGGAAAGACAATGACAATGAGAGGTTTGTTCGCATAATATTTGTAGCTTCATTGTCTCTGTTTCCCGTGTGCTTTTAGGTCTTGCATTTTCAACATGTGCTACATGTAATGTACACATTATGTGTGTGTGCACATGTGTAGGTATGTGAGTACATGTGCATGCATGTCTGTGCATGTGTGTGTGGCAAACATGTTCACATATGTATGTGTGTGCAAAGTGTGTTCACATGTATGTGCACATGTGTACAGTATGTATGTGTGTGTAAATGTGTTCGCATATGTGTGTGCAAGTGTGTGCACATATGTATGTGTGTACATGTGTTCATATGTGTATGCATGTAAGTGCGTTCACATATGTATATATGTGCAAATGTGTTCACATGTGTATGTGTGTGCAAGTTTGTTCACATGTGTATGTATGTGCAAATGTGTGCACATATGCATGTGTGTGCACATATGTATGTGTGTGCACACGTGGCACGCACACCCAGGTGTATGTATATGTACACGCATCATCTTCACTGATCTTCACTCCAGAGTGTGTGTCATGTGTGTGCCTACACTGCAGCTGTCTTCATATTTGCCCTGTTTTCTGCCGTTACGATTCGATGACTCCGTGCAAATTTTTGAACTACTGTCTTAATACTGCCCGTTTTTGTTAGTTCCCATCTTCCACTGTTATGAAGTGAGCACCTTTATAAGTATAGTTTTTTCCTCTTTCATTTTATTTCTTTATGATACTTCTTCACCATGAGATTGCTCGGTCACATAATGCGAGAGTTTTTATCTGGCACACTAACATCTTAGGGCTTCAGATGAAGCACATGAGTTGTGATCTATCTTGAGATAATATCAGTGCTTGCCATTCTCTATACATATATAAAAATGGGGTCAACAAGATGGCTAAGCTGGTAAAGGTCCTCCCTGACAAACCGAGGACCTGAGTTTGATCCCTGCGGCCCAAATGCACAAGAGAGGACTGACTCCTGTAAGCTGTCCTCTGACTTTCATGCACACACTGTGGCTTGAACACATGAACGTGTGCACCCATACACACACACACACACACACACACATGTACATGCATATACACGCACACACACATGCATGTGCATGCATACACACACATGTGCATGCATATACATGTACGCACACACATACATGTGCACGCATACACACACATGTGCATGCATATACACGCACACACACACATGCATGTGCACACATACACACAGGCATGTGCACACATACAAACACATGCATCTGTGCATGTGCATATATACACCCACAAGCATGTGCATGCATACACATTTTGTGTGTGCACACACACAAATAAACGTTTTTAAAAGTAAATACACAAAAACAATCTTATTACACTTGGTTGGCGTTTCATTGACACTTGCTAATGTGGGAGCATTTGGCCACGTGTTTTCTCTTACTTAGAGATTCTCTCTGTTAATTTTCTCTTCATCCACCTGTCACTTCTCTGCTGAAGTAATAATTTACTGGTTGACTATTATCAACACGTTGTATTATATACACATTACATGTTCCACAAAATCGTTAAAAAACATTTCCTAGCTGATGTGGCTTCTTTAATTTCACTTCTGTTGTGGCTATTATAGAATTGCTTTACTCTTATTTGTTTAAAATTCTTGATAATTTGGTGCTATTAGTTCATTTCAAAACTAAAATTGTCACATCTTAAATAATTTTTTAAAACACATCCATTTCCAATCTTTATAAGAAATAAATCTCCCTTTTATGATTTTATCTTTATCCTATGTACTTTGAGTTCTTAGTATGTTTTCTTTTGTTAAGAAAAGGACCTATGTTTTAACTTACTGTTGTTTGGTTTTGTGGGAAGGGTCTGCTATTTACTGCTTTCCCTTTTTGCGGTGCTAGAGGTGGAGTGGGAGAGCGGGGAGGGGCGCTAACCACGTGTTCTGAAGCCTTGCTGCGGCCCCGCCCTCTTAGATGGTTTTAAGGCATCAACACAGGATCTAGCTCACCTGTTTTCTTTCTTTCTGGCTTTTCTACTCATGTGAAACCCTCTTCCCCTTTCCACCACCCTCTCCTTCTGAAACATCAGTTAGTTCCCGTTGTGCGTGGCGACCTCTGCTTTTACGTCTCTCCGCTCACCCTTATTAACATATACTTGATTTTTTATATTTCAGTCTTCGCTTCTAAACATAGTTCTCTTGAGGGTAAACTCAGAATTTTTATTCATCTCTGTACTTTGTCAGTAGAGAACACAAGCAGAACATAGAAGCATTCGGCAAGCGCTCGCGGCTTCGTTTGCCTTGTTTCCACGGTAGACAGTAACTCTGAAATCTCGGGAGGCGCTACTCGCGCGTGCTGATACCTGCTACAGCTGTGATCGGTAGCAGTGCAGCATAGTGGAACCAGCCCTTGATGAATTTTCTACTACGTTAGAAACAGCTCATGCGTTAAACTATGCTTCCCTTTATAGGAGAAATGTAAAAATTTTATATTTACAAAAATGCAAAAATGGATAGATGTTCTATCAACTCAGGATATTCTGGATAAAATTATTCTTTCTTGGTTGACAAGATGGCTCACAGGGCAAAGGTGGTTGCTACCAAGCATAATGATATGATTCTAATTCCCGGGTGCAAGGAAAGAACAAATTCCCACAAGTCATCATCCTCTGACCACACATGCACCATACACACACCACGATACACACACACACACACACACACACACACACGCAAATATATTTTTCATTTAGAAAAATTATTCCTTCCTATACACAATAGGAAATAAAAATTCTTTATACTCCAAAAATATCCCAGGTCTTCTTATAATTTCTATAATTTCCTCCAGCCTAATAACCCAAGAATGAAATTTTAACTTTACATAGTTAGATGCTATTCTGATAGAATCAATGTTCAAACCAGAAAATACTGAGCTAGTAGTAAATAATGTCTAGAGACAAACAAATAATTGTGAAAGATGTAATCAAAAGTGTTTTCCAATGTATGATACAAGAATGTATTTAAATTCACATGGTTTAAAATATAGACATTATAACATCATGCCATTTTATATTTTAGAAATAATGCATTAAACCATGGGATATATCCCAGTATGTGAAGGTGGAAAATATTCAATCAGCCACATCTTTTAAAGACTCACTTCCCGACTACACAGTTGGGGCCGGAGGAAGAGAATATTCCTGTATTCTAATGACTATTTGCATAGCTATAGAAAAATCCAAACCACCATAAAACAGCGTGCTCTTTGCTTTCTTAAAGGCATCTGACCTGATGAAGACAGGATACAGTCTTCATCCAGGATACAGGATACAGATAATCACATCCTTTGGGTTTCTAGTGTTTAAAATGGTCTTTCAGCAGGGTCCTCGCTGTCTAGAATAATATTAAACATGCAAGCGTTTACCTTCTTGCCTTCAGACTTGCTGCTGAGCCCTGGCCGGGGAAGTTTCAATCCACACCCTGTCAGGAATGGAAATATATCAGTGTGGCCCCTCCCCTCCCGTGCTGGCACCTTTCCAGATGCCATGTCGAAATCTAGAGTAAAACTGTCATTGATTGATCGAGAGGGAATGAAAAGGTGGCTGATAGTCCTTAAACAGGTGCAAATGCCCCCTACTTTCTATTGCATTAAGTGTTTAATGTAACGATGTTTCTATTTTCTTTGCTACTTCCAATTGTGCCTTTTCACGAATCCCTAAAAATAAACTTTGTCCAGTACCCTTCACTTCAGAGTCGACAGTAGAAGAAAGCAGGGGTCTGATTTATGTCATAGGCTCGTTGTCCTAGATGTCTTATATCGGATGGTCAACTATCATGAGCTTCTACAACACATTCGAGGTGTGTTTTAAGCTATTTTCAAAGCAGGGATATTTTTCTTGCAGTGGTGAAATGTGGGACTGTAGGCTGTTACTTGATTGATGGCTGGAATAACTGAATACCAATCAGATGGCAGGGATTATAAGAGAATCTGATAGAGATATTATGAATGAGAAAGGGGGGAAAGGAGAGAGAGAGAGGGAGGGAGGGAGGGAGAAAAGAGAACCTTCTAGAAGAGAACCACTTATTAGGCAGCAGAGAAATACATCGGACATACACCCGTATCACCCAAACCGCTGGCTGTCTCCTGTGACTTCTTCAACTCTAACCTGCTCGCCTATCTTCGAAGCCTTTACTCAAGGAACGTCAGGGTCTCGGATGCCTCCGCTTTCCTCTTACGAAACTTATGTAAGAGCTTTCGTAAGCTTTTTTCAAAGCTTAAAAGATATTCAACAACTGGGGAAAGGGGTTTTAAAGCTGAACCCAAGAAAGGTCTGAGGGTTGTACAAATAAGAGAGAGCTGTGGAGAGTCACTGGAAGCCAACAGGATTTAGTTCCCTCTCTTGTTTGCTTATCTTCTTTCACTAACGTCTTTGTCAATGCTTATCCTGTCACAAATATGATCGGCTAATATAAATGGACTTCAAATGACCTGTGCTTCAATGGCACTGCTTTTATGGGGCATATAAGCTATTTACACATCTGGTACACAAATGAAGCAAGTTAAAGCCATCCTTACGACATAAGCTGTCACTCAATTGGAATTAATGGCATAACAGTGAGAGGCTTTCTCCAGTCTCAACAATAACAAGAGAAGACAAGTTTCCCATGAATGTTCTCCCCTCCCTGATCACTTGAAATGTGTATCTGGTTTGGTTTGGTTTTCTCTACAATTCCAAACACCACTTAGCTATTGGTAATGATTTGCAGGAAGATGAACACGTGTTTCCAATAAATGCCTTATCCTAACTGATCGTTGGCTTCTTTGTGCAGGTGTTTGCCATTTCGGCCTTTTACAAAGATTATTTTTTAACCTTAGAGCAGGGTAGTTTCTTACCTATTCCCATGAACTTCTGGGTTTTTCCCCCCATTTTGCTATTGTTGGGATGTGGATATATCCCTGGGATTTTAGGCAGCTCCACAGATCCAATCTCATTTGGTTATCTTTAATCTATGATTACATCTGCGCCCCCCAGAAGAAGAATCTGACTACAGATGTGTCTGCGCTAAAAAGCGTAAAGACGTGGAGTGTGTGATAGTTCCAACAGCGATGGCAGGCTCTGCATGCTGAAGTCACTTGGCATATAACCGCCAAAGAGGGGGTGAGTGTTGTGCGCGCTCTATGGGACAAGCATCCTTAGGGCACCACACACACAGTCTCGTCTGAACAGCGAAGACAGTCTGTCTCCAATGTTGGTGACCTTAAGCACAGAAGAATGGCTGATCCTGATCATGCTACATTCTTCAACCTCTTTCTAGTCATAACCTTGTTTTCAGAGTTCTGTGGATGCCTTTAGAGAAAACACAGACTCTGAAGTGATCAAGGAATTGGAAGGAACTGGAGGTCAACCAGCCAGTCTTCTTAGTCAAGAAGAAGGGAAGGAGACACAAAAAACATCTGTCGCCACGCTATAAAAAATAGTGCCTGCTTCATCAAGAATGGCTTCCTCCCAGGTATGTTACAACTCATCACGAGTTACAAGCCAATCAATTAACCTTTTAATGACTAATTAGGCTTTTTTGTGCCTGGAATTAGAAATTCAAAGGATGCCAGAATGATTCACCAAGCAAAGGCTTTGCCAGCTGCTGATACAAAACACCGTGATTAAAAGTCTCTTATTGGTGACAGCAGTGTACGGAGATATTGTTAAGAATGAGTTTCATGTCTAATTTTATACCTCAATGCCGAGAAAACAAAATGTGTTTATAGAAAAAAGTATCAGAAGAGACACTAATTTAAAACTGGCCTTGAAACACCAATTCCACTGGGCATGGTAGCACACACCTTTAATCTCAGCACTCTGGAGGCAGAGGCAGGTGTGTTTCTGTGAGTCTGAGGACAGCTAAGGCTGTATAGTGAGGCCCTGCCCCCACTGCCCCAAAAAAAGGGCAACTCAATACCAATTCCTCTTCCAATAAAAGCCTTCAGTTCTCTCAGAGCACAAACTGAAGCGTCTAAGACTGGAAACGATGTCCACTGCCTGACCAAGGCTGACTGAGAGGTGGAAATAAGATACAGGGGCAGAGAGATGGTAGAAGACCGTAGGAGCAGAGCACGTGGGGGTCAGGACCTAGGTCCACCTGAATCTTACTGCCTGGGTCCTTGAACGAACACCTTTTGAGTGTGAATCGTCTCACCTGCAAACAAGTAAAAACCAATTCGTATTCAATACACTTATTCTATTCCAAAATTGTAAAACAGGTCTTCATTCTTGAATCAGTCTTGACAAAGTAAAGCCCCTGGTAAATCCGGTCCATTTTCCACGTAGGATTGTCTATGGTTGTCTTTGCCCTGCCCCTGCAGGCTTGGGTAGTTGTGAAGAAACCACACGTCCTGCAAAGCCAAGATTTACCCTTCACTAAAACGTTTGCTCATGATGCTTTGATTGCTTTAAATGGTGACCTAGCATAACTTTGAAGCCTATAAAGGTTTTACATCCTCAAATATGCAGCTGATCCTTACACGGATTAAATGTTTAGCACACGTATAAGAAATACAGTTTCTTCCACTAAAAATGCATTTGGGGCAGGAAAGGGGCGTGGTTAAGAGCACTCATTCTCGCAGAGGACCTGAGTTCAGTTCCTAGTAACCAGGTCAGGCAGCTTACAACTGCCTTGTGACTCCAGCTCCATTGGCTCTAATGTCTCTGACCTCCCTGGACACCTGAACTCACATTCAGAAACAGATACGCCTATACATAACTTAAAAGTGTGTGTTTTGGTTTGACTTCAATCCCAGGTAAAACTCTAACCCCCCTTTAGGACCGCTGTAAAATAAAAAACTCAAATGTTGATTCATTGAACAGCTAATTATCAAGTGCCAACTGTGTGTCAGTCGCTGGGCACATGAAGAAAGAGAATGTCATTGTCCCCGCACTCACGACTTCTGCCACAGGAGACCTCTACAGGGCAGTCTAGATCACCTGCACAGCCATTTAAGATCTTATGGCCGTAGGCCTTTCCACTTAGGTGATTTCATTCAGCCTTCCAACAACTCGGAGGAAACCTCACTATCTCAACATGACTTGAGAGAGAGTGAGAACTAGAGCAGTTCAGCCACACTGCGAGAAAGCCGCAGGATGGGTGGCAACTGAGCACCTGTTCTCTAAGACTTCCCCGCGTCGAGGTCTACAGCACACATGACTTTCAAATCCGGACAACTTACCCAAGAGTCATCACTACTTACAGTAACTCGTCTACCTTTCAGTACGGACCTGCAAGCTGGTGTGGGCCGTCTGCAGCCGACGTCCGTGCTCTGAGGAAGTCGACTGAGTACCGCACGGTAGGAACAGCCAGGCTCTGCAGCCTGCAGAGACTGGTAAAGAGAGGTGTTGTGCAAGCAATTCTGTGACTTTTAAATAATGATCATGAATCAGATTCATTTCAAGCTGGCACGCTGCCCGCTTATTTCCCGAAAGCCATAGATTAGGGGCTAGGGCCTTTAATAATTTGGCTGCTAAAGGGACCGGAGCTTGGAATCTCTGTTCTTTGTTCTCCCTAAGTACATGGCCTTTTTGAGCACAGCGCTACATCAAAAGTCAATAATCTACCTACGAAATACGCCAAATCCAAGTGTAGTGTGCTCCGCAGCCTGTGCCAACGCACCACCAAGTGATCTGGGTACAGACGGATCTATATGGTCCTAAGCCAAGTGGAAAGCCATAGCTTTATGGTTACCGTGTTGTCAACTTCTCTTCGAGATACTTGTGACCTGCTCAGTCATGACCACGGACCCACGGCTGTCTAGGACAATTCCCTAACCATCTTCATCAGCTAATATCTTGTCTTCTGACATCTCAAACAGAACATAAACAACAGGGAAAGTCTCCCCTCCCTGCTTCCTCGCCACAGTTCTCTCTCTCTTCGTCTCTTTCTTCCTTGTCTTTGCCCTTCCTTATCCTCGGACACAGATCACCAAATTTCTCCATCTGTGGCTCTCTCTCTCTCCCTGGTATCTCCTCCTCATCAGTAAGACCACAACAAATGGATTAACGCTCCTACACAATTCCGAAACTACTATCTATGAACATAAAACCTTGACTCTTTTTAAAGCGCAGTTCGTATTTTGTTAGGGATAGGGCCAGGAGGAATTCAAGATTCTTGAGATCACTTGGTCCAATTTGTAGCATGGAAGTAAAGTTCTGCCGTTGGTTTTCGGCAGAAAGGCTTTTTCCTCAGTCTGAGAACAGCACAGTCCAGTTCAGAGTTAGGGGCCACGGTATATTCTAAGACACGAGAAAAAAAAAAAACAACATAGTTACATAGTTTTGTGGGTTGTGAAGATTTAGCCTATAACTAGAGAACATGAGATCTGAAAGCACTTAAACTAGTGCATCAGCGGCAGATTAGAACCAAACCTCTATGAAACAGATTTAATCTAAGAATAATGATATAAACACATGTTTATGTATGTTTATACATGATATAAGATAACTGTAAAAGCCATACAATCTTGAATAAGGAGATAGTTAAAAAAAATTAGAGGATAATAGGATATCAATGAATTCTGGGTAATGTTGTCATTTGAAAAAGAAAACTTTAACAGTGAAGAAAAATAAAGACAATGTACAAGTCCAGAACAATCTATGACGCTCTACATGCTCTTCTTACACCGTTGAGCTCAGACTACATTTGCGGTTTGTGTCCATTTTAATTTAATACTTCACTCTAAATATGCCCCCATATCCTGGAATTCCATTTAGAAAGAATCGTTTGTAAGCCACTCCATCCATCCTCTCGATTAAACGTTCAGGTGGCTTCCAAGTTTACATGAATAGTGCCATTTACATCGTTTTAACCTTCTAATCCGAATCTCAGAGGCTCTCCTCTCTCCACATAGATGCGTGGGTGGTGAATTACTGAGCACGGTTCACGAGCGTTTTTAAACCAGAATGCTTCATTAAACTGCACTGTGGGGAAAGCCCACCAGGAGTACATGGGAGAGTGTGCTGTTTCACTAACATTGTGTAAACCCAGCTTTTCCTCCCTAAACTGAGCATTGACCATCTGTCTCCTAAGGGAAATCCCCAACACAGGAAAGAAAATGCCCCTTGCATCTCCTATAAAATAAATCTTTGCTCTACACAAGTAGACAAGACTAGGTATTCCATGGTTCTTTTCAAGTCAGACTGTACAGATCCTTAAAACTAGTCTGTCACCGTGGGGTGGGGACAGGGTGTAACCACCTAATTTTCTGAGTATTCTTAAGGGAACAAAGACAACTTGGAGCCTCCCTGTGACTCTCACAGGATTGCAATTCCGCATAACCTTGTGCTGAGCTTCTCCGGAGCACGAGCCCTTGCTCTGGAAGGTGGGCTATTTCAAACACCTGGGAAGACAACTCCTCAAATGTGCAGGTTCTCTGATTCTAGCAGTGCACTTTATGGGAACTCGAAAGACCCAGCATGTGTCCAGTTGGTCCATGCGGCATGTTGTCCCTGCCTTGACTGCCTCGCTATCTCCTCCAACTTGAGGGATTCTGGGAGAGTGGTCACCCCACGACCCCAGACTCCTTGGGGAAGGGAACATTGCGTTACATTTAAATGTAATCCCATTGCATCTGGAATGTAACTCATTCTAGAAAAACTCTACTCCAGACATCAGTGTAAAGACCCAAGTAGAATGTCAGCGTTTTGACAGCCTTTTATGTGAAATTCGAAAGAGGAAGACACCTGGGCAGCGGAGGGGAATGCTGGGAGGACAGAATTCTTGACATAGATCTCTCCACTGTCCTCTGCTCTCCCGTGCACAAAGCCTTCTTCCGTCCCTTCTGGAGATGAGCGAGGCCAAGGCTTCGCGACACATTGCGCCTCTGAGGGCTAGTGCAGTCCTGTTGTTTTTAACAGAGATTATTTACTTTTCTTAGTTATTCAAAAGAGAAAAAAAAATAAGATTAAGAATTACAAACATACAGCCTACCAATAGAATTCCGTAAGATGTACATCATTATTCAAGTTAGATGTCTTACTAATTGTATAAAAGTGTTTGCTTTTTTATTTTCTATCATTTTTTTCTTTCCTAGAATGACATCAATTCTCCCTTCCGTTTTCTCCCTGCAGCCCCTCTCACATACCCATCCTGGCTTTCTTTCAAATCTGTGGCCTCTTTTGTTCATTAATTGTTCTTATATATGTATACATATACCCGTGCACGTATATTTCCCTAAGAATAACCTGCTCAGTCTGTATGATGTTAGTTGCATGTATGTCTTCAGGACTGATTATTTGGTTCTGGATAATCAGTCAGTGTGCCCTTCTGTGGGGAAGACTATTTCCCACACCCTCAGCCTTCCTTAGTTCCTATAGTTCTTTGTGTAGGGTTGAGGCCTCATCCACTTTGTCCGTCGGGGTCAGTCATCCTTGTTCGGTTCACATTTGGGCAGACATGTCGGTGGCCTCAGTGTGACTTTATTTTTAAGATCAGTTTCAGGCTTGCTGGAAACTACACAGGAATGCACAGTGTTTATTTGGTCTTTATTACAAACCCTCATCTGCTCCGAGCCTTTGGAATGGATGTGGCTACGGCTGGTGCTGAGGATCCCTGGGGCCCTGGAGAGGGCTCAGGATTGGGGAGAAGAAGTCATGCTTAGAGAGAAGCAATGGCCCTGGAGATTGGGGAGCTTGGGTCCCCTGCTCTCATGGGAACCAGGCAGATGGGTAGTTTAAATATTGGTCAGAACGATTCAGACTTTTGAGGAGAGCTCTGCCCAAAGCAACCACGCGTTACCTCCATCAGGTTACCTCCAGATCCTGGCACTATCGAAGAAGGAACAAATAGCAGAATTTAACATTGCGAGAAAGGCCACAAATGAAACTAATGATAGGCCAGTGGAGAAAAGCCTCATCCATCCGGTTCGTTCCCTGTGTTGTGATGAGATCCATGTTCAGGTACCTTGCCAGCGTCAAGATGGATTCCATTCTCTGTTCAAGATTTGTTTTTAAAAAAATTCATCACAGAATGAACTTAGGGACAAGTGAAATGGCTCTGCTAGTAGAGGTGCTTGCCTCCAAGCCTGGTGACCTGAGTTCGATCCCAGGAGCCCACAATGTCCGAAAATAACTGATAGCCACAAGTTGTCCTTTGACTGCCACATGCAAGCCATGCACATGCATGTACACACACACTTGTAAACACACATGCACACAGACATACACACACACACACACGTGCACACAGATATACACACACACACGTGCACACAGATATACACACACACACATGTGCACATATACACACTTGTAAACACACATGCACACAGACATACACACACACACACACACGTGCACACAGATACACACACACACGTGCAAACACACATACACATATGTGCACGCATACTTGCAAACACACACACTCACACACTTGCAAACACACATGCACACACATGTGCACACACATGCCTGCACACACATACTTACTGACTTGGTCTTTACAAATTCTTGGAGCGCTGGCGAGCCACTACTTCCTTCTTAAGGCCAGCAGTGACCTTATCATGCTCCTGCGTGTGTTCCGTGAGCGTGTGACAGCTGGACTCTTCCATCTTTCAGATTCCACTCGACTTAAGACATCCTGGAACTTCTCTTACGTGTTCCAAATCCTTCGCTTTGGAGTCTAGAAACGTCCTTTTCCACTGTGCACAGGCAGGGCTCACCAGATGACCAGCAGACTCCATTGTGGAATCCGCATTTTTGAAACCTTGTGTTTCCTGATTAGTATAGGGTCCAAATTTTAAGTGTAGAGTCCTCTGGAGCCAAAGTCCATTTTAAATGTCTCAGAGCAAAAGATTTTTTTTTATTGCTTGACAGTTTCATACATTCACATAATTAATTTTAGTCATAATCACCCCATCCCCTACCCCATACCCCTTTCTCATTCTCCCCTCCCCACAATCCCCCACCAAGGAGTTCCCCCACACCTGCTTTTCTGTCTTTTCCCTGTGTGGCCCACTGAGTTTAAATTATTAGAGTTTTTAGCGTACTTAAGGATGCATTTCACAGGCTTCAGCAATCCCAGTGTTGTTCGTCTCTGCTCTGAAGCTGTCGTCACGTTCCCAGGGCTCTCCCCGTGCCGATTAGACTTCTAACTCATTAGTCAAAATTAGACCCGGACTCTCAGGTCTCCTCTCATCATCACATCACCATGCTGTTGCGATGCCCTAGTCATCCGAGGTTAGTATTTCTTTTTCTACAAAGTTGAAATTGACATGTAACTGAATGGATCGAGGAAAAAAGAGAAATCATCCCGAATGAGATAACCCAGAACCAAAAAGACAGTGAATATTGTTATCTTATCTGTGGATGTTAGCTTTTAAGCCTTTGGTGTGTGTGCTGTTACAATCTGTATAACCACAGAGCCTAGGCACCCAGTAAGGGGCTACGGAGGAGGGAGCGATCTCCCCCGGGAAGGGGAAGTAGAATATATAGTTACGGAGAGACGAGGGAAACCAGAATGAGCAGATTAGATGTGGAGGAGGGTGGAAGAGAGAAGCAACAGAGGGACCGTGGGGGGAGAACCAACACTGAGGGCGAGTTGAAAGCCACGTGGAAAGCTACCACTTTAGAAGCTTCCTACAATACATACACCTATGGAAAAAGCCTAAACAGAGTCACCAAATAATACCCCAGCTAGGCACCTTCCACCAAAAACTGTAAAATCCAGTGCCAGGAACAGGGATACATCTATCTGAGTCAAAGGGGCTCCATGGAAGCGTGTACAGCACACCGCTGCTGTGGCGGCTCACCAAAGAAGACAAGGAGGCGCTTTCATAGGTTGGAAACCCTGCCAGACCCTAGCAGAGAGAACCACCATCCTGGCCAGTGCCTGACTTGACAGTAGAACCCTGCACTCTCAGCTCAGGTGTTTCTACTGATTTAGCACTCCTCAGGTGCAGGTCATAACCAATCAAACATCCCCTACATCCCAAACAACACCTGCAAAACAATACAAAATGCCCTCGACAGCCCCTCACCCAACAGTGCATAAAACAATCTTAAATATAGCTAAAAATAAATTTCCCCCAACAGAAACTCCCAAACATCTCAGGCTCTTCCCAAAGCTATTCCAATTTGCTCTCCACAAACTGATGTCAAGGCTCCATTGCTGAAGAGAGCACCTACATAACATATCAAACACAGAGACATTGAGCCAGTGCCTAACTAAAGGCTTCGCCCCTCCTGACTAGTGTTCGGGGTGCTAGCATGTACTCTTCCTACTACCAGAGGAGAAAGGGTTAAACATCAACCCAGCCACAAACCCAGTGATCTATCACTGTGACCTGCCTTCAAGAAATGCTGGCGAGGCAGTGGTTCAAATGTTGCTGGGTTTCAGGCCCACTCCATGAGATGGATCCCAGGCTGGATGCTGCTCTGCTGGCCAAGAGCATGGGAATGGGCAGACCATGAGCCTAGAAAAAAAAAAAAAAAACAAAGACTATTTTTCTGTTAAAGGAGCATAGCAATAATCCGGCCCAACGATTTTGCACCTAGGCACATACTAAAGAGAAATGAAAGCATATGTCAACTATTAAAAAATAAACTTGCATATGAGTGTCCATAGCAGTATTACTGGCAAAGGTCAAAAGGCAGAAAAAACCAAACTGTCCGTCAACTGACCAATACATAAGGAAAATGGGTTCGTTTCTCCATATGACGGAATATTACTTAGCTTTGAAAATACAAAGCATCCATACAAGACATAATACAAATGGGTGAGCCATGAAAACATTGGAACAACGAGGAAGTGAGTCCCAAAAGGAAAGCACATATATATTTTATTATCTCAGCGGCATAAATGTCCAGCATAGGCAAAACCAAAGAAAAATATACCTGCTGCGTGCTTCCAGGATCAGGGAGTAGAACAGGAACTGCGAATGCATACTGAGTCCTGGAGGGGGGGGGGGGAAGGGATGACAGTTCTAGACGTGACTATAGTTGTGCTTGCACAGCTCTAGAAATTCATTAGACACACTGGCGTGAAAGATCTCCTCGGAGAATTATATCTTAATAAGTCCGTCGTTCCCTTCAAAATGTCTCAAAGGCATTGCTTGCAGCAGATCCAGATGTCTAAGGAGGTGTCCAAATGCCTGAAGACCATCCGTATGGACATTGTGTTTCCGTAGTCCTCTTTTTCTGAGAGCATCCTGGAACGCACAGTCTCCCCGCCTCAGCCTCCCCGCTGGCGGGCAGCACCTGATTGCATGGTACTTTTAACGTCAACTGTAAGTAAACAACTCATCGTTGAACATATGCTCAGATGGTGCTTCTGGAAGTTAAGAAGGCAGAGCCAACACCGAAAATTCATGGAACTTCGATTTATAGTGGAAAAATGTCAACGACTTCCCCAATCCATCACGGTGTCCTTATTCTCCGTCCAGTCACCTGAATGTGTTCCCTCGTGCTCTCGATGGCAGTAGAATATCTCTAAATATTATTTGCTGAATGTAACTTGATCAATGTTATCAGCCTCGGGTGAGCTTTAAACCGTGCCAAGAAGCTTCCTATGTGCGTTATAATTCGGTCGTTTGCCATCGGCCCCTCGGGAAAATCAAAACTCGTCGGTTTGTTTTACTCTTCCTAGTGTTCAATAACAATCTTCCGGGCACACCGGTACAGCGCATCCCCATTCCGGGTGCATTTTAGAAATAGGGGTGTAGATGTCAGTCAATCAAATTATCCTTCAGGCTTTACACGCTGCGGCTCTGTCATTAAACCTGCACGATGTTGCCATAGGAAGCGCACGTCTGCTTTGCCGTTCCATTATTTTCCTGTCATCACACCTGCACGTGTATTATTCCTTTATTCACTCAATCCACCGAAACAGAAGGCAGAATTCATAAAGCGTTCACAGATATAGGGTGTCGAGATCACGTTTCTCCCCTGGAGGAAGTGACTTACTGGGAGAGAGACAGAGGGAGGAACATGTGGTTTACTGGGGAGAGACAGAGGACACAGTTGTGAACCTGCAAACCTCTGCACACCGGTTCTTTATCAGAGTCCCAGCTGAGGCAAAAACATGTCTGGCAAATGAGTCTGGGATGTGAGTGCGTGCTCGCTGATGCTGACAAATGTATATTCGTGGTAGTAAATTTAATCTTTCTTTATTTCTTTCATGGTCTTATATTGGTGAAGTTTCTCCCTTAGAGAGAACAGATATTTATTCCTCTATACCTTCTAGACTTCATTTTTCACTTTGTTTATGTCTATCAAGAACTCATTTTGGAGACAGGCATGGTGAATACTTCAGAGGCAGAGACAGGAGGATGACACCTTGGAGGCCAAACATGGACTATACGGCAAGTTCCAGGCTAGCCTGAACTATGTACTAAGGCCCTGACTAAAACAATAAGTAAAAGTATTTATTTTGGTCTATGATGTGAGGTAGAGATTTTGAGCTATGTTTTTGTCTAAATGTCTAGCCAACATTCCCAGGACTAAGTGGAGAATTGTCACCTTTTTCCTGTCATGGATTTTGAGAGTCTACACTGACGGAATGTGAATTGCATGAAAACAGTATCCTTGCAGAGGACGCATGAAATACTATCTATGCATAATATTGAGCCACACATAGCATTTGGTGCATGGAACCTTCCCAAGAGTAACAGTGATTAGCTCAGTCCAACAGAGATCAGCTTCTGTCCAACGAAGCAGTCAGCTTTGGGCAGGGCAGGTAGGGAGAGAGGTGGACGCTTTAATCCCCTCCTCGCTTCCTTCTTGGGTGTAAAAAGAGGACTCCCTTTTGTTTATGAGAAAGATAATCTCCCTAAATCTCAGTTCTACTAACACTGGCCAAAGTGGTAAAGAACAGAGTTCCTCTTGTTTTAACTTGCGATACCTTGGTTGGCTTCACGTTAATACCTTTCCGCGCATAACATGAGGCGCCATGTCCTAATGTTTTTTAATCCAATGCCACTGTTAATAATTAAGTTGTCTTGTATTTTGTTGTTGGTTTACACACGCTTTAGACGTCGTAATTTTTTACCTGTGGATCCTGTTGTGAATCTTCTCTCATCTCTATCATTTGGTCTTCAATTTTATTGTTATGTAGTTCAAAATATAGACTTTATTTTTACTTTCATTAAATCAAGGGTCCCTTTTTCCTTAGATTTTTTTTTTTCCTTGAGAACATTTGCTTCATTTTAAAAAATCGGTATCAAGGTCTAATTTCAAATGTTGCAAGAATATTGCAAAAAGCTACAATGTAACCTTGACACAGATTCGCCAATTATTGATATTTTGTCTCATTTGCTTTACAGTTGTTTCTCTCATATGCATGGGTGCACATGCCTGTGTGTGTTCAGAACTTATTAGCAAATTCGATGAGTATAGCGTGCCTTTTCCTCTATGTTGTACATTTCCTAAGAGAAAAAAATGAAAATCCAGTACATAACAATAGCACGATTATTGAAATCTGGACAGTTAATAGAGTTCACAGTACATATTCCAGTTTCCTTTGTTGTCCCCAAATGACACTTAAATACATCTTTTTTTCAGTCTGTAATCTAACCCAGGATTGTGGGTTGCATTTTGTAGTCATTTCTCTTTTGTCTTCTGACCTGGGAATATTCCCTACCTTTCTTGACCCAAGGCTTTTAGCAGGGTACAGCCAGGTATTGTGTAAAACAGCCCTGAGTTGTGGTTTTTTTTTTTTTTTTTTATTTCTACACGATTAAATCCAGGTTATATGTTTTGGACAAGATTAACATGTATGATGTTCCTTTACAGAGCGATGACTCCATGCTATGTCCCGTGGTGCCCTGGGACTAGTCATTGTGCCCCTGGTCATCAAACTGGGTGGCACCAACTTTAAGTCATTACTGCCCCTGTTACTGTGTAAAGGAGAAACATACTTTAGATAAGTAAACATCCTGAAAACATTCCTGGAGTTTCGCACCCTTTAATGATTCTCATTTAAATGATAACACTATTAGCTGCAAAATTGTGACTTTAAAATCAACACTCTTTGTATTTATTCATCGACGATCTTGGGTGTCGTTCTTAAAACTAGCTTTGAAACTCGTCTAAAGTGGCTTAGGAAGAGTTGCTTCCTTTCTCTGAGACACGGACTCTTCTGCTCCAGGAAAATCTGAAGGTGTCCCACATGAAACCAATTTGTTGGTCATCATGCACAGTGAATGTTAGGCAACTTTGATTTCCAAATACCTCGGATCCCAAGCACACACCTTCCTCACTACCTAGTCATTATGCCAGAAGCAACGAGGACAAAACCACTGTTGCAGAGTGTTGCCAAGACCAAAAAAGCAACTTGTAAGGCAGGTCCCGATGACTAATGGACTGACACACCGTATAGGAATACGAATGTGTCCAACTCGCTGGGGACTCTGGCTGGTGGGTTTCTCCTCCTTTGGTAGGTTCTCTCTGCTGACAAAATGAGAAATGAACGTTTTGTGAATTTTGGGTTCTTCTCATGTTCCGTTAGATTGACACCTCTGAACCCAAGTGTTCTGTCAAAATCAGCAGAGCCCAGTTCTGTGTACAGGCCAATATCACACTTGTTTGTGGAAAATTCATAGGGCAGTGTGTGTGTGTGTGTGTGTGTGTGTGTGTGTGTGTGTGTGTCTGGGAAATAACCATGGAAGACCCTACCATGATAAACCCAGGTCCCTCTAACCCTAATATAATAAGTCTCTATAGCTATCCACAGGTAAGTCAAGTAAAAACAAAAAAAGTATTGATTTGAAAGCTGTCGTTGATGGCGCAATTGGGCGACTTTATTCAATTTTGTTTTCGTTTAGATGCCGAGGCTCCGGTGTAGGGATATTAATTAGGAAGCACTGATAAAGAATTTCTCCACCGAATGTGAGAGTCTCCCGAGCAAGAACCAAAATTAATAGTCACACAATGAAGCAAAGACGGAAAAGCATGGACCAGCAAGCCAGTGTGCTGCCAGGTTTTAAACGCTGCAGTCTCTCTCTGCATCCCAACGCCACCTCACCTCACAGATCTTTTCTCTGGAGGCTAAAATCATCATTGGCATGTTCAGCCTAACCTCCTTAGGTCTTCATCAAGGCTTAGGGCACAGCCACCTCAATCCAAAGGCCATAAAGATTTAGAGCTTAAAGAAAAGTATCAGAGAGAAAAGAGAAAACCCATCCCCCTACTCCAAACATGGGCGTGTTCCTCTTTCCTGAACAGATTTTATAATTCTACCCTTGTATGTAGACTTTATTTTGGGCATGACGATGCAAGAGTTGGGAAGGTTTACCATGAGAGAGGAAAGAGAGAGATTAATTTACAAACATGTCATAATGGATAGAGTCATGCAAACCTCCAAGACCCCAGGTCTAGATCCGCAATGAGGAAGGTCAGAGCTTGCTCACCATAGCCAGCAGGCAGTTGGGATTAACACGTTTTCAAAAGGCTTACTAGCCTTCTCTTTCATTATCTGCGGAGGCATTAAGGGTTTAGATAAGGAGAACCCCGATTTCTCCCAGCTGTGACAGTCTGTCATTTCTGACTTGGGGGAAGAGGAAGGGGGTGCCATATTTGTTCATATGAAAATTGAAGGGATGAACAATGGCTGGATTAGTTGATGCTACTGTGAAGATGGCAAGGTGAATGACAATCTCAAACGCAGTCTTCATATTTAATCTTATGGCACTCTCCCCCACCCAAGATTAGAACTTAACTTTTGATTCATAAAGACTGACTGAGTGCTTACTATGAGCCAAGGGTTTATGTAACAAGAAGAATCTGTCACACCCAAAATCAGTTTATTCAAGCTTAGGAGAGTTTAGAACACCTGGAAACTGTACCCTACAAACAAGAATAGCAGCAACAAGGTCTCCCATTCCTGCGCACGCCTCTGTCTTCTTTTTCTCTACTTTTCATTCTGCTTTCATTTCAGACATCATCAAGAAGCCAGAATTTGCATGAACGGTTTGCAGATTCACCCCTACAGGCAGCAGCTCTTCAGCAAATTTTCCAACTGAATTTCAAGAACCATTTGCATCTACCATGGAGACAATCTCTTTCATCTTTAGCAACTCTGCTCTTAATGATGAGTACAGGGTGGATAAAAGACAGAATTGTTGAGTCGGAGAAAAGTTGCTGAAGTTTTCACCTCTGCCTGCTACACCCCCACCACTCCTATAAACACCCAGCCCAGGATATCATGTGATACCAACCCCCTAATCAGCATTCTCCTGATGTCTGCCAAAACCCCAGTATTCAGGTTCGATGAGAACTTGGTCTTTCTCTCATTGCCGTGAAAGTGGGAGAAGGTGAATAGCTGGTCCGATAAGCTACAGGTGAACAGAAATTTCCTATAACATGTGTGACCTTCTCAGAAAGCCCATGACCTTGATGGACAGTCCTTGGCCAAATGGCTGTGTGAAAATACTGAAGTATTTTCCATCATGTGCAAGAGTATGGCAGGATCCTGGCAAGCTTGTAAGCAGAGAGCTGGGGCTGAGCAATCTCGAGCTTTGGGAGCTGAAATACACAATGTGTAATATATCTGTGTGGCATTCAAGCACGAATAAGACATTCTGTGACTTTTCCAACAGGCCATATGGAATAGGGAGGATAGGCTTCAGTCCCAAGGGCCTCGAAAACCAGCTGATGGATCCATATTGATTACAGTGCTGCTAGTGCCAAGATCTCAGAAATAACCTTTAAGCCAATAGGAAGTGTCATGAGTGCCAGACCACCGCATGGCTCAGAGCAGCAGACTTCACCGTAACAGGAGCTTTTTCAAGCTCTGCTCCCAGCTCTGACTACCACAACTTGGGCAAAAACTATTCCACTGTAACTATATAACAACCTTTCCCCCAGGAATGAAATTCTAATAGATATAATTGCTTCACTTAAATAATCTCTTGAACACTTGGGTGTTTGTTGCAGGTTATCTGTATCAGGAATAGTAGGAAACACTGTGTGGTTTATAAGAATGGTGGGAGCGAAGCAAGCATTTGGTGACATTCCACTTAGTCAAGAACTAACCTATGTAGTTTATTAGTTGACCTCACTTAATGCTTAACAGAAGAAAGGATTATTATTCCTGCTTTGCAGATTAAGAAGTGGAAACTCAAGACGTTAAGTAATGTTGTGGAAGTTTAATTTTAGTTATGCTTGAAATTTTTTTATGCACTGTTGGGTGAGGGGCTATCCGAAGTCTAAGGCATTCTGTATTGTCTGTGGGTGTTGGATTTCTGTGGGGGATGTTTGATTGCTAATGATCTGCACGTGCTATCAGTAGAATAACTGAGGTGCTCTAAAAGAATGAAAACACCTGAGCTCAGATGCTCGGGCTTCCACTGTCCAGGACAGCTCTTGCCAGGATGGTGGTTCCCTCTGCTGAGGTCTGGAAAGGTTTCCACCTATGAATATGCCTCTGTGTTTTCCTTGCTGAGACACCCCAGTAGCAGCATACTAAGTAATTTGCCCGAAGTCACTGAAATTGAGAATGCATGATTCAAACCTACAGTTTACCTGAATTCTGTGCCCTGTCAAGGACTGTCTGTGATTTTCATTTAACAAAGTTCTTGCATTTTGTGGTGAAGTCCACGTTGTGGTTCACGCCTTTGCAAGTAAAAATTGCAGACTTGCCCTGTGTCTTTGACAGTTTCTCTTCCTTGTGTAATTGGTGTAAATTGCTAGCCCATACATTGACTAAATTCTAAAAAGCCCCATCAATTCAAGCCAAAGACTCCAGTAACAGTAGAGAGGGGAAAGTAAGCAACCCAACAGTCTGACTGAGCCCATTAATCAGGAAGGAAGGCTAAAGGAACTGTCCAGAGGATCTTGAATTTGCCAAAGTACAATTGCACCTTGGAAATGGCATGCACATTTGGGTATAATTATACCATGCTCCTGGCGCCACAATGTTATAAAGAAAAGCTTAGGTCCACAGTGTCTGGGGAACCTTGGGATCTTTAAGAAATTGTTCCTCCTTGCCATGTACAGCATGTCTAAGTATAAAGTCTAGTTCCCAGTGAAAAAGAAAATGTACATGAACATGTCTATGATTTAGTATCTCATCAGTAAATATTTACTAAATATTTATTAAATAGGAATCTGACTTAACACACTGTGTGAAATCTATTGCCTCCGTTGAACCGCTTCCGAGTTCTCCCCTCCCTTTTAAAATTCATGTTCTAATTATTGCCTTTTTTTGACACATGTCTCTTAGTTATATTCTTGTCAACTATACATTCTTGAGGGAAGACCAAAATCTGTGAGTACCTGTGTTATGTAACCCGGAGCATTTGATAAGTGCCTGCTGGCAGACTGTGTTGATTTATAAGATTTGATACCAAGCCTCAAAGTCTAGTCTTTAAAAGGGAGACATCTTCCAAAGGCAGCAGAAACAGAAAATTGTGAGTTTTGCCCACATGACTTTGGCTGATAGCTGACGGCAGAGCAGAGAATCATCATTCCTCCGAGGATAAGAAGCACAAGCCAAAATTCCAAGAACTTCCTCTACTTCAAAACCTGAGACTTGCAAGTTTAGAGAGAAGGGGAAGCCAGACCTTGCCATCCTGCGACACATCTTTAGAAATAGCCTTGGAGCCGGGCATGGTGGTGCACACCTGTAATCTCAACATTTGGAAGACAGAGGTAGAAAAAACCAGGGTTTTAAGGCCACACTCAGCTACATATTGAGTTTAAGTTTAGCTTGGAAAAATGAGAACCTTGTCACGAAAAGAAAGAGAGAAGTGGGGGGAGAAGGGGTGAGAGTGTAGAAAGATTAAGAAGGTGATGTCCATGAAGAGCGAAGCCAGTGCAGCATCCTAACCTGTGATGGGCAGTCTCCCCAACTGAGAATATTAACGAGTTACAAAGATACAAACTTTGTTACAAAGTTACAAAGTCACTCACTGGGGCTTTGCCTGGGTGGATTTGACACTGACCCCCACAAAGCAGCCTAACTTGGGTCTCACATGCTCAAGGCACCCAAATCACCCAGCAACGGATGCAGCGATAGAGGAAGATAACTCTTCAGGGGCTTTCGTTTTAATAGACTTTTGATTTCGATCCTCAACATTTTCGAACTGTCGTCAGGGGTACTGACATCTCATACTGTCGTCCTTGGGACACGTAAGAATCTGGTTTTAAAGTTCAGAGGGAGGCAGTTCCTGAAGAAGGAAAGAAAGATAGTACAAAGTTAGATGACTAACAGCAGGGCCACTTAATTCAAGTAAAGTGAGCAAAAACATAACCTAATCTATACCAAAACAGATGGATGTTTTAAGAATTATATATTTAATTGCATGATTCTGTTTTCACAGATTTGAACTTCTCCTACCCAAGGCGCACGTGTGCGCACGCACACACACACACACACACCACTCAACTCCACAAGTTCACGGAATAAAATCTTCCCTGGTTGTTTAGTCTAATGAAAGACTACCTCAATATATGAATTCATACTGAAGCACTGAAATCTGGGACAGAAGACAATTGTCAGTACATCAAACTCTGCACGGTCAAAACCGAATTCAGCTGAGTTCCCCAAACTGGGTTTCCACCCATGCATGCACCATCATCTGCTCATCCACTTGGTTGGAAAATCTGGGAGGTGGCACTGAGTTTTCCCCCTTGTTTCCCACTCTCTCCTTCCCCTGAGTATCAAGCACTTGGCTCTTCTCAGCCTGCTTTCTCTCTGTTCTTTCCTCTCATATCAAGCCTCCCACCACTCTCCTGGGTGAGGCTTCTGTGGTCTGTATTCTGGACTATAAAATCCCATGAGCATTTCTGTTTCCAGCTGAGGCTGCCTGTTTGCATCTGTTTCCCAGACCTCTTTGGCATATCCATTTACAAAAGATGTCTCTGACCAGTGTGGAAAAGACTACTTCCTGGCACAGTTCTCCAGGACTGTCCTGCAGGCTCTGTCCCTCTCTTCCCCGAGTCTTCAGTTAGGCCAAACAGGCCTCTTCTGTCCTTCCAAACACACTGTACCTTCCACCCGTTCTTGCCTTCCTCTCCCAGAAATAGCTGTCACCCCACCCTTACCCTGCTTGAAAACTCCTTATCCTCCTCTAGGGCGAGGCAGGAGCATGACTTCTGCCACTATTGTCCCATCCTGGAAACTCTGGTACTGAGTGTGCACCACAATTAAGGCATTAGATCACTGGGAGCCTGCATTGAACATGAGGTCACACCCTTCTCAAGGGAACCGGTCTCGCCTGCAGGAGGAGGTTCTGTGTGTTTACATGGTGTCAGTCTCTAAGGAAGAACAGGAGGAGCTTCACATCTGAACGCAAAGCTGAGAGCCAAGGACGGTGTGTGCCTCAGTGTCCCGGGAGCTCAGAGGGACTCTCTGATGTTTCATTTCATGTGCAGCTGATTCACAAGACCCACGAGGGTCTGAAAGTGTCTATGAAAATATGGCTGCTCGGTGGGATCCGTGGAAACTGTTTCAGAATTTCCGCTGGTGCTTGTTTCTGAGAGGGCCAGCGCCCCCTAGTGGTAGGCGCACTGACTTTGCCTCTCTGTTTAAGGTCAAGTACTCGCTTTCCCAGATTCTTGCTTCCTCCTGAGATACGACAGCCATTCCAGTATTCAGATTCTGAATCAGAAAGACCCTCTAGACGCGACCTACTTGATGTATAAGGCACTACATGGCCAGTTTTCAAGGTCACCATGTTTTTTTTGGGTTTGTTTTTTTTTATTAGACAGGGCTGACGTCAGTATGTAACCCACGGAAAATAAACTGCTTTCTGTGGTACACATATGTCTCTCAGTGTCTACTTAAGCTGTAAGCCTGAACCCAACACTTCAAAATATTATATAGCTACATATTCTATAATACATAACATAAATCAGATCACTATACATTATATGTTTATGTTTTATATATTGTACATAGGATATATGTTATGTTGTATATCATATGATATATATTATAAAGCAATATTATATATATAAATATTTATATTTCAAATTATTCTCAGGATTTATCTGCACAGGACTTTTTTTTTCAAGGTCCAATCATTTATCTGTTACTCCTAAAGATTTTTTAAATATTTATTTCTCTCATTTTTTTTTTTATGTGCATGTGTATGAGCCCATCGAGGTCACAAGAGGCGCTGGATCCCCTGGAACTTGAATTACAGGCAGTTGTGAGCCACCGTGTGGGTTCTGGGAACTGAACTTGTGTTCTCTGCAAGAGCAACAAGAGCTCTTAACCCGGTGGTTCCCAACCTCCGAATGCTGCGACCCTTTAATACAGTTCCTCCTGTGGTGGTGACTTGCAACTGTTATGAGTCGTAATGTAAATACTTGATATGCAGATGGTCTTAGGTGACCCTTGTGAAAGGATCGTTCAACCCCTGAAGGGGTCACGACCCACAGGTTGAGAACTGCTGTCTTAACTGCTGAGTCATCTCTCCAGCTCCAAGATTGCTAATTTTGACTGAACTCCGAAGTATTAGCTCTCAGCGAGGACAGCCCATATCTCTTGGCCATCCGTTCCTGGCATTTTTCTTTGGATTCCTTCATTCTCTTGGCCAAGAGTTTGGCATATTCTGTAACCTCCTCATTTTTCTCGTTACGTGGTGTCTTTGGAACAATACATCTGCAACGTGAATCTTAACCAGATTCTCGGGAGATCCTGATGCAGATGAGATTTCCTGAACTCTGGGGTGAGAGCTAAGGAATCTCCTGATGGCCTAAGAAAAGAAAACGAGGCTACATGCACCCAGCTTCCATCTCTGGGTTCCAACCATGTAGCCTCATACCTGCCTTTAACAAGCGACTTGCTGTCTTCATTACATACCTGTGATAAGGCACCAAACTGGGCTAGAAGCAAAGTCGGGAAGCACATCAGTTGGCCCAATCTGCTGAAAGGAACAGCAAGAGAGGAAGTAAGAAGGAATCGAACAGCAATTAGCAACATCCAGGAAACAGCAATCACTAGTGGGTCCCAGCCCCCACCTAGTGAGGCCAGTAGAGCCAATGAATGCAATTAACAGAGGTAAAAAGGTCATGTGTTATACAGAAAGGATCCCAGCAGGTATCACCTGTCTTGGTTTGCTTTCTGTTGCCATGATAATACACAGTAACCAACTCGGGGAGGAAAGGGTTTATTTCATCTTACACTTCCAGGTAACCATCCACCACTGAGAGAGTTCAGGACAGGCACTCCAGGCAGGAACCCAGAGGCAGGAACTGAAGCAGAGACTGTGAAGGAATTCTGCTTACTGCTGTGTTCCCTTTGCTTGCTCAGTCTGCTTTCTTAGAGCCCACAGTGGGGTAGACCCTCACACATTACTCATTGATGAAAAAAATGCCCCCACAGACTTGCCTATGATCCAATCGAATGAAGCCAAATCCTCAGCTGAAGTTCCCTCTTCCTGCATGACCCTAGCTTGCATCATGTTGATGAAGAAAAACCTAACCAAGACATCACCTGACCTAAGATCATCTCCGTTGGTCAAATTCTTCTTTCATGTGTGTAGTAGTTTGCCTACTGGGGACAGCTCACCACGGAAGAGCTACTACACATGTGTGTTCTGTTAAGCCATTTTCTGATAGTTCTAAGGAAGCTAATCCAGGATGGGCACCGTTCTCCTGCCCACATACATGAAGTTCACAGAGACATTCCGGGAAAGGGAGGCTAAGCCCCTGGCCTTCTGGTAGGTGACCATGTTCTGGAGAAGTATTGTTCATACTTACTCAGGCCTAAAGTTGTGCCTTTGAATTCTGGTCTCCCAGAATGAGTTGTGGGGATAACTCATGGTCTTACAGAGTGTTACATAAGGTCCAGAAAGATTGAAAGTAAACCTAACCCTAACCCCTTATTTGTCTTTTTGGTTTTCCTCCCCTTTGATAATATCTCCAATTTTACTACGAAATGGCACATTTACCCAATCCTGGGGTTACACCTTCTGCTGAGGACGTTGGCCTCAGCCCCTCAAGGAGCACACAGGACAACACTACAATCTAACCACTACCTAGTATTGCTCTGGCCCCGCGATTGGTTTAGTGCGGAATCTGTTCATTCAGTAAACACTCACTACGCGATCAGACGCTGACGTGAGCGCCGGAGATCCCGGAGGAGGCGTAAAAACATATTCACGCGTAGAGCTTTACATGCTTCTTCACAGACGGATGGGATCCATGTCTGCACTAGATACGTATCCCTGTGTGTGTGGCTGTGACATCGGGAGCATGGAAGGAGGAAAAGCACGGTGTGCGGCGTGAACGCGTGTTCGGGCGACCACAAGAGTGACCACAGAATTCAGACAGAATTCTTAAAAAAGAAATGCAGAAAATTACACTCACGAAAACGCTAAAACAGCTCAGTGGAGTCGTGCGCCTGAGTTCGGATACCTAGCACCCACACAGACACCGGTGCGGCTGCACTCGCCTGAAAGAGTGAGCCAAAGGCAGGAGGGTACCTCCTGCATCCCGCATCCCGTATCCTGTATCCTGTAACCTGTGTGACCATTCTAGCCCATCAGTGAGCAATGGGTTCACTGAAAGAACATGTCTCAAAAAGTAAGACAGTGACAGAAGATACGTGGATCTGACCTCTGACCTCCTCGTCACCGCACACAGGCATACACACACGCAGAGAGGGAGGAGACTCTTCTGAGGGAAGCTGTTTGTGCACCTTGGGAGTAAAAACTTATTATCGAAAACGCAACTGAGTACAAGTGGGCATCCGGGTAGCTGATGCTGCCCTACTCAGATGAAGGGAACTGAGGAAGAGGAGCAATCACCTGGGAGAGACTGTGAAATGAAGTCGTACGCTGCCGCTGGGGCAGCTTACCAAGGAAGAGGAGGCATATTTATACAATCGAACCCTGCTAGACCTCAGCAAAGGGAACCACTGTCATGGCCAGCACCATCCTCAACTGTGGAACCCTGAGCGTTCAGCTCAGGTGTTTTTATTCTTTCAGAGAACCTCAGGTGTTCTACTGATAGCACGTGTAGACCATCAGCAATTAGACAACCCACAGAAATCCGACACCTGCAGACAATACAGGATGCCCTAGACTTAGGGTAGCGCCTCACCCAACAGTGCATGAAACAGTTATTTTAAACGCAACTAAAAACAACTTCCACAACAGTGAATTCAGTGGGTTCCCATCATGCACAGGAGTCCACAGAAGTGCTGAGCGGAGCTGGAGTTCCAAAGGGACCCTTGGAAGATAAATACTAGAGAGTGATTAGCAAATCGCTAGTAATAGAAATCAAGGAGTTGGATCATCACAAAAGGCCCCAGTGGTTTAATCACCAAAATATACAAGGAAGTCCTGTGACTCGGTAGTAATCCCAACCTGGTTTTAGTATGTGTTAATGAACTTGTATCAACAGTTCTCCAAAGAAGACACGCAGATACCAACATCTGTGTAACAAACATCACGAATCACTCAGGAAATGGTAATCAGAGCCACAATGAGAGATAGTCGCAAACTTGCTTGGATGGTTGTAATCAAAAAGTCCAAAGATAAGTAGTTTCAAGGAAGTAAGGACATTAAGCTGTCGGCGTACATGACTGGTAAGGGTGGGAGACGTCGTCACCGCCATGGAAACGGTGTGGACGTCTCAAAAATCAGAAACAGAACTGCAAGATGACCTAGCAATGCCACTTCTGGGTGTAGATCCAGAATAACAGCAGATATCACAACCCCCAGTGCTCACTGAAGCCCTATTCGCTATAGCCAAACTGTGGGGTCAACTTAGGAGCTGGTGGGCAGAAGAAAGATGTGCAGTAAACAATAAAAATGTTTAGTGGGAGTAGCCAACCACTTTCTAACCTGATTTAAAGCCCCTCTACAAGATGGAATCTGTGGCTGGTACTGTGGTCAGGGCTAAGACTCTGTGGCTAGAGAGATTATAGGCCCTGGGGGAGAATCTACTACTATTTCTTTTTTTCTGAACGTAGTTGTAGATCAACTTCTAATGATTTGCGCCTGAGTTATTCCAACTCTTAGATGGGTCTTTGTCGAGGGTTGGTGGAGAAGAGGAAAATGCGAAGCTGGCAATCCACAGGCCAGAAAGGTCAGTTAGGGAAGAGTGGATTCGATCGACGGGTAGCGCTGAACCTGTGGTCAAGGACACTGTACTTTTGTACACTTCGCAGTGTTTGAGGATGGAGCTCGTGTAAGAGGAGCTCACAGGGTGACAGATGGGGTACCAGGCGTCTCGTATAAAACTTCAAGGCCCGTTATCACTTACGAGGAGGAGAGGCTTCCCGTGTCTACCGCTTGAAGCAGAGCTGAAGGTCTAAGGCACTTCCAGAGTTGACAGATCTTGGAAAAGGACTGCGACTGAGCACTGGGAGACAGTGGGCAGCCCTACTTAGCACGACGAATGTTGCCCTCTAGTGGACGATGACGTGAGCCGATGGCAGGTGACCCGATCTTCATACACATTGAGTTTGGGCCACAACGAACCTTAGATACATGTTGTGTGGAGGAGACAGGCCACAGAAACAATCCCACAGGTTACGCTGGTCCTCCGGTGATAGACTTTGACTGATACCAGGATTCCAAGTACCGGGACCTTGGGGAGGCTGCAAACCAGAGGTCCTCAAAGAAGGACCCACTGCAGCCTGGATGTGGGCTGGGATAGCAGCCCTTCTGTGAGTCCCCTGGCACCTGGAGTTCAGAGTCCTGGCTTCCGTTCAAACATACGTAAGCAACTTTCTGTTGTCAGGGCTGAGCTAACAGCCAAAACAAAGAGCCCACATTAGACAAAACAACGCCTCCCTGGAAGCCAATGAGGCACAAAGAATGTTCTAAAAAGCTCCAGTTTCTTCAACAACCTAGGCCAATCCTGAGCTTACAGACAGCTCCGGTTAAACCAGACAGGTCACAAAACAGAACCAAGCAAGTCATGAACCTCCTGACAGGACAGGTAAGGAGGAGAGGGTGTGATTGATTGGAATGGGAAGGAGGTAAGAGAGATGGAGTAATCTTGACATCCCTGTGTGAAATTCTCAATTAAAAAATTAGTAAGTAAGAAGTCTCTTTCTTGGCCAGGTGGTGGTGGCCCACGCCTTTAATCCCAGCACTCGGGAGGCAGAGGCAGGCGGATCTCTGTGAGGTGGAGGCCAACCCTAGTCTACAGAGTGAGTTCAAGGACAGCCAGGGTTACAACAGAGAAACTGACTCCAAAAAACAAAAACAAACAAACAAAAAAGTCCTTTTCTTGCCGATAATTTGATTTTCCACCCTATTGCATAGAATTATTTGCCCAAGCGAAAACACTTTAAAAGAGCAAAAAGTCACCAAAGAAATTTAAATTACAGTTAAAGGTATGTGTGTGTGTGTGTGTGTATATATATATATATATATATATATGATGTTTCCATTGGTTTGATTTTAGTGATGAACCTCTATATCAAAAAAAAAATAATAATAATAATAATAATAATAAATATTTCTTTTAAATGGCCTGCATCTGTTTTTGTACCAAGCAAATCTGTGAAAAGTATTTAACCATCTAAATGTTAAAAAAGAGTACAAACATAAGCAGAATGGTCACATTAATATCATCAACGTTTTAAAATTTTGGTCTTTGAGTCTAGCACGCTTTGTTTAACGTGCTGCTCTCTGCACACATGCGTGCTCCTGAAAAGCAGCGGAATCTCATTCTGCATTATGGCGGAATAAAACTCCACTGTGAACATACACCACGGTTTCTTCCTCACCTCTCCACCTGTTGATGACACCCAAGCTGACCCGGCCCGTGGCTGTCGTGCATCGTGCCGTGGTGAACGTGCTTGTGCGGGGGTCTCTCTAACACGCCGGTTCAGTCTTCCCGATAGAGTGAGCCGCAAAATTAAAATGATATGATTCTTTTTTTTTTAAGATTGTCAATTTGCCTTCATGCGTGTGTGACAAAGCCACAGATGTGGTGAGACACACACTGTGTGCTGCACCCCAAGGGGCCAGGGATGCTCAGCCTGCACGCTCCAGTATTCCACAGTATTCCACACACCCTGAAGCTTCTCCCACATGTCCTGGTGCTCCGTTCTTCTTATTCCTTTACAGAGGACAGGGGTAAGCTAAATGCGTTCTGAGAAAGTTACTTAAAGAACTTACAACTAGAAAGGAAATGAGGAAATTGAGATCACTTTATAACTTCTTTTTTTTCCCCACAAACAACATCTGCTGAGGCCCAGGCTGGCACCAATTTCACTCTGCGAAGAACGTCCTGAACTTCCTGCCTCCGCCTCCCAAGTGCTCGGATTTCAGGTGTGCATCAGGTGTGCATTCAGGTGTGCACCGGCATTTCGGCTTCCCTCTTCAGGAATCCTTCCCAAGCTCATCCCCAACAAGTACCCCTGAGCCCTCTTCCCGCTCCTGCTTCCCTCGTATCCCTGATGCCTGACAGGCATCCGAGTCTCCGCTCAGCTCCTAGAAGGTCCTTCACGCTGAGCAGGGTCCTCCGTGTGTTCGTCACATCCTCTAAGACCCAAACCACACACTGAGTCCTGTCATCCTCCATGTCTTATTCCTGTCTCGCCCCAACTTTGACTGAATGGAACATGATAAACTTTGATCCGAGGAGCTAATGAATAAATCAATTAGCAGGTTGGGGTGAAAATGTCTCTGGCAGTCTGGCTTGGTGGTTTCCTGGAGAGGTGGTCGAGCAGCTTCCTATGAGATGCTCTCTTGGCTCTTGAGTGACAAAGTCACTATCATTGAACGTGGTGTGTTTAAAACTGTTAGACAGGGGAGTATGGTTCTCATACCCTGCTAACTGTGGCTCCACTATCCGTGTTCACAAAGGTGAGTTTGGGTGAGGAACGGGACCACTCAGGATGGTCTCCTGTGCACCAGCTCAAGCAGGCTGACTCTCACGCCAGTGATTTTTGCAATGATGCCTCCCCAGGGATGGGAAAACCTGTTCTCTCTGTCTCTCTAAGCACTGACCCAATTACCCTGCCCATTGAATTCTAGTTTTCCCATAAGTCAGCAAAGACAATGAATAAAGGGCAGGGGAAAAGAGCTCATCCTAACTTCCCATGTCCTGCCCTCAAGTGGCTGATCATATTTAGCAATCACCAACAGGCTTTTGAAGAAGAAAAGGCCTGCTTATGCATGAGTCTTGCATAAATGTCACTTCTCTAAGAACACACGCTCTTGGTTCTTAAGCACAAAACTCACTTTGTTAAAAAACAAAACAAAAAAAAAAAAAAACCCTTCCTAAGGAATGACGGATTTAGAGAGGCCGGTGACTTCTTTGAACCACAAGCTGACCAAGTTGGATGCAGGGATGAAAACCCGGCCATTCAGATAGGTCTCAGCTTGTCATCACACCAAAAAGGTTGCTCATTGCAACATTTCCTGCCATTACCAGTGATCAGGGAGCATAGAGAGCTACCCTGCGTTCCCCACTAGTCCTCCATCCTCAAGGTACACACGAACCCCTCGGCATGGCCTATTCTCCAGCACCTTATACTCCCCAGACATCCTTACTTCCAGTTGGGCTCATTTTACATCGGATTGTCACCTTATTAGAAATGTCTGGCGTGGTGGTGTTGATGTCAGCAATAGTAACGGGGATATTGTGGATGACAAGTCCATTGCTCTCAGCCAAGCCTACCTTCGGAGTTCCGGGGCTGTCCTGAAAGTTTGCTCCCTTCTTGCTCAGCGCCTCAGCCACAACATAGGTTCCTGTGATTCTGTGGGTACCACTGACCCCCATCCTATCCCGTTCTCCCCCCAGTCTCACTGTCCTAATCTCCAATACTTCGTGGAGGCACACCCCCACAGACTTACTATGATGTGGAGGGATATCGTGTGCTGCCACCCTGGGCTGCCCTCTGGACCACCCTGGAGAATAGAAATGGTGGAACTACATGCCTGCTCATCATAAGACAGCACAAGCGTGAACAGTCTTGTCCCTGCTGCCATCAGGCCATGGGGATGCTGATGTCCCAAAGTCCATTTTTATCTAGTATCTTGTCCTGTCTTCTCAGAAGAATTAGCCCCAAACTCTGCAGTCATTGTGAGAACAAGCAAATGAAGCCACTCAGCCCACTATTGAGATTCAGGAACATGTTGACTGATTAGAAGAGGACAGCCAGGAAAAGATGAACATTTGGAAAGAGGTACAGCAGAAGGAAGGATGCTTTCCAGGGAGCAGGAGCCATTTTCTAGGATTAGTGCCAGTCGGAAGATGGTGGCATTGAATATGGAGACTAGAATCTGTAGCGAGCTATGGCTTGCTTCAGTTTGCATAGATTCTAGTCGAGCCACTATTATTCACTAGCTCTGTGCCCTTCAGCTGTGGACCACATGTCTCAGAATCCCCTCTGATTAGGCAGGATCATGACTTCCTCTTCACATGTATGTTGTACTATTTCAGAAACATTTGTGTGAGTGGCGTAATGGTGAGTTGAACCGGGCAGGATGTTAACAAACGCATTCTAGTTTTTTGGAAGTGCCGATACCCTCTTCAACCCCATTCTTTCTTCCCCATTCCCTAGAGGAAACCCTCCTGTTCTAGGCTAAAGCTCCCCCAGCCACTGTCAAATGTCATATGGACATTTCCAGAAATGAACATGTGTACAGATCCGAATCGGGATTGAGTCCCATCTGATAGGAATGCCCATTATCCTCCGCACCTGGGCCTGACTGAGCCGAGCTCCCAGGAAACGGCAGTAGGAGTGACTTCCTTCCTACTCTTCACTACTACCCATACGCCTTCCCTCCAATCCAAATGCTACTACAGCGCACAGACGCCAGGAAATGGTAGAAAGACCTTACTGGGTTGGAGCCCCTGTGATCTCCTTCTGGGAATGGGAGGAGCCGAGTGTTAGTTCATCTCCTCGGCGCCCTCGCCCTCGTATGATCCGATTGGGCCCACCACCCCCCCGACACCAGAGGGTCCTCCCAGCAGGCTCTGCCAAACTAACCCATCTAATAAATCGTACGTCTCGTTTCAGCGGACACCAAGCCGACGACGACGCCCTTCATTCTCTACTACAGCTCCAATCCTTTCTTCTTTCTCTGCCTCGGGGATGCGCTCTCTACAACTGTCGCATTGCAAATGTCCCAGTGGCATCTCCTCTGGCACCGTGGGCGTACACGGTGGGACCGGTAACGCTCTTGGAAGAGGGTGGGGGGTCTTTTGGCCACTGCAGGAATTAATCAGACCAAGGTCTGCTCTCCCAGGAGTGACAACGAAAACATCCCCTAGAGGGCGGAATTTCTCCGTGGTGGGAAACACCAGCGTAGACGCTCCCAGGAAAGTGCTGACCCAAAAATGTCTGTGTTTTCCAAATTCCTGGAGACACCTGAAGCTCCCAGAGAGCCCTTGGCCAGGAGACACCATTCTCTCTCCCTCCTCACACTCATTCACCTTTTCCAGAATCGTCCCATACTTCGTTTATAGGTTGTAAGTGGTAAATAAACAAGAGAGGCAACTCTGTACAAATGGTCGGTTCCCTTTTACAAAGTGGAGGTGTCTGGACATTCATTGCAAGAGAAGACACATTCACTTGTGCATATTATGAGGATGTGGACTATTAGGCTTAAGGACATTATAAGTAAGAACATTATATATAAACTTATATAAGATTAAGGACATATAAGACAGCTAAGGGCATTAAAAAGAAGTGAACGTGACATTGAGAAAAAGTGCCTACTAAGAAAATGCCATAAGCTTCTGGATCTTAGTAAAGTTACATCGTGAGGAAGGACCCAAAGAGAAAAGGCTTGTTGAGGAGGTGCGTGTCCTCCGAGGAGGCTGTGGCTTCCAGTAACTTGTAAGTGCGTGGATGGTTCTGACAACATCCTGGTCTCATCTTTGTTGACATGCACAGAGTGCAAGAGCCAAAGGCCAGGGAGAAAGAATAGCAAGGGCTCAGCTTGTTCGTACTCTGTTTAGTCCACATTAAACACCTCCCAGAAGACATTTCCACCTATACAGGCTCACATTAAATGGGTGTCTTGATCTATTTCAAGATAGCAATTCTAAGCCAGTGGAGAGAGAACAAGACACATAATTCAATAACACTCTATTGTTGGTTGCACAGAGAAAAAGTCACCACTAACCGTCGGAAGGAAAAGAAACGTATTTATAATACAGGACAAGAAATTGAATAAGTGAAGGCATATTTTTAAAAAACTGTAGCCAATACGTCTTTTGTGTGGGATGGGTAAAACATTAAGTTGCAACAAAACAATTTCATAAATTATTTCTGTGGGTTACAAACTGTTACCTGAAATAGCTTGTAAACTGGAAAAAAAAAATGCCATATGCCAAAGCGTAATAGGTACTTAAATAACTTCACTTGTATTTCCTGAAGGTTTTGGGTCCCTTTCCTTTTCCCACTGTGACATTAGACAAAAAGTAAAGTTTCTTCAACAGCTACGAAACTTTCTTACCATGAAAATCCCTGCAGATTTTAAGTTGCTGGTGTTGGAGATGGCAGGAATCTTGTGATGGAGTTAGAAGCCCCTACCAGCAACAGTGCCACCCAAATAACCATGTGGGACATCTAAGAAAATCAAAAGCCGGTTTTTATAAAACCTGACCTTTCCCCCTCGGACCTTAGACTTCAGTTGAAATGGGCCCAGAATTCCTTAGCCAACACTCCAAGATCTAAAATGTTCTGCAAAGTGTTTCCATGACCTTACTCACTTTTCAGGGATGAAAAATGTATTTGTGAACTATCTTTATGTACCCATTTGTGCAGCTAGTCTATATTTTGTGGCAGAAATAGAGAGGTATTCGTTTCTGGGGTGATTTTCTAGACCCTATTTGTGGGTTTCCGGGATATATAGTATTTACAACATGTCACTTTCTAAACTCTCCTGTTAAGATCTTGGAAAAAACTTTGTTTCTTGGAGTTTAACATGAAAAGTTCTGGACCTACAGTATTTTGACATATACATAAATCTCACTGGGGAGAGTAGTTTTGTGGGACCCAACTATAGAGTTTCTTAAGGCTTTAAAAGAGTGAAAATGTCTAGAACATTCTTTATCTCAGTGGGGGGAAAAAAAGGCAAAGTCTTGCAGATAATGCTCTCCACATCATTCTTACAGGAATCCCTGTGTTGAAGACTGTAGCCTACTGTGGCAACTCAGCAAGGAGACAAGGAGGCATTATCATAATCTAAAGTCTGCCAGACCTCAGCAGAGGGAACCACCATCATGGCCAAGGCCATACTCGACAGTGGAACTCCGAGCATCTGAGCTCAGGTGTTTGTATTGATTCAGCACTCCTCAGGTGCAGATCATGAGCGATCAAACATCCCCCACAGAAACCCAACACCTGCAGACAATACAGAATGCAAGACCTAGGCAGATCCTCACCCAACAGTGCACAAAACAATATTTTAAGCCCAATTAATAACAAACTTCTACAACAGAAGACTGCATTTTTGTCAACAGCTTTAGAAGCTTTGACGAGTGAAGAACACATATTCTCTCAAGGAGGAATCAGAAAAGAAGTGTCTGTTAGTGTCAAGGTTACATATGACAAGTGCCAGCTGCTTCCTGATCCAGCAAAATTTATTGTATAGAAAGTGATCATCTGGGTACAAAGTTTACAGGGATCCACAACTACAGACAAATCACTTGAGACTTAGCAGGGCCCTGCCACTTTACGGAGAACAGAATTTGCCGAAGAAAATGATGTTTCGTGTTTTGTTGTGTCTAACGATATAAATGAAAGGGTGGTCGGCTTTGAACTCATCCTTGTGCTGTAAGATGCGGGACCCTGGCACCTCGATAGAATCACCACCATCTTCAGTTATCTCTAGGCAAACCCTGTGAATTACATTCGATAGAGACACTCCCTTGGCCTCTGACATTCCAGAAAAATCCGATGTGCTTTCATTGAAGAGACTTTTCAGCCCCAGGTTTTCCAGACTAGCTTTGGGATCAATCATCTTTTCCACCTTAAACTTTGGGAGGGAGAGTTTGACTTTGGTGTTGGCCATGGTGCTGGGGTTGGTCCACTGCAACAATGTGTCTGGGTTGAGTTGTTTTTCAATCTGAAGGACAAACAGGAAAATAATTTCATTGACTTCTGATTGTAAAAAAAATAAATTTTGCTTGATTAAAAACGTGAAGTGTTAATATAAATCCAGTTTTAAAGAATTTAAATCAACTTTGGTTTGAAGATAGCCTAACACTGATACAAGTTACTTATATAAGATCTACCAACCGCCCAGACTTTTCTTCCCCACCCAACGGGAAGGCTTGCTTCTCAGTATTCGGAGAGCATGGCTTTTATTTGTTTAAATTTTAGAGCAGTTTTTCAGAAACAGACACGTATACATTGTTACATAAACAACAGTGAAATGAATGTAAAATTAGACACCTTTGTATAGCTCTCCTGGCCATTTATTATAATTTCTTTACAAAGGAATTTATATTATTCATGATTAGGCTTACCACCAAAGTTAATTAAAAGTTATTTCTTTTCCTTTTTTTTAATAATGGAAACTCAGACTCTCTCTGATCTGCTCTTTAAAATCGCAGGTGACGTGTGCAGCTGTTTCAACTGGTTTAAAAGACAGATGTGCAAGGAAGCATAAAATAAACTAGTCATAAAATTCTTCACAGAGCAAATTAAGTTAAATGGCCCTTTGACTTTCCATAAGCATCACCAAGAATGGCTGTACCTGACCGCTACTAATGTGGAACAAAACTACACCCGTGTCTTCCTTCCGGTGCCAATAAAAGCCAAGGGCGTGACAAGGTCACTGGTGTGAGCGCATTGTTTAATAGGGAAGGAACAATTTATTCTTTTATTAGTTTACCACAATTGCTTCTCAATTAATATTCTTGCTTTCACTTGGTACAAATTACCAGAACCAAAAAAGAAAGAAAGAAAATCAGCATAGCTAACTAGTTTTGCAATTTAACCCTTACTGTTCTGTCCCTTTACCACTTGAGCATGGAGTATATAGTCAGTCCATGGACGACTCCTCCTCCTGGGCTCAGTTCTTGGTCTCGGTGGCACTGATCAGTCAAGTGACCATCGACTGGCTACTCATTCTCTGTGGCTCCGCCCTCGTTGGTAAACGAGAGCACTGCTGCAATATTTTCCAATCCATGGGAGTGTTATAAAAAAGAAAATGAAAAAAAGCTACTCAAAGAACTTAGTAGCAACTTTGGCCCATTGTAAATGACCAGTGAATGTTGGCTGTCTGTCCCTTTAGAGAAGAAAAGACGCAGAATGGACCCCGAAACGCCTGAAAGACGGCTGAGCCAGGGGTGTGTGAGGCACCACCGTGGCCTCCCTCTCTGAGCCCCGCGGGACTCCAGCCTAGGACGTCTGTACTGTGTTGAGATTCTCTTGTCCGAGCACCCAGCCACCTCCTGACCTTCTCCAGACCGCTGGACGTGTCCTCCACATCCTGGGGTAACACGATGAGCATGCTGAGGTGCTTATTCAGGAAAGGGATTTCGAGGACCTTACAGTTGATGTCATCGACGTTGCCCAGACAGAACGTGGCCTCTAGGTTCATCATTTGTACTGGTTTTGTGTCTGTCTGTTAGAAGGCAAAATTTGAAAGGGTTACTTTTCAATTTGTAAAAGAATACATAAATCATATATACATATATATATATACACACACACATATATACAGACATAGATATAGAGTTAGATGGTAGACAGAGACAGAAATAAAGATATAAATAATGATAAAGATAGGAAGATAAAGCTTCTCGTGGTTCTGGGGCCAGCTCAAGCTCGTGCACGAGAATCCTGGGAACAGCTTATGGCTTCTCTGGAAAGTTATCCGTGTAGGTTATTATCCCTTGTGCTCTACATTACAGGAACTAGATCTATGGTACTCACATATATAAACCAGGAAAATAAGAAAATAAGAGTTCATGTCTCGTACGACAGACAGCCATCCAATTACGGGCATTCTTTGAGCACGGTAGCTGGCACTTGTGATCACAGCACTCTGGAGGCAGAGGCAGAGGAATCACGAACTGAAGGCAAGCCCGGGCCACGTCGCAAATCCAAAGCCAGTTTGAGCTACAAGAAATATCTTGTCTCATTAAAAAACATGGGCTGAGGACATAGCTTGGGGGTATGGTGTTCGCCAAGTGTGTGCAAAGCTCTGGGTTCCGTCTCTAGAAAAATACACAGAGAGAGACAGAAAGACAGAGAGACAAACAGACACAGAGAGAGAGAGAGAGAGAGAGAAGGAGAAAGAGAGAGAGGGAGGGAAGGAGGGAGAGAGAGAGAGGGAGAGAGAGAAGGAGAGAAAGAGAGGGAATAAAATTATTTTTAAACAGCTGTATAATGTTTCAAACACATCATAAACAAATCATCCAAACAAAACATCAAAAACCAAAAAATGAGTCTAAGAAATTTCTTAGACTTGGGTTCACCACCCTACCCCCTACCACCCCACCCCCAGATAAATAAACAGATGTATACAAAATCTAAAAAAAAAAAAAAAAAAGGGAAAGTGGGGGTAGGTGGGAGACAAATGTTAAACCATGATTTTTATTGTCGGGTTCAAAAAGAAAAAGAGATAAAATTGAGGTTACTGAGTCAGGAACACAATTCCTAAAACGGCCAAAGGGCCCTGAAAATCCCAAGGCCTCCGGATCGGTTGGTCTGCTTTCTCTGGTTTCCTTCGCCCTCCTCCACACCGAGGGGCATCCTCGAGCTCTGCTCTGCCAGTGGGATTTTGAAATCGGCTTCGGGCTTTACCGCTGCATGTACCTTGTTGACTCTGAACGGACATTCCTTTGTGTCTGACTCCGGAAATTTCTTCATCCACTTTCCGACGAAGTAGGCAGCATTCACCACGAGGATTTTGGTCTGGTCGCTTACAGTGTTCTCGGATAAGATGCTCTCGAAGTGCCCTGCAAACGGTGACAGAAAACCACACAGGGCAGTTACTCGGCTACGGCGCTTGCTGCTGCTGCTGCTGCTGCTGCTGCTGCTGCTGCAGGCTCGTTCTCACTGGGCATCCATCGCTGACCCGTGCCACACCTGAAAGGACTGGTAGCCAAGACTGTCCAATTTCTAGGGCCTCTTTTCTGTCCTCCTGCCCTGCCATGCAAGATCTAAGACAGTCCCAAGACTAGAAACTCACCCCTTTATGACTCCGCCTGTGCTCCTGAGCGAAACGGAGCAGACACGTTTTACGCCCGGACCCAGCATCCGGCGGGCATTTTCACGTATGTCACCTCAATGATTCCATTTCCAGTTGAGGAAACCGAGGTTCCGAGTGGTCAGTAGGCTGCCCTACTGTCCTCAGCTGAGAAGTCCATCTTTTCCCTACAACTCTGTACTCCTTTCCCAGCTCACTTGCTGTATGTAGGCAGCTGATGGGCTCAGGGTCACCTGGGACACCCACAGGTTCAATCACAGCTGTACTAACTCCAGGCCTTACATCTTCAACAACCAAAGGGATCCTCATATTCAAAGGGCACCTGGCATATTTGCAAAGAGCTGTTGTTACCTAATCTTATGGACCCTTCTTAAAGGGGCCATGCACGTCACTGCTTAAGATTCTAACTGAATAAGTCTTGAATACAAAAGCCTGCATTTTCATGTTTGCACTGGGCCCTACAAACTACGAGCCCCACCCTGCCAACACTATCTATGTCGGCTGTGTGACGGCTGGGTGACACTAGACTGCAGAAACCTGGAAAGTGTGCTTGCCGGTACTGACAGAACTTCAACCGAAACCTTGCTTCCGTCTCTAAACTGAGAAGACTTTTCCCTAGCCCCCACCCTCCCCGGTCAGAAACCCTGTAAACTTACTGAGATGCGGAGATAAAAAGTTCTTTGAGAGAAAACTTAGGCAGGTTATAAACAAAATCACAACAGCAATTTTAAACAGATTTTCTTTTTTTTTGCTTCTAATGTTCAAATTTGTGCTAAACCTGGTGTAATATCAGCTTATATCATGTTGTTTCCATGCAACACCAAAGAAATCTTATTTCACACACACACACACACACACACACACACACACGTATCCACATGCATATGTGTCTTTGGCTACCCTTCATTGTATGTACATATGATGTATCCTGGGAAGCACCACAACAACCATGTATAAAATTAAGTGGCACGTGCCACATTTGACGATCCGGCAAACTGAGGCGCCATATCCAGATACGCTGACGATCCACATGTGGTGCGTGGATTTGAACCTAGGTTCTAAATGACTCCACAGTCCCTTCCACATTTTGAGAGCTGTCAGCTGTCAGTCATGAGGCAAAATTCAAATGAGATGCCACGCCGGGCTCTGCTCATTCTCACAAGAAGTGTGTCTCCCTCAGCCCAGCAGTGGATCCCTCCAGCAGTGACTGCCAGTCCTTCCTAATTGCTTTCTATTTCCCAACAGGCTCTCCCTGTCCAGACACTATAAACACACCTCTAGGAAAGGAGTTCTAGTCGCTGCGTGCGATCCAAACCATCTTAGTTCCAAGTCTTTCTTGGCAAAGATAACAACTCACAGGGACTTTTAATGGGGAAGGGGGGTGGGGGGTAAATCAGGGGCAGAGAGAGGCCTGAGAAGCTCTGTAAGGAGCAGGACTCTGGAACTCAGAGGAGCCTGAGCAGTTGTGACGGAGGACAGGAAACTTCCACCATGAGTGCAAGGTTTCCCTTTGTCCTAGGTTTACATTCGCCTGAGACTTTTGGATAAAGTCGTAAAAAACGTGCAGTTGGAAGTAGACTCGAGGATCGTCTTTCCAGACTTAAAACCCTGGCTCTGTGATTTGCCGAGAGCCAACATATAAAAGGAACAGCTGGGCCTGCCTGTAGCGGGGCATGCAGCCGCTTGTCAGACAGCGAGGCAGAGCACACTGAAAACAAAGCACCTCAGTTTGCCAAGTAATGAGCCGATGCGAGAGATGCCCAGAAACTCGTTGTTGACATCGTCTGATGGGCAAAGAATTTAGCTTGTGTACTAAAAATAACTAAGAAGGCATCCAGATGTTCAGTATTTTTAAGCTCGGTGCAAGTATTCTTGAGCAGGGAGGGCCTCTCAACTTGGCTATTTGTAGCAACATTAAAGGATACTTGCCGTCTGTGAGCTCCTTCACGGAGCTGTTGATTTGACCTTTCGTTTCTTCTGGTTTATCTTTGAAGTCAACTGTTTCCAATTCATTGGCATATGGTCTTTTTGTAGAACTGATAAACTCCTGAAAAAAACAACCATTTCACAAAAAATCACAAACCTCTTAGTACCCGTAAATGGAGCGAATGCAGTCTTACGCTGACACGAAACGGAACCCTTAGATATCTGTGACTAGGCATACATTTCCAGAATTGGTCACACTGTATGTGTAAAGCCTCATGTAGATACAAGCATTTCCTTTGGAGCGGATGCTTCGTTTCTTCAATTGTAAGACGTATAAATTACTAAATCATCAATTGGATATTAGATTTATCAAGAAAAAAGAAACACTATATAAATATACATGATTATAGCATGGATCCCAATTATTTAAAAAATATTTATTTATATTATTATATACATACTACATATGCGTAAATATATAGTTGTGGTTTTAATATGAACTATGCCTCAGACAGTTATGGTTTGAATATTTAGTCCTCAGCTTGTAGCACTGTTTTGAAACTTTCCATAAACTTTGGGAAGTAGGATCTAACTGGAGAAAACAGTCACTGGAATCCTTAAAGATAAAATTATCTCTGGCCACTTCCTGTAACTGTCTACTTCCTGGTCCTCTGTGATGTGAACAGCTGTCTTCTGCACATGCTCTTACTGATAAAATATCTTGCCCAAGCTAATGGGAAGAAGCAGCCATGGAATGGACCCTGTACAATTTGGGTTGTAATGATATGTGTCAAAAATAGAGAAACAGAGAGTAGAACAATGAGCATAAAAACTCTTAGTCTCACTAGAATAAATGAATAGTCTCTACAGTCCTGATATTCTAAATATGGTCCAAAGATCAGGAGGAGTCAAGCATCACCTAAGATCTTGTTAGAAGGAACTCTTGGACCCCACCCTAGACACACTGACTTAGACTGAGTACGTTAGCAAGATTTCCAGGAATTTCATCTGCACATTGGAGTCGGAGACACGGGTCTCTAAAGAAGATAGCAGCATGTCTGACTCTAATTCATGCTTAAAATGCAAATCCTATACCCACTGATCTTGATGCAAGAGATCTGAGGCTAAGAATTTAGACTTTCAAGAAACACTTGAGTGGTTTAAATTCAGGTGGTGCTCTTCAGAGTGCATGTGTTTGTACTATTAACTATTAAATTTGCAGGTGCTACACAGTAGGAGAAGCAATGAAAAACAGAGAAAGAGAAAGGGGAGGGGAGGAGAGAAAAGGGGGGAGAAGAGGAGAAGAGGGAAAGAAAGGAGTAGACTGTTGTGGGGAGGGGAGAGGGGAAAAAAGAAAGGAAAAGAAAAGCTTAAGCTCCTAGTTAGGTAGAAATAATTTGTCACTTTGCCCTTGAATTTCTTCACAGTAGCAACAGCCTTAGCCAACAAACTTAGCTCCAGTTAATTGAAACCCAGCCTTGGGACTGACTGAAACAGCCAGCACTATCAACGAACACCAGAAAGACATGAAGAGCCCCCACTGTCATTGCCAATGACAAAAGTCTTTAAGTATCACTCGGGGGGCTTTTAAAACATTTCCATGCCCTGCTGAAACTCATCTCTCAATTTTCTTTAATTTCCCAGGTGACAGCTGGGACAAAAATAGGTGTGTGCATATGTGTCTTCAAGCCACAAGAGTAAACTCACAACAATATCTAGTAACTTAGCTCTCAAAGATCTGACACGAAAACAGAATGCAGAACACCGTCACGCCCTGGTAGGGTATTTGGCTTGGATCTGGACAGAAACGGGAGCTGAGTCAGTTTGATATTGCCAGAGAGGAGAATCAGAACCCTAAAATCAAGAATATTGGTTATGTGTTTAAATAGAGATCTTAAAAAAATGCTATGTTACACTCTGGAGTCTAACAAGAGGTGACCACAGCGTTCTTCACGTGACCGCTGCAGAGAAAGGCTTGGTTTGGATGACTACCACAGCTTTGTACAAATATCCGTCCTGCTAGCCTAGGAAAACAGCCTCAGTTCATATCTGATGAAAACCGATCATTTGTAGTGGTTGTTTGGTTACAGATTCTAAGATATCTGGATCATTTTTTAAAAAAAAAATGAGTTGGAGCGTTTAAGACATCACCCTGCCGTGTGCCCCATTGTTTAAGGAGATAGTTTATTGAGCTCCTTATTGAGATCCATTTACTAGATACTAGAACTTTCCATTATCCCTTCTCTCCAAGGGGTTGAGGCTGAGGGAAGACTTGTCAATGTTTGATAGGGACAGAGGACATACTTCTTTGTACTCTGAGCCAGAAGATGCAACTGCTGCTTCATCCCCCAACACCCAGCATCTGCAACAGGGCTGGTTTACTTTCAAAAGCCTCAAATCATAGCTGTCACTCTGGAAATGGATACACTGGATCAAGTTGGGGCTAGCAGTGTGAAATGTCCCTTCTGGGGAAAAGTCCAGCCCTGCTGCTATAAACAACTTACTGCAGAAGGGTTCAGAGATTTGTCTACGTAGAGTCGCTTGATGAGTTTCAAAGAGTAAAAGGAACTGAGCTTATTAACATCGGAAGTGACCGTCTGAAATCCAAAGGGTACGTCTTTGACGTTCTCAAAATGAAGGACCTGTTAAGAGAAAGAAAAAAAAAAAAAAACTCCATTATCCAGAAAAAAAAGAAAAGAAAAAGAAAGAAACCATTCTAGGAATTGAGGAAATAGAGTGCTATGAGACCCTGATTGGATCCCCTGCTCCCATGTCCTAAAGAGAAAAATCCAGGCACCAATAGGTCCTCAGGAAGAGACAAGAACCCTATAATCAAGAACATTGGTTATGTGCTTAGCGTTCTTGAAAACATTATGCTACACTCCGGGGTCTAACAAGAGGTGACCACAGTGATCTTCGTGTGACTGCTTCAAAAGCAGACTTGGTATGAATGAGACGCAGAGAGCACCTCCCCATGTATGCCGGGATTCGGGCCCGGTCAACCTTACGCAGGTCCTGTGCAGGTAACCACAACTGCCGGGTGTTCATGAGTGCTCCAACCATGTCAAGTCCCAGAAGTCTACACATTCTTTCTGCCTCTTCCGTTTTCTGAGCCTTGGTGTCGTAAGGGGAAGAGGGGTCGGGAAAGATGCCCCATTTAGGGCTGAGCACTTGGTCTCCTATCCTCGGATCTTCGGCCAGCTGTGCATCTCGGCGTTGACTGCTGCCCACTGCAAAAAGGGGGAGGGGCTTCTCTGTCTTTCCCCATGTCTCCGTGGATGGTCTCCCCTCTGCGCACATAGAGGCAGCATGAACTAGGCTAAGTAGGTTATCGGGGTGGGGGAGAAAAGACATGAAGCTGGGGAATGACCATATGGAGGGAGAACTTGAGGGTAGTTGGAAACGGCAAATGGATATGCACTTGTTTCGTTGAAAACATGTATTGAAGTTCTCAGGAACTAAGAAAAGTTAATATTAAAAAAGACCCGGTGTGCTGGCAGAGACAGATGGGTCCCACGCACTGAAGTGTCTTTCTTGCAGTGGAGGAATGGACCCCAGCCCTTCCAGAGCCAGAGTGGAAGCTGGGTTTGCAGCTTATGGGGTCGAGGAGTTCAGATGGAAGATACAGCCCCTCGCCCCGGCTCTGAAGTAGTCTCGTCAGCCTCCCTCGGATTCTCTTCTTGGCCTAGTCAACGTTTTAGGGGTCCTGTTTTTACGGATGCTGGTGAAGGTGTTCCCGTTTTAAATACTGATGGACTTATGGGGGTAAAAGGTTTTGGTTTGTTGTTGTTGTTGTTTGTCTTATTATTTGTTTGTTTGCTTGTTTACCTTACATCAAACTGCATCAGGAAAACAATAGAGAGAAACTGGAAGTATACCTACTGTCTAAGAGCTCCTACGTTCTCAAAACAGCAGCAGTCTGGGAAATCATCTCATGTGAAGGTCCAAGAACTTTACAAGGCTAATCAAGCATGGCCCAGAAGAAACTCTGAAGCTCTTTATACATACGTATGTACTTGTGGGGAAAATTCACTTTAGAACCTGCCTTTCAAATGAGATAATCAAGTCCCTCCCCCGGGTGCTTGAACATATGTGCATATAATTTATTTTACTTATCTATGCTCGCTTGGAGATCCATCATTTAAAATGCCTCCTCTGAGCTTGGATATACTCTAGGGCAGAATGCGCAACTGAGTTTGCATCTTAATATTAAGTTGGAGGTTGTAAACAAGTGGTGTTGAGGGGAATCGCTTTGTTCTTTGAATGTAGGGCAGTGGGCAGGGGGATAACTTTTCCCCATTTGCTAAGGGTATGTGCGGTGGAGTATTTAATAAGCCGTTTCGCTCGGTCGTCAAATATGTCAGATGCGGGATGCCGTGTGACCTGCGGACAGCCACTGGTGAATGGGACACCTGTCAGATCTCTATCCCAACCTGGTACCTGTTCTAAATATAGGTTATGCGGCCCATAGATGAGCGCTCACCTTTAGAATAGATTTAAGAGACCCGGAATGGTACAGCTCTCAGTCCTGAATAATTCCAGCCACACATTTTTTTTTTCTCTCTCTTAGGCCCTGCCTACAAATTCCAGGGACTATCCTGGAATCAAGACAAGGCATGGACCACTCACCTGTCCAATTTCAGTCGCTGTGTCACCTTTGGCACCTACTTGAGCGAGCGACAGGGAAGTGGAGAGACATATTGGAGAGAAGAGGATGTTTCCCATGGGTCCTTCTCACACAGTTGCTTGAACAAGTCAACGGCAAAAGCCGAATTCGCCAACCTCAGGGCCTCCATCGAGGGCCTGGAACCAAGCACCGAATTAATTTCCACTGTAAAATGAGTTCCCCACTGCATCTCGCAAACAACGGTCGTTCAGCGAAGAAATGATCTCGGCGAGGAGACAGGAAGAAACTTATAGTAAATTCTTAAAGGGAGTCAGCCGTGAAGAACCTGTGGGAAAATGTCTTGAGGCACACGGGGTCTTCCGTGTCTTCAAATTCTAGCCGTCAGCTGAGGCCAGCGTCAGGATCCCAGCCACGCCGGCCACCACTTCCTCGGCAAGTGACCAGCTATCATACGACAGATCTCATCAGTGGTGTGCTGGAGTCACGGCTCAGCAGTCAACAGCACTGACTGCTGCTCTCCCAGTGGTCCTGAGTTCAATTCCCAGCAACCACACGGTGACTCACAACCACCTATAATCAGGTGTCCTCGTCCGGCATGCCGGTGTACGTGCAGATAGAGCACTCATACAAATAAAATAAATAAATCTTTTTAAAAAACATCACATCAGGGGTTCTGAGTTTGTCCCAAGCATCCTAAAAGCAGTGTAAAGCTGGTGCCGTCTGAAGTAGCTTGAGAGAGGGCTTTGGATACAGCCAACCGGCCCCTCCCTGTGTTGTATGACAAAGAATTTAAGCAAATCTCAGACGTGTTGGCAGTGACACCCAAGAAAAAGGGTGAAGTTCCTATGTAGGCCCTTTTGCACAGGCAAATTCTATTTCAAAACTTGCCACATCAGAGATCCGTAAGCCGTAAGGGTAAGTTTGCACGCCTTGAACGCTAACATCAGGTCAATTGTTTCCACGTTATAAACACTATTCTCACAGGGGTATCTTCCTTCATTTTCATGAAAATCCAATGATCTCTCTCTTTTTTTTTCTCCCTAAAATAATAGTCTATTTCACTCTAACAAAGAAAACACTTCACCTTTCAAAACTGCCTACGAATTTAAAGGGAACATTCATCTCAACAGGACGAAAGCAGATGTCTCCTCCAGTAGTAACGCAAATGCAGTTTTCGAGAATTTACAGTTCCTGGTCTAGGGGGTGAACCCCCTGATAGGTTATATACCAACCTGGTCAGCCCTGAAATCACAGACATGCCATGTGTTTATAAATATATGTGATGGTAATAATTAGGAAAAAAAAAGGCTGTGAATTCCAGAGGAAGTAGGAGCGGGAGAGGAAAGAGAGAGGGAGAGGGGTGTGATTGTATTTTAATTAAGATTTTTAAATTATTAAGCAAAGCGGGAAGTTAAAGCCAAGGGGCCTGCTCCCTGCTCTTGGCTGAGCTGTTGAGTAATCGGAAGCCTTTAAAGTGGGACAGATCTTGCAGCAGGATCTGGCCCGGCCCACCTCTTCATTTTGCAAATGAGTGAAGCAGAAGAAGATATAGCGATTCTCCCAGGCCACCCACGCTGGGAGTGAGAGTTGTGAGGCCAAACCCAGAATCCATTTCTTCTGGCTCCCAGCCCAACCCCTCCCCGCCACAGCTCCCCATCTTCTCCCTTCAGAACTGTGCTTTTTTCTGGCATTTCTTTTTTCTGAAGTTTCTCAAGTTCCAAAAATCCTGGGTCCTAAACTGTGTGCTAAATGACCTCCTTTAAAGATGCCAGATGCACCTCTGGGGGGGGGGGGGAGACCAGATGCCCCCGCCCCTGGGGGGAGGGGGGGCATTGTTTTTGTTTGGGTTTTTTGGTTTTCTTGTTCAGCTGGTTAGTTTCAACAACACAGAACTACGCCCCTAAGATTTTCCTGCTGGAAGGAGTTCCGCATCTCCTTTCTGCCTCTTGAGGTTCAAGCTCTCAGCCTGTGGATGCTTTCATTCTATGACATATGAGCGCCTAACTCAAGCCAGGAGGAAGTGTGCAATAAGAATCTCAAGGTCGGGACTGGAGATCCCCGGCTGCCATTTCCAGAGGAACCAGGTTTGACTCCCAGCACCCGCGTGGTGGCTCACAACCATCTGTAACTCCAGTTCCAGAGGATCTGATGGCCTCTGTGGCCACTTCGATGTGTGTGGTACACAGATGCATGTGGGCAAAACAAACGCAATATAAATAAGTACATAATAAATGGAATCCCAAGGTGTGCACACCCTAGCTTCTGCCCCCCACCAAGCTGTCAGCTAGTGGCACGCAGGTGGTGACAGAGCCTACAAGGCACCATGAGAACCTCAGTAACACCTCACCCCTACTAGAAATCTCAGTGACACCTCCTGAGAAGAGCTAACACCTACGTGAGTCATACTAAAAGATAAGAAGGACTTAATCAGACAGAAGAGGCAGGCCAGAGAGGACTGAAACCAAGCGGAGCCACATTCTGTGGGTGTAAGGGTTAGCTTTAGAATGTAGGAAGGAGTAACGGGTGGTAGGGGTTCTTTTCTAAGGCCCATGACTTCACTAGCACTGGGAAGCTGACTGTGTTTCCGGTATCTAGCATGACTTCCCTCCTGTGGAGAGGAACCTAGGTCCAATCAGAAAGCTGCTGTTTGCTACCGACATGTGAGCACCAGCACACCTTGCCATACTGCTAACATCCGTGGTTGGTAGTTATTGCGGCTGGGTAGCACTGTCAAATTGCTTCTGCCCCATGGTAGCTTGTATAGTGTATATATATTTATAGTATATATATATATATATATATATATACTATATATACAGTATAGTGTATGTGTGTGTGTGTGTGTGTGTGTGTGTGTATATATATATATATTTTTTTTTTTTTTCATGGAAGCATGAAAACTAAACCAGAGGAAAGAGACTTTCAGGTAAGAGCCAGCTCAAGTTTCAGAGCATGTGGTGCCTTCTGCAATAGGAATCCGCCCTCAACCTCCCCATAGGCAACAAAGGACTAAGCTGATTATCTATATTGTTCTGGGAGTTCCTTGGACTATGCTGACCAACCCTTTGAAAGGTTTCTTGTGTCTGGTACTCAACTTCTGGTTAGTCTTTGGTTCTTGTAGAGAGCGTTGTCAGCCCAAGTGGCTTAACTTCCTTTAAGATAGATAGATGATTCGTAGATAGATAGATGATAGATAGATAGATAATAGATAGATAGATAGATAGATGATAGATAGATAGATGATAGATAGATGATAGATAGATGATAGATAGATGATAGATAGATAGATAGATAATGTGTGTGTATATATACATTTATCTGCATTGTATATGATTTTAAGTAAATACAAAATAATTCCCTAAGGCTTGTCGACTCTGGTTGATCCGTCCCTTGTCGTTCTTTCTCTGTCTACACTAAACTCTCTCTCTCCTCCCCAGCTGGACCCTCCTCCTCGTTACTCTTCTGACCAAAGAAGCTTCTCTTTACAGCAAAAGGAGACTGTCGCAGAAAACCACAGCTGGAAACAAGGCAGAGATCAAGAGGTTGTAGGGAGCCTAGCCCCAACGGACATCTGCTTCACAGCTCCTGTACCTGTGATTCAGGGAACATTTTGGAAGAAGGGGTGGAAAGAGTGTGAGATCCAGAATACCAGGGAGTATGGTGTGAAACCTGGTTTATGGTTGTCATCCTTCAAGTTCTCAGTCAAAATTACATAGGTTCATCCTATCTTCAGACTATCTGCCACCCTCATCTGATACACAGGCTTGTGAACTCACATACAGAGAGGGAGGGAGAGAGAGAGAGAGAGAGATGACTATGTGCATTATTTTTCTCATTTCTTAAAAATTAAACTGTTGCCAGATTGATAGCTCATACCGTAATCCCAATGCCAAGAAGGCTGAGGCAGGAGGGTGGCCACAGACACCATGAGTTCAAGGCCAGCCTGTCCAGCGTAGTATGTTCTAGGTCAGCACAGGGGGCTACATAGTGAGATCCTGTCTCAAGAAACCAAAAAAGTTCAAGTTCAGCATCATCGTGCTGTGGATATCCTTTAGCCTAACCCAGTGTGAAGGCTAGAGACGTGGCAGAAATCTGTTAGGTATTTGTTTATTCATTCATCGCCGAACTGAAGAACATAGGACCTTATGCACATTAGACAAGATACCACTGAGCAACGACCCCGGCCCATTCCTTGTACCTTCTGTTTTAAAACAAGGCCTCCCCATGTTGCTTAGGTTGGTCTTAAACTCCCTCTCTCACCCAAGCGGGCCTTTAACTTGGCCTTTCTCCTGCCTCAGCCTCCCAAGAGGCTGGATCACAGGCTTCTACCACTAAGACCATCTCCCCCGGAGCTTTGATGTGACTAATCCTTGGGCAATGATAGGACCTGAAGCATAAGAACGCAGCCTCTGTGGTTCACTCTCTGACCCTCGGAAGGGAAAAATCGGTGCTAGATTAGAAAAGTATAGGACTCCCTCCCTAGCTTCTTTGGCGTGATAGGATCCTGTGAGAATGAAATGAAGTCACGGGTTAATGCATCTGGAAAGCACCGTGACGGCAGGCGAGTACAACGTGAGCGGGAGGAATGAGGGTACCTGTCATTCCCAACCTCGGAGGAGTCCACCTTGCCCACATAATGTCACCGTGGCTGCACCATGTTCTGTGAAGCCTGACCTTAACTGCCGACCCACCGTCCAGACAACGCCACGCCAAGGCCACACCTCGTAGCCCAAACTGCTGAGATGGCATGCTCCCAAGTCAACCCCAAACCCAGAGGGACTGGAGTGGCACCCCGTGAGGCGTTAGGAAGCAAAGGTACAAAGCTGCTGACTCACCTCCTAGAGCCCTGTTCTGCTAGGCTTCCTTCTCTCCACCCATCCAAAGAACCCATCAACACTTGCACTTTCTTAAAGGCGACTGATGCTTGCAACACGGTTTTGTTATAGATCCTCTTGGGACAAGGAGGGCAAGGAAAAGAAAACCTAATCAGGAAATCTTTCCTGACTTGTGTCACGAACACATGCCTGGCTGTCGGTCCAAAAGCTTCCTTCCGTTTAAGCAGCCCACCTTCGAGCTGTGGGACTGGAGACACCACTTTACAAACCTTTCTTCAACCTAAGTGGCTAAGCAAAACTTGGTCAAGACCCCTTTCCCCCAGTTCTGAACATCCATTTGGATAAAATGAAGCAACCTATTGTATTAAATGGAGTTTTCAGTATTGTTTGAACAAGGCCATAAAGCTGTTGTTGTAGTTGTTGTGGTGATGGTGGTGGTGGTGGTGGTGGTGGTGGTGATGGTGGTGGTGGTGGTGGTGGTGGTGGTGGTGGTGGTGGTGGTGGTGATGGTGGTGGTGATGGTGGTGGTGGTGGTGGTGGTGGTGGTGGTGGTGGTGGTGGTGGTGGTGGTGGTGGTGGTGGTGGTGGTGGTGGTGGTGGTGGTGGTGGTGGTGGTGGTGGTGGTGGTGGTGGTGGTGGTGGTGGTGGTGGTGGTGGTGGTGGTGGTGGTGGTGGTGGTGGTGGTGGTGGTGGTGGTGGTGGTGGTGGTGGTGGTGGTGGTGGTGGTGGTGGTGGTGGTGGTGGTGGTGGATGGTGGTGGTGGTGGTGGTGGTGGTGGTGGTGGTGGTGGTGGTGGTGGTGGTGGTGGTGGTGGTGGTGGTGGTGGTGGTGGTGGTGGTGGTGGTGGTGGTGGTGGTGGTGGTGGTGGTGGTGGTGGTGGTGGTGGTGGTGGTGGTGGTGGTGGTGGTGGTGGTGGTGGTGGTGGTGGTGGTGGTGGTGGTGGTGGTGGTGGTGGTGGTGGTGGTGGTGGTGGTGGTGGTGGTGGTGGTGGTGGTGGTGGTGGTGGTGGTGGTGGTGGTGGTGGTGGTGGTGGTGGTGGTGGTGGTGGTGGTGGTGGTGGTGGTGGTGGTGGTGGTGGTGGTGGTGGTGGTGGTGGTGGTGGTGGTGGTGGTGGTGGTGGTGGTGGTGGTGGTGGTGGTGGTGGTGGTGGTGGTGGTGGTGGTGGTGGTGGTGGTGGTGGTGTGGTGGTGGTGGTGGTGGTGGTGGTGGTGGTGGTGGTGGTGGTGGTGGTGGTGGTGGTGGTGGTGTTATAGCCCGTGAGGAAGAGACAATAAGCCAGCACATCTCAAAAGTTCAATGTTGAAATACATGATTTTTTTTCCCAAGTTCGCTGAATCTAACAGGAGAGAGAAGGAATGATTTCTGCCTAGAACACACGTGTCAGACAATGAATACTAGTCTAGTATTTAAAATGACAACAAGAAGAGCAGTCTACATTTCAACCCCACAAGGCCCACTAGGAAGGTAAGCGCCAGCTCCTGCTCAGCCTTCCCAGGCTTTAAGAACCACACCCTGTCAGAGATCACAGATCCATCCTGCACTCCATGGCAGGGCTATAAATAATCTCAGCGTTCCGGGAATCGTTCCTCGCCACCATCAGCCAAACCTTCTTCATACTCTGGGTGGGTAGGTGGCTAGACGTGGGGATGGTCCTTCCAGAGCCACTCTGGGCGTACAGAGGCCTTAGGAGCTAGGACTGTGTCCTATCACACTGAAACCAGGCCACCCTTGATAAAAATCCATCACGTCCGTCCTTCACAGTTTGGAGTCTGCCCCTGACTATTTAATGACTTCTCCATAAAAGGGAACTCACCAGCCCCTCCACTCAGCTTTGCTTACCTTGAGTTGCAGGGATCCTGGGAAATGAGCTGCAAGGCCAGGCAGGCAGGAGTTCAGAGGCAGTGAAAGCTGCTGATCTCCAGGCCCGGAGCAGCTCACCTGTGGCCACGCCCGCCTGCGACCACGCCCACCTGCGGTCACGCCCACCCCTGCACTCTTACTCAGGACTCTTGGCTGCCAGTACAGAGATTGAAAGACTTGATTCAGGCCAAACTTGCTGCTGCTGTCTGTACAGCTTCGGATGGCCTGCGACAAGCATGGGCAGGAAGGATCTGTCTGGTGGATCCTGCCCTGGGTTGAGCACTTGCATGCATAAGTAAATAAAGGCAGCCCTACCTGCCTAGCGGCTCCACAAGGCAAAGGGGAGGAAATAAGAACAGAAAGGCTATAGAAAGAAAGACTACACACGCCTAACTCTGAACTCCATCCTTTCCGTGCAGAGTGCAGTTGCTTGCTCCGATACCATACATAGTGTTACAGGCAAACCATGCCTGTCAAATAGTTGTTTAGAATTGCAGGAGGCGGGTGTCCCAGTAGAGGGTTAGCTTTACTCTGAACCGTTTTGAGGGAGCCTGGTTTGACAACTCTAGGTCTCCTGGAGCTCCTTGACCTGTGAGATCTGTTCTTTTCTCTACTCTGCTTTAGGGACGCTCCTGAAAGTGAACCTGTTGCTTTCCTGGGTCCTGCGCCAGTCTGATTCGTCATAATCTTTCACTTCGGAATCCTCCATGTTGACTACTGGAATTTGAAAGACAAGGGCAGCCTCACTGATTTCTTAACAGCACCCCTCTGTATCCCTGTGATTTACCATACCGTCAGTGAGGGCATCGGTGCAGCAAGGGAGGTCAGATCGTAAAGACAGAGACCTCATAAAAGGCCTCTGTATCTAGCTGTAGCGAAGGAAATGTGGGTTCGAGGGCAGAGTCCTAAGTTTGCAGACTGTTCCTATCGCTTACTGTTGGGAAAGTCCTAAACAAAATGCTTAACCTCTCTAGCCTCAGATTCTTCAGTTGAAAAGTGAAATATACATGCACTCATACATGAATAGACAATATATATAATAATACATATATTATACATTATGGGTGTTATATATTATGTATATATTATATATGAATTTATAATTTATATATAATATATACACAATGTATAAGATATAATAACATATATAATATATGTATATATATATATATATATAGAGAGAGAGAGAGAGAGAGAGAGACAGTTATTACCACTTTGTTCTTCAAAAAAGCTCAGAGAATAATCACAGTGCCCAAAAGCCTGGAATAGGATACTGACATGTACTTCACCACAACTATCTATTCAGCACTGGACTACTCCCTGCTTGTGACTGTGATCCAAAACTCTCAGGAGATTTCCATCTTAAATCTCAGTGTCCAGTCAGCTCTCCCTTTTCGAGTTTTAATTCCCTCTGCTACGTTCTTGTTCACTCTTCGCCCATCCTGAAAAGAAACCTTTCCCGTGGCAGAAGTTCAGCAATACCCAAGAACCCAAGCATAGCACGACTCTGGTCGTTTGAAAGTTAGAGGCACCATAGACTTAGGACGATGTCATGTTCCCCTCCCTGAAGGTCTTTCAAATAACAGAGTAGGGTGAGAAGACACAAATTAATTAAAGTACCTGATTGTGCGTAATAAGAGTACTAGGATCGGTGCTTGGCTACAAACACAGATGTAGTTCAGAGATGAGTACAACCCTCCAGCCTCTCAGCCGGAGAGGCACGGAGGCAGAGCCCTTGGCATCAGAGGACCAGGCAGGCCTAGGAACAATGCATGAGAAGTCCATAGTTAGAGCTGCAAAAGGTAAAGTAGACAGGCACGGCAGCAAATGGCTAACCAGAGCTTTCCCAGGCAGAAGCACTCACTTGTCAAAGTGTCTCTGGACAATGTGCCCAAGTGTTTGTGCCTTCTATTTGAAGCTAATGTTCAGTGTAACATCCCTGGCAAGAGCAATTACTGACTGAGGAAAAAGTGATTCCCCTTCCTGGGTAGGGGAATTATAATTGTGATTCTATTTGACTGCAGAAAACTGTTTCCCTGGGATGATAGTTTCCTCAATGGTAGTCATAAATTTAGGTACTCTTATTCCGTGTTAAAAGACACAGGGAGACAGAGACATGGGGGAGAATGGAGTTCTACAAGTGTATCATATGTCTAGACTCACACATTTCCAAACCAGTCTCTAAAAAACATGGCAACAAATCAATTATCTGGAGAGAATTTCTGTGGGCATATCAGTTCCGACTCTGCCCCCCCCCTTTCAACTGGGCCCTCTTGACAGTGTCTTTGGTTAATTAAATAAGCCTCTATGGAGTGTGTCAGACCCAGCGAAGTCCCTGGAGCATCTAGATACCAGGCAGAGTAAAACCTAGATATGGGTCTCCAGGAGGCCAGAGCTTAGCTTTAAATGCCTGAGTCTGATGTCTACGATCATTAACGTAGTGTCAAAATACACAGCCTGAAGGGAAAGCCTAGGAAGGACCATGTTGTCAGTTATGCTAGCATTCACACTTAGAAGAATGGGACGTGTTTTTTTAAATCCTATATTCTAATAGCAACATAAAAACATGTATATGAAAGCAGAAGAGAGCAAGGATCGGGGAAGGAACTAGTGGGGTGCAGATAGGAGAGGATACGAGAGGCGAATACGGCCCGAATGCATATATTCTTGGGCGATTGTTCTTCATGAAATCCAACACTATGCGACAAGTGCACGCCAGATGTCTAATTGTAACTAGATGAGAACTCGGGTTGCAATCCGAGTTCTGCAAGGGCAACAGCACCCGAGTAGCATTGCTCTCGGGTCTCGCAGTCAATCTCTTGCCACACAGCCTCATAGAAATCCAACTCTCCTGCCCTTTTTGGTATTACTTTGTCTGAATGAAATAGGAACCTGTAGGAAACAGACACAAAGTCGGATTTAACTGTTTTCTGTATGCCGTACCATACTATAACACGGTATACTATATGGTTAAGTCAGTGTGTACCATCAGTTGCCTCCCGTGGCTAAAACCCGAGCAGGGTTCAGTGTTCCCTAGAACTCTGAATGGCATCAGTCACGGTGGATACGGGATTAATGAGTGGGAAATTGTGATAGCACACTACCATCTTTTACCTTCAGTGTAGGGAAGGAGGAAGGAAAGATAGAAATCTTCATTGCTTTTACAAGCGGCCTTATTACAGAAAGAGAGAAAGGTAGAAATCTTCACCGCCTCTTTTTAGGCTGTTGTCCTAAGCTCGAATCTCTCCAACCTTTGTTCTCACACTAACTAATGACAGCAACCCAACCAACCAACCACCAACCAATGCCCACCCGACTCTTCAGATCTTTTATGCCCTAAGCCCAAAGTTCCCATAAACCCATGCGGCACACAATCCCAAAGACAAGCTACAGGTGCCAGAACGACTGCACCCAACCAAATGATAGCCACCTGCATCAAGCACTCCGATTCCAACTCGTAAACAACTCTACCACAGCTGGGGTGGGAACGCAAACCTCTAGTGACCCGTCAGTTAAACCAAAAAGCTTTTCTTAACATAAGAATTCCAAGTGTTCCTCTACAGGAAATGACACCACACATCTGTGGAAGAGATGTGTTGTGTAGACAATGCTAATTCAAACAATGATGAATCCAATCCCATAAATCTGAAATCAGGTATTCCCTTAAGCACCACCACCTCTTCCCCACTTCTCTTTATGGATTCTCTAGGTCGCTTCGTCTGATTAATCCAACCATGTTTAAGAAAGGTTTGGTGGGAAAGAATGTAGCTTTTTGTTTGTAGAAAACTCCCTTTGCTCTACAACTCCCCAGACAATTCATAGTGTTCCCTCCACTACCGCTCAAAGGAGGAATGATTCATTTATTCATTACATACGCTCATCAGACGACAGTTTCCTTTAGTTCAACAGAAGTTGTCTGCGGACCACATATTTAATAACCTAGGCGACTGCTTTGTTGGTGGCTTTTCTCGCCTATGGGTTTAAACATTACAAACATTACGACTGGATTACACAGCTTTCTGGCTGAGGGATGACTGGACACACCCAGCCACTCCCAGCAGCAACTCAAAGGAGCTTTGTTATGACATGCTTTTTAATACAATCTCTCTCTCTCTCTCTCTTGCTCTCTCGCTCTCTCACTCTCTCGCTCTCTCTCGCTCTCTTATCCCTTCTCTTCTCCTCTCCCCCCTCTCTTCCAAGTTTCAGCCATATAATCCTGCGCATTCTCCCGAGACAGCCATAAATCATCAGGTGTTTCAGCTTCACTGATAAATACGATTCCCATTGATTCATTATGACCTCGACCCAGCAGGAGAGGAATCGTGTTATCCTTGAACTTTTCCAACAGTTCACAGGAAGTTCAGCCTACTCACTGAGAAATATTATCCTCCTTTTCTCATGTGAAGAAACTGAACCAGGCAAGAGACAGAAACATTAGCTGTCCTGAAAGTTTGTGACAAAGACAGAAGACTGTATCTATATTGTATGTATACTATGTATAATATTATATATACATATGTATCCCTAGTTGGGCTTTTATTTTTGTTTCATTTTGTTACATTCTTTGAGACAGAGCTCATGTAATCCCGGCTGCCTGTGATCTTCTAGGGAATGGTGGCTGGCCTTGAACTCCCGATTATCTTGCTTCTACCCACTGGCTGCTGGGCTTAGAGATAGGTGCCGCTCTGCTGGGCTGACCCTCAGATCTCTAACTCATGAATCCATGTGGACAGCGATCTTCTCCTTGCTGTACGATGGGTCTGCTCCATTGCGAGACTCCAAGCCGCTTGCTTTTTGTATTTTCGAGTCCTGGGTTTTGCCTGAGAGAAGAAACCTTATATTAAATTAACTAGTCCTAGAAAACAATGTGTGAAATTTTTTACTAAGATTCCTAGTTAAAGAAACAAAAACTGGAGATGGATAAAACAAGACTTAGACCTGGCTCAGCTGCCAGGCTTGACCTCCAGCTTCTCCCGTCCTACAAACTGAGGCTTGGAGAAACAAGGCTTCCCTCTAAAGAGCCCATGGCCATCATTAAGTTTAAATCACTAAGTTCAATACAAAGGTGTTTCTAATTGGTGAGAGGGTCACACCCAGTGCCCTGTGTGAGAATGTATTAGTAGGTAAGGCCTTTTATGCTAGACTTGCAAAAGTCTCTTGTATATGGTTTATTTTGTCTTGGTTTATTTTATTGAGACAGGGTCTCTCTATGTCACTCTGTCTGTCCTAGAACTCACTATGTAGGCCAAGTTGGCCTTACACTTCCAGAGATCTTCCTCCCTCTGCCTCCTAAGTCCTGGGATTAAAGTGTATGCACCACCTGGCTCCTATGGTTTATTTTTATAAAGTTGTACAGATGAAAAGAAAAACATTGCCTGAGTAACATCTTCCATGTTACAATGTACTGAACAGTAGACGCATATTGAAACCAGGTACGTTCCTAACAAATACGCAATGCTCTGTGCTATGCAATTCTCTACTCATTAGCCACAGGTTTAAGGTGTCAGTTTCTGAACTGATTGAAAGAAAGATGCTCCCCTCCACCCATCACCATGAGATTACCGGTCAATTCCATGAGAGAGAAACTACAGAAATTCACAGATCTCAGGATTCTGAACTCAAAAAGTTGGGAACGAAGGAAATGTTTACAAAGACCTCAAAGGAATTTCGATCTGGAGAAGATCTGAAATCTACTCATCTTATACATAAGTCTTTATGATAGACTTTCAAGGTAAGAACTCTAAACCATGGTCTCTCCCTCCTGTCCAGCATCTTCAGTTCCCTCCAGACCCCGGGAACCCTAGTCACGTGCTCTAACTGCTTGCTCTAAATTCCTATGTAGAGAACTGAAGCCAAACACTTTTTTGAGCCCCGTTCTGTACTTCCATGTTCATGTGTTATTCACATTTGAGTCCAGTCTTCTCTGGACCACAAACCACATGAAAGGCAGGGTCCGTAGTTTTATATGTTGTTAGGGACTGGCTATAAATTGTCCTCAGAAAAGTTTATGTGTTGAAAGCCTTGTCCACGAAGCAGTGTTGAGAGGGAGCCAGTGACAGGATCCCGGCGGCTTTGATGTTTTCCCTCCTCGGTGGGAAAGCTCCAGATGGGTTCATAACTGAATAGACTATTGAAAGGTAGAATCTACGGAAAATAAGAATTGTTTGAAGGAAACGGAGTGCTGGGGGCATGCATTAAAAATGTATCTCTCTTCTTTATCCCCCCTCCTCTTCTTTATCCCCCCACCCCACACCTCTTCTATCTGACCTTCTACCTCACCATAGGCCTACACAGCAATAGAGCCAAATCATTCTAGACTAAATCATAAGACAAAGAGACATCTTTCCTGGGTGGGAGAAACAGTTCTGTGGTTCAGAAAACTAGCTGCTCTTCCAGAGGACCCAGGTTTGATTCACAGCACCCACATGGCAGGCAGCTCACAACCGTCTGTAACGCCAGCTCGGAGGGATCCAACATTCTCTCCTGGCCTCCGTGGGTACCAGGCACGCAGCACGTGGCACACAGACATGTACGCAGGCAAAATATCCGTACACGTAAAATAATAATCTTTTTAAAAAGGAAGTGAAAAAAATGTCTTTTGCCTTCAAGGCCAGCCTGAGCTACATAGTGAGTCCTGAGCCAACCTGGGCTACAATATGAGATCTTGTCTCAAAAAATAAAAAAGGCTCAAAAATCAAATCCTCTCACAACCCCCCCAAAAAAAACACTTTGGGTTGTAAAGGGAGCATAGAAAGAGACAGATGATACTGAAGACCTTATGGAAAGGTAATGGAGAAACCTTCTACTGTGAGAAACCTACTGAAAAAGAGTAAATTGACCTCCACGTTTAGAACTACAGGCTCCTGGCATGTTTGGTGCTGCTCCAGGCTGCCTGATGGTTTTCGCTGATTCTGGCATGAGTCTGCCTGGTTCGGGCTATCCCAGGAGTTACATTAGCAACCCTTCACATGGTGAGAATGAGCAGCTTGCAAAATTCTCAGAACCCATTCGAAGTCAATGCGCAACAGACAGGCGTTAAAGTCAAAATTTCTGCCCTCTGAAGTTGTAGTGGCGTTACGGATCTCAGAGAGGTTGCCTTGACTTCTGTAGTAGGCACAGAGAGGAAAAGGTCTATTACTTTTAATTAGAAAAAAAAAGTGATTGAGTTTTTAAAGCCTGAGAAGATTTGATTGGCTACATCATACATGCACGCATGCGTACACAATTGTGAGAAGAAAACGTCTCTCTCCCTTCCCCAGCAACCATGAAATGTCTATGGATGTTCAGATATTCAGAGAGAGGGCTGAGGCCTTGAAAACCTCTCCACTTTCTCCCATTATCTGCCTGGGGGTTCTGGGGAGGGGGCCTTATAGCCTGTGCTCCCATGGCAGGATGTTGACAAGCCCAATCTTTTTGCAGATATTAGGCCAATCATCCACTATTGTGGGACTGAAAAGACTGGTGTTGTCACAACGCAGAGATGACGTTCTTTCCATCTCACTCCACTCCTCCTTCATGTTCTTTCTGCTCCATCTTCTGGATGCTTCCCGAGCCTCTAGGAAGGAGGAGGAGGAGGAGGAGGAGGAGGAGGAGGAGGAGGAGGAGCAGGAGGAGAGGAGGAGGAGGAGGAGGAGCAGGAAGAGAGGAGGAAGAGGAGGAGAGGAGAAGGAGGAGAGGAGAAGGAGGAGAGGAGGAGGAGGAGGAGCATGAAGAGAGGAGGAGGAGAAGAGGAGAAGGAGAGGAGGAGGAGGAGGAGAGGAGGAGGAGGAGAGGAGGAGGAGGAGGAGAGGAGGAGAGGAGGAGGGGGGGGGGGGGGAGATATTGAAATCCGGTTCACGACTGAGCATTAAACAGTCCCCTGTTCTCAGTGATGAGTCTCTGCCTTCACTGCTGCCCATTCCGAAAACAAACTTCTTTGCCCAGAGAGGCTGTGTGAGGATTTCAGAATCACTCCTGCCTTCTTTTTAACTGTGAGGAAGACGAAAAGGATCCCTTTAAACAGTTGAGCAGCCCCGTGGTCAAAACTGGCTTTACGTCGGGGAAGAAGTAAAAATACGAAGAAAACGTGGTTTCCTTGTACAGCACAAGAGAGCCCACAGGTACGGTTATTGGCTGGTCAGCTGGGAATCAAATGAGGTGCAAACTAAACAAAGATGTGTTTAACCCAGTTAGGTCAGCCATGCAGCCTCTGAGCCACTAGGTCTACAGTGTGTAGAACGTACTGGTTCTTGATATTTTCTAGGAGAACGTCATTACCAAGTCAACCCGGAGCTCTCCGGATGGGCTAGGCTCGAGGGTATTATTAGGTGACTATTGAAAGTCCAATGTCAGAAGGAGGCTTCTGAGTGTCTCCCCTTTGAAGCACCTCGTGCTCATGTGCTCTCCTCTGAGTCGCACATCACTAACAGAGGGTTTGTGCTGATGAGGCAAGCTTACTCAAGGCCACACAATTACAGGGTGCTGCAGCAATTAGTCTGGGTGGAGAACGACCATTGAGTAAGTTCCAGCTCCAAGATGGACCGAGGGCATTTTCGCTTTGACTGTCTCTACACTGAAAACCCCGAGCCCTGAGCCAGGTGGGAAGGAGAGCAGCTCCCAAGTTTAAGCAGCTCACTGTTCCAGATCCCCAGCACATCGGGGGATTTTTATGCCCACGCTGCACGTATTCAAAGTTTACTAGGAAGATTATCATTGCTTCACAGAAGAGGCATAGAACATCCACAGCTGGCTTTTAACTTACTGGGGGAAAGTGGCTTTCATCTCCCACCTGCCTGGCATCAGTAACTGAATCTGAAGACGAGGAAGGATTTACTACCCTCCTTGCCATACGACAGAGAGGTAGGTATTTGTTTATAAAGTTGCCCGGCATCTTCCCATCACCCCATGCGCCCGTCATCGACAACGCCGAACACTGTACCGGTAACAGTTGTGCCACCTATTCAAGTCTTTATTCAAGTCTCTGCACACTGTGTGACTTACGGTATCAAAACTGAGCCTGAGATCTCTAGCTCTCCTCTTCTCTGGCTCCCAGAGGACCAGCCTTCTTGGTGTCCCAGTTACGCATTAAACCGTCCACACATTTCCATCTTGTCTTTCAGGGTGACTCCCCGTTCCCTTATCTTTAAAATGAGGTTAGTAATATCTACCTCTTTGGGAAGATGGGTACATAATTAGACTGCCTACCTGGTCTGGACGTGAAAAGTAGTCTGTTGCTTTTCTGTTCGTTGTTCTGGTGATGAATTTTCCAGGTGAAAGCGGCACGTTCCTTGAAAAAACAAAATCCGAGACTATCTTGAACGGCAGTTGCGGGCATCTCTCTGTGAATGAGCAAGCATCCCTTGGGTTTGTATTCTTCTGCAGCCACTGGGAAGTGTACTTTTCTAACCAACTGACTGTTTTGAAAACAGTTGCAAAGAGGAAGAACATATGCCTCCTGTTCATTTGTTATGAATCTTAGGTAACTAAATAACTGATGGAGAGAAGCTTTCGCTTGGGTAATAAACACAGAAGGTGACAGAAACAGAACCCCTAATCGATGAGTGTATCTTATGGTTACCGTCTCTAAGAATTTTCACAATCACAAAAGGAAAACTCATCAGCTGTGTGTGTTTCCTGACGGACAACCGACACACCACCACCTTTGAAGCAGTTTCCCCCAAATAACCAGAGGTGAGTAATAATGCATCTTCTAGGTCTAACCACACATTTTCAGAAAATAGAGAGACTAGAAAATGACTCCATAGGAATTCAGAAAATTTAAATCAGACTACTGGAAATAGCTACAGCCCATTTCTTCAATGAACTTCAAGGACAAAAATAAACTCCAGGGGAAACCTATGAATTCAAACAAATTTATGAGACATGTCAAATAATCGTAGTTGGCTGCATTTTGCATCAACCAAGATGTCGAATCATAATAGGGAGGAGGAGGAGGAGGAAGAGGAGGAAGAAGAAAAGGACAAGGAGGAGGAGGAGGAGGAGGAGGAGGAGGAGGAGGAAGGAAAGGACAAGGAGGAGGAGGAGGAGGAGGAAGAAGGAAAGGACAAGAAGGAGGAGGAGGAGGAGGAGGAGGAGGAAGGAAAGGACAAGGAGGAGGAGGAGGAGGAGGAAGAAGGAAAGGACAAGAAGGAGGAGGAGGAGGAGGAGGAGGAGGAGGAGGAGGAGGAGGAGGAGGAGGAGGGGAGAAAGACAAAGAAACCTGAACGCTCATAGACTACGGATGATTAAGAAGCTGGAGTAGGCTCTGTGCTACAGCGTATGCCTAGCATGCAGAAGGCACTGGGTTCAATCTCTACCACTGCAAAAATAGTAAAATGAAAAACAAACTTAAGTGATTCTTCTATCAGATTATACTGCCTTTAAACTCTCCTCAAGTAGAAGTAATCATTAAGGCAGGAGTTGTAGATCAGGAGCAGAATGTTCATGTAGCAGAAGCTGGTACTCAACCACCAGCATTGCAAAAACACCAAAGAGAGTACCAGTTCTTTACATATAAATTAAGGCTTCGTTATAGTATTTGTTTTACCTTTCATATGCTATCAAAATGTCCTATATGTCTTCTAATAATGTATTTAATTTTACTCTATGTGCATTGGTGTGAGGGTGTCAGATCCCCTGGAACTGGAACTACAGATAGTTGTGAACTACCATGTAGGCACTGGGAATCGAACCCGGGTCCTCTGGAAGAGCAGTCAATGCTCTTTAACACTGAACCATCTCTTCAGCCCACTATATGTTTTTAAAACAAACAACAAAAATAAATATAAAAAGCAAGGAGAGTATGGTAGACTGGTCACTTTTGAAGTCAGGTCATCTTCTCAGTCAAGCAAAGGTCTCAGAGGTTAGGGGCCTCAAAAGAGGGAAGAGGGCCAGACAAAGAAAGCTGGCCTGCCAGGGAGGCACCTTGAGGCAGATCAAGTATGGGAGAGGAGTTAAGAGGCCAGGCTCTGCACCAGATTTAACTCTCCACTTCCTAGCTGGGTGAACTAGGGACAGTTGCTAGCGTGTTGTTTCCCACCTCTTCTTCCGAGGAGAGTAGTAATGAGACCCACCACCTCTTAGGGTTAAAAGGATAAATTGATTAGTGCAAGCTAGTGTTAAAGCACAGCTTAGCAACCTATCTGTGGTTGCCCATGATAACTTTAACTCTCATCAGCTGATGCGTAATGCCATTGATTATCAGGAAAACGTAACAAAGCCACAATGAGAAATCCCTGCTTCATCAGAATGGCTCAGTTTAAAGCACGTCTTTGATGGCTGGCAACAGTGTAGAGGAACCAAAGTTCTCATACATTGCTGAAGGGAATGTAAAAGGGTTCAATCACTTTGCAAAGCAATCTGGCGGTTCCGTACAAAGAAAAGCATACACTTAGCATGCGTTGCAACAGCTCTGCGCAAGAGAAATGAAAACATATGTCCCACATGAAGATCTGCATAAAAGTATACATAATCATTTTTGTGTGTAAAAGCAAGAGAGAGAAAGAAAACAGACCAAATGGCTATCAACAGCCAACAGACAAACTGTAGTATGCGCGTACAACAGAATAGAATTCTATAACGGGCATAATGGTGTATGACTGCAATCCAGTTCTTGGGAGTAGGGGGGGAAGAATTATGAGCTTGAAACTCATATCTCACACACACACACACACACACACACAAACACACACACACACACATGTTCACACACACACGTTCAAACACATATACACACATGCAAATACACACACACATGCACACACATACGTTCACACATATATACACACATGCACATACACACACACATGCACACACACATGCACACATATATACACACATGCACATACACACACACATGCACACACACACATGCACACACACACGTTCACACATATATACACACATGCACATACACACACACACATGCATACACACACACACATGCACACACACACACACGTTCATACATACACACACACACACAATGTCTAGACAAATGTTTGGAGGACGAAGGCTTTATTTGGTTGCTAACGAAAACAAGCGTGCAGAAGCCTTTGCTTACAGATCAGCTTTTTATCAGTAAGTGTTGACGGGTTTCACATACAGGACTGGACGGACAAGGGGACTGGTAGGCTAATTAAGGGAAGGGTTATTTGTGTATCTTCTCAGACTAGGTAGAGATCCTCCAAGAACACAGCAAGACCTCTTTCCTCTCCTTTCCCGGCGTGGTGTTTCCTGTCCTGGCTCCTGGTGGGTAGGTATCTTTAGCCTTGAAGAAGAAAGGTAAGTGAAGCCTGTGTTACAGCTTTGAGCAGGACGTTTATCAAATGCCCAACATGCTCCTTACAGAGCTGAGTGGAGTCTGACCAGAAACTTACAGCAGCAAAGAATACAGACGATAAAATCTGAGAGGAGGAGACTTTTCGTCCTATCCTGACATCTATAGGCCAACTGGGCAGTCAGTGTTTTTGGCAAAACGGCCTTCAGATCCCTCAAAAAGTAAGCGAGACAAGTGTCATTATCATAACCTGCACGTCAGAGGTGTCATCCGAATGAGAGTTCCCGAGAGCCTGGTCACGCGTCACTCAGAAGCGTGGCCTTTGGTGATCGTTTTGGTGATGCTGGAGGTGTTCTAGGCAAGTGCTTTGCCACTGAGATATACCCTGAGACCTCAAATAAGTTACTTTCAAGTTACCCAAGAGCGAGTAAAGCTGGGGGATTTATTTGTTTTTTTTTTCTTTCTTTAGAAATAGAAACATAGGGGTAAACAGGAAAGCCTTTGGGTCTTAAGTCTGAGTAAAAGAAAGACGATGATATCATTGACATATCGTAGGATTTTCAGAAATTTCATACCTTCGAGAAGCGTTGCCAGGTGACATGAGTTGGGGATTTCACTGAGGGCCCTGGCTGATTGTCAGACAATGATTTCACCCCAGTTCTTCATGGTGTCTTATCTGAGGACGCGTACCTGTGCATCCTTGAAAATCAGAAGGGGATGTTTCTGTGGCAGGATTCTCCTTTACCCACCTCACCTGCTTTATCTTCCGATCGCATCGCCCTGCCCGTGGCACCCTGAAAACCCCTGCTGCTCGGGACAGTGCCCTTTGAAGTAAAGTTTTTGCACCTTTAAAAAAAATTGAGAATCTTCCTTTCAAACTTGGACATTTCCTTTCTTGAAGCTGTGGAAGTCGTTTTAAAGGTAGGAGGAGGGGGAGGAGAGAAGACGGAAAGTCCGACCTATTGTTAGTCTGGGTTTCTTCCCGATTGGATGGGCTGCTGTGTTCCCATAATCTTGTTTTGTGTTGAACTGTGAATGGCAGGTTGGTTTATGAGCATCTACGTTCTGGATTGGGGTCATGTATCATGCACTTAATGAGTTAATCAAGTAGCCATGTTGGAAAACAAGACACTGGTCCCCCTAAGTTGGGGCACATGGCAAAAGGGTATTTAAAAAGACTGTCCATCCTAGGCACGGTGTCTGGAGACCTGTCTTTTCAACCAACTTCAGAAAGTATTAGTTTCCAACTGCCTTCTCCTCCCTCCCCTCCCTCGTTTTGAATTTTAGAATACATTCCAATGACCCGAGGAAGCTGTTCATGGAAATTTTAGGGTTCCTCCCAGAAATTCTGAATCAGTAGGATTGGGTGGGGCCCTGCCCCAAATCCTCATCTCAATCACCCTGGGTGACTCTGTTGAAACCACTCATGGGTCTCTCCTATCCAGCTCCTTTCAACCCTGGCTGACATTTAGAATTGCCAAGGAGCTACCGATGCCTGGCTGCCATCCCAGATAAGTTGCTGAGGGAAAGTAAGTGCTTGGGAACCATATTTGCTAAATGCTCGAGATGATACTAAAATGCAGCCAGGACAGGGAGGATCCCAGCTAGACAACAATGCTAATGCTCATTTGCACGTATGTGTTTAGATGCAATTTAAGGCGTTCATCAAAACCTTGCAATAATTCTATGAGTCTGGTGTAATTACCCTCAATTGGAAAAAAAATGGGCTAAGAGAAGTTGCTCGATTGCTCCTTAGCAGTGTTGGAAGTCTCTCTGGATTTGGGCAACAAATGTCTTTGCATCTTGGTGCCTTCTGCTGAGAGCTGTTTGGACAAACACACTTACTGCTCATCAACCTATCTTAAAAAGCAAGTCCTCTCCTGAAATCTGTTTCCAAACATTGTTTCACATTACAGCTTAAGTGACATGCTCGTAACGTGTTGCATGGTCACGGGTTGGATGCAACCCTGCCTGCCAGTGGATGAAATCGGTATGGATTATGGGGGAAAGAATAAAGTTGTGTCTTCCTTACTCACACCAGTGACTTCTGCTTGCTGAGGCTGGAGATGTGAAAAGCCTTGAAAGCCCTGTCAGTTCCTGCCTGGCAGGGGATCTTTTGGACAAGTTACCTCTTGCTTCTCCACGTTCAACCGTTCAACCGTTACCTCGCACCTCAGCGAGAATTAACTCGATAGTAAAAATGGAGAAAGAACATTGGATATAGTTGTTCCCCCACCCCCGCCGCCTGGCTTCTCTCCTTGCAGAGTTTTATCTCTGTAGCAATCCTCCATAGAAGGCCACGACAACCACCTAGCCATCTCTCCTTGCCGTGATGCCATTGGCTGCTGGACTACTTGGGTGTGGGCGAGGCTATGTAACTGAAGACTACTCACGGTTACTCACGGAGGGCACCCAGCGGCCGGAGGCTAGTTGGACACTGCCATTAAATGCCTCGCCCGTCGCTCCATTGACTCATGGATTAAGAAAGCAGCGCTTTCAGCTAAACAAGGTGTCTTACGTGTCTCCCGAAGCTGCTCAAAGTTTGTGTGGGTAAATTTCACCCTGTAAGTCACAACACAGAAAGTTTTATTTTCATGACGCCTTTGAGCTTGACGGAGGTCTTAGATCTTTTTCAAGAGAATTGCAGAATGAGATCTAGCATGTTACGGAGACGCTTACTTTCATCCGACACACAGCTTCAGAGACGCGGTGCCTGCAGTGAGCGAGTGTGTGTGATTAAGAATCGGAAATATGAGTCGGAGAGAGGACTTGGTGGTCGAGTGATTACTGCTCTCCCAGACAACCTCCGTTTGGTTTCCAGCACCCACAGTGAGCAGCTCACAATGGCCTGGAACTCCAGCTCCAAGGGACCCGATAACCTCTCCTGGCTGCCGTGCATGCCTACACATATCTGCATACCTACAGTAAGTGTAGGTGTGTGTACATACCTACATGCAGTCACAAACATATACACATAAATAAAAATAAATAAATCTTGAAAAAGTTCAAGATATTTTCATTTTTATTATATATATATGTATAAATATATATACAAAAGTGTATTTTCTTGCTATATATATACATATATATGTATGTATACATATACATATATATACCAAGAAAACACACTTTTTGTACATATATTTATACATATATATATTCACCAACTAAACAAAAAAGTGTATTTTCTTGATATATATATATATATACACACACACACACACACCAAGGAAATACACTTTTTGTGTATTTTATGTATTTTGTGTATTTTATGTATATATATACATATATATCTGTGTGTGTGTGTATATATATATATACCAAGACAATATACTTTTTTATTTAGTTGGTGAATAATCATAGGTATTTTAGTTTGTTACACATGATATTTTTCAAATATCAAAATTTTTTTTGAAATATTCCTTAATTTAGAATTTTACTTTACCCAAAGATGTGCCTCTCTAATAGTTCTAAGCCAGTGAGGGATTGTGCCTCTCGTTTTTCCAGGCCTCCCATTCTCTCTGACTCAGTCAAATCCAGCCCCATAAAATGTCTAAAGAGTTCATCGGTTTCCTCCCCGGACAAGATATTTGGCTGCAGGATACAGACGGAACTGGACAGGTTCTCTGCACAGGGACTGGGCACAGCCCCAAGTGGGGTTCTCTACCAAATGGCAACCCTCCAACAGGCCCCTAGGCGAGGGTCTCTGAGAAGAAAAACCTCTCTGTTGCTTGATGCCCACACTCTAGCATCAACTGAATCTTGGCTTTCACACTCTGAGAAAGATGGAGGAAGGGTTCTGGGATAGCTAAAAATAGCCCAAATTCCAGGCCCTTGGTCACCCCGGAGTTACTGAATCAGACCTCTCGGAAACACACGTCCAGTGCATGGACCCTACCTCAGGGGTACATTTTACATTGCAGTACATGATACAGTCCATGTGCATGCGTTCTCAGAGACGTATTGGTACCTCCCACAACTCGGGGCAGAACATGGTTCCCCGGGGGACTCTCTCTAGCTTCCTCTCGGCGATGACTCCCTAGGTGTTTATTGCCAATGAATGACATAATCGCTATCTCATTCTGACAGCACTTTTAGGGAAATTACTCAGGTTGACCCATCAGAGAGAAGGGGAGGGAGGGGAAAAGAGTGGGGAGGGGGAGGGGAGAGAGGAACGGAAAGTAAAATGCTTAGAAGCTACTATGTGCTTTTAATTTTTTTGTACTGTCAGGCATCTGGGCCTTTATTCAAAGCTAAAAGAACATTTTTCTACTCAGTAATTAAATACTGTGTTTCAACCTCAATACTCTTAACTGAATACACGGGAAAGGGAATGACAATGAATTTTTTTCAGATTTGTAATACAAATAGAACAGAAGGTTAGTCTCGTTCGCCCTGAATCCCCCAGCTCCCCTGGCTCAGCTCCTGTGGGTTCAGATTCTGCCTCCTGAGCACTCTAGGTACAAACCTCTGACCCAGACTGTTCCTGCCCATGCTCATGTCTTCATCCTGACCATCTTTCTCCCCTCTCTCTCTCTCTCTCTCTCTCTCTCTCTCTCCCTCTCTCTCTCTCTGTGTCCCTCTCTCTCTCCCTCGCTCTCTCTCCCTCTCTCTCTCAACCTCCTCTCTCACTCACTCTCGCTCTCTCTCACTCTCTCTCGCTCTCTCTCTTGCTCTCTCTCTCTCTCTCTCTCTCTCTCTCTCTGATCCACATGATACCTGTCCCCTGCCCACACTCCAGGTAAATCCCGTTCTCTCGTGAACACAGTACAGAGATTGCGATTGGTGCTGGGTATATCGTTAAGTGTCATCTCTGCGCTCCCGTTTTTCATTGCGCTCCCAGTCTCTCCCGCAGCCATGGCATAGCCAGAACTGGCCACAAAGATGGAAAACAAAGTATCAGAAAGGAGGATGATAGAGAGCTGGGTCTCCCGAGTCCCACCCACACCAACAGAGAGAAAGCTCTATGGTGTAGAATGAAAGAGAAAAGTTTAGAAAGGAGCTAAAAGCCAAGATTCAGCCTGAGAACCATCTAACCCACCGACCCGTCCACCCCTTGAAGGCTGGGTCTGGAGTGACAGATGATCCTGACCATCGATGTGGTAGGATCCGGAGCTAAGAGACACGCCTCTGGGCAGGTCTGTGGGGATCTTTCCAGGAAGAATTAACTTAGAAGACCTTCCACTAAGTGTGCCCGACACCCTGCTCTTTCTGTGGCCAGTTCTACACTGTCCAGCATGATAGCCACTAGCCCCAAGGACCGTTGATTACCTGGATGTGTCTAGTCTTCACTGAGACGGGGCAAGTGGAGAAACCACACAGCCGATGTCAAGGTCTCTGCAACGTCAGAATGCAAATAACTTCCCTCCTTTTACTATGACAAAATGTTGGGGTGATAAAGTTTCGGAAGTACCAGGCGAAATGAAAAACATCGTTGGAATTGGTTCGGTTCCTTTGGTTGTGGTCTTGGCAGTGCCGGGGAATGGACTTCGGGGCCTCACAAATATTAGGCAAATGTCCCACCACTGAGATACACTTCCAGCTTTTTGTTTCATTTCTTCCTGTTAGAAAACAAAAACAAAAAAACGTGGCCATTAGAAAACAATTAATTTCAATTACCAACCTGGTTCGTGCTTTTGTTCCTTGTTGGATAACACTGTAGGGTTTTAGTACAACCCAGAGACTGTGGGTCAGACCTCCTTCCCAGCTGGCTTTCTAAGCCACGTCTCTCAGAATCTCCGCCCTCCGACAATTTCCAAGGCGCCACAACTAGCTTACTCATTTGTGGCAGCCTCTTGGAGCTTAGGGACTAGAAAGTTGTAGCTCCTGAGATTTGCCAGTAGAGGGCGATCTTACCACACTTGACCGAAAAACCAAAGCGGCCAATTGGCACCGAGCTTAAAAATTCTTTTTTAACCAATTTGAGATTTTCGTGAAGTGATGAAAATAGATTAAACCGAGAAAATGAGGTAACTCGCACTGGATGAGAGGATTTCTTTAATATTTACAGATGGACTCAATGCTAGGAAACGTTTCATAAGCCCCATAAATCGTGAAAACAAAAACCAGTATTTAAATTATTTCACTTTTTTTTTTTTCCCCGTGAAAATCTTCTGAATTATGTTTTTAAAAACTTCGAATGTCTCTTCCCGGTCTCTAGACGCTGATGAATGAGATTACAAACTGTCCTGATGCTATTATTTATAAAGGCGCTTCACCCCCTGACGTTGATATAAAATATTTATAACAAGGGAAGACTTGGTAGTCAATATTTAATGCCCTGTCATTGTTGATGGCCACAAACAGCAGTCATTTTCATGAAGTGGATGTTCTGGTTCTTTTTTGGAAACATGGAAATATCTGGGTGATGGATTTTTTTTTTTTTTTTTTTTTGGCTTTGATATATTGCTGTTACTTGGCGTCTCGGTCCTGACTGGTGTTCTTCTAGGAAACAGGAGACTTGTGCACAGAGCCTCGCAGGTGTCTTATAGTGTTGACGCGAGGTAGAAATGCGCCAGGGGTTGTGGGTAGTCATCAGATGCCAGGGTTGAGGCTACAATCCTCAGAGTGTTCGGCCACGTGGACGTGTGGACCTCAGACTTCCATCCTCCGCAGCTCTGAGAGAGTGCACCTGTTGTTGGAAGCTGTCCGCAGCAGTCCTAGGGTACCACACTGCGAGTCCCTTGGATAAGGAGGTTTAGATGCAGGGAAGCCGCACATCCCCGACCCAATCTTCTCTTGTAAGCGTCGATGCGCTTGACAGACTATCTTCTAAAATATTTTTATAGTTCTTCGGGGGCTGGGGAGATGGCTCAGAGGCTGAGAGCGCTGGCTGCTCCTCCGGATAACCCCTCTGTCTCCAGCACCCACATGGAGGCTCCCACTGTCTTGTACTTCCAGCTTCAGGGGATTCTTCCGCCCTCTTATGGTCTCTGTAGGCCACTGTAGGCATAGGATGGACACACTTACATGGAGGCAAAACACCCAAACGTGTAAAATAAGAAGAAAGGCTTTTGAGAAAGTTATTTTCAATCCATTACAGAACTATTTCAAAATAGCAGAGCTAGTAAACCTAAAAAAAAATCCGCCACAATTACATGCATTTCTGTAAACATTCATTGTAAGCAGATCCTCGCATGGTCAACAAAGCAACAGAGACAGCAAATACCACCCCACCATCTATGGCATACACACATGCGCACGGAGCATGACAAGCTGCTCCCAGGAGCTTCCTGTACTCCACCCTACTGCTCACACCAGCTCCTGCTGTTGACCTTTGACCTCACCTGCAGCCAAAACCAGATCAGACGTGAGTGACGGAACCCCACTCCCCCTCGCGTGTCCAATAAATACCCAACACTCATTTTCTTCTCTGTGTTAGCCTTAGGAAGAGTGTTCCCCTGGCAGAGATGAACTTCTGAACTGAGTGGGGAGGGACAGAACAAAAACAAAACTAACTTCCTTCAAAGGTCTGTAGGAAGACTCTTCACAGACCACACAATCAGCACCAACTGCCCCTACCCCAGCACCCCTCAAGCTGAGTCCTCGAACTCCAGGGCTCTGCCTCGGGCCCCCAAGAGCGGCTGAATCTCCCCATGTACACAACCACACCCAGCTATTATGTAGCGCATTATCTCTAGCGCCTGGAGAGCCTACCTCTGAAATTGCTTGCTATTTTAAACCGGTCCCTCCGAGCGTTGACATGAGTACAGCACTTGAGGTCACCGTGGATGCTTAGAGGTGCATTTTAGCGTTCATGCTCGGCCCCTCGGGAACTGACACTTGAAAGTCTCTATGATTTGGAAGTGAGACCCGAGGAAAGGAAAGCCACTCCGATATTCTCACTCGTAATCCTACTCTTAAAACGAATCAGCAATTCCTCCTTTACAAGGTTGCTGCAAAGATGAGAGGCAATCAACCTGGGATTTCTGGCCAGTAGTGGATGCTCGGCGAATGGGTGGGTGGGGGACCTCCATTTATACCTCTACGAAATACTTCATGGCAATGAATAGCACTTCCCTCCACCCCCAGGGAAAAAAAAAACGAAGAAGACTTTACAGCTGTGGGCACCTGGGGCAGCGGTTCCCAACCTTCCTCACGCCGAGACCCTTCAATATAGCCCCTCATGTGGTAGTGACCCCAGCCGTAATTATTGTTGTTGCTACTCCATAACTGTAATTTCGCTACTGTTATTAATCGCAAGTAAATACCTGATAGGCAGATGGTCTTCGGCGACCCCTGTGAAAGGGTCGTTTGACCCCCAAAGGGGTTGTGACCCACAGGCTGAGAACAGCTGGCCTTTAGGGCATCGGCTGGTTGACACAGCATTGAACTATCCTGTGCAATAGAGACTGTGGAGCGTGAGGCTTAGGAAGACTTACTAATGGCCTCTCTCGGGAGTGAATTACCTTACTCAGGCATATGGAATGTTGCCTTCGCGGTTCGTCACAGGTAGATCTCAGTTATTTCTGACACGTAACACCCATGGGTCCCACGGACATTTAGGCCAGATCCCACAGGCTCCAAGCTAGAGCGGTGTTGTTAACCGAATGAAGCTTCTCCATCTCAGTGTTTTCTCCTGCCGTGCTTTAGGCTCCTCTTTGTCACTGTGATCCCCAGCAGATCACGGCCCTACCGCTCTGTGCTTCTGAGATCTTACCACACTGTGCCTACAGTTGGGTGTTCCCTCTTTCTTTCAGGAAAACAGAGTAACATGCACATCTGTCATCCTTGGCCACTCCCCTTGACCTCACAGGTGCCACCATAACCCTCCAAAGTCTGCAAAGCTCCCACGTTCTGCCAGCAAGGTTTGCTTCTGGGGATGATGTCTAGCTAACTGATTGATTCCCCTTCAAGCTCTGGTCACACACTGTTTGGGGAAACCGGGATTTATTGTTGACGCAAGTGGGCAATCCTTTATAATGTATCCTGTCTTAACACTTTCTACACTGTCTACACTCTGTCCCTCTTCCCGACGAGTTCATAATCTATTCCCGGCCGAGGAAATCGACCTTCTGCAACAGTCTGTGACAAGAGAGAGCAGAGTGGTCCAGTGCAGGGTGCTGAGATAGGCCAGCCACTCAGAGGAACCAGTCCGAGCTATCTCAGGGCGGGGGTAGACAAGCGGATCTCGCTGAGGCCGAAAGAAAAGTGAAATCAAGAACGAGGCTGAGTTTTGGCTGAGTTCTGGAGGAGCGTGTCCTTTCACCCAGATCCCTTCTAACTCTCTAAGAAAGGTTTTGGGCTGTTGGACTCTGGATTCAAACCCTCAACTTTCTAAACCTACAGAGAGCCCTGCCCACCACAACACAGTGAGCAGACACAGGGTTGTCAAATTACAACGATGTTATTTCTGAGATGTTTGGGCTGTGAGACCCATGAGTTACATGACCCATGCGCGCAGGGCTCTCTTTCTTGTTTGAGAAAATTAGAAGAACCTTGGAGGGCTATACGCCTTTCACTTGATAGTCAACTCCATTTAGATCTCTCGGTCGACACGGTGGCGGCTTGGGTCGATTACATAACACTTTATACTCTGTGGTCTACCCAACTTATGAATAAGCTAATGTCTCTTACATCTACCATTCGGGGGCTCGCTCTTACGATATCCATTTTCTAGAGTTTCTCACTTGTCCCCGGCACAGTAAAACTGCTTTGTGCCTGGGTATTTCTTGCCTTCATCAGGATAGTATACTTTCTCTTTTAAGAGGGAACTTGAGCCTTTTGCTTCTAAAAACCCCACCACTGAAAAGAGAGGCCTGCAAACATGAGGAGTGAAAACTCAACTCTGCTCTATTTTCAAGTCTGTGTGTATATCTTCCAAGCGTGGCGTCTTAACACTAGTTTTAATAAGTGTGGACACCTGATCAGATTAACATATGGAAGGTATTTGTGATTAACTCTAGAAGCACGTGTGTGTGTGTGTGTGTGTGTGTGTGTGTGTGCATGTGTGGTGTGCATGTGTGTATGTGTTACGTGCATGTACAGGTGTGTGGGGCATGGGTATGGGGCATGGGCAAGCGTGTGTGTGTGTGTGTGTGTATGCATGTGTGGTGTGCATGTGTGTATATGTTACGTCTATGTACAGGTGTGTCGGGCATGGGTATAAAGAGCAGGAATCCACATCAGGTGCCTTTCTCCAGTGCTCTTCACTCTTTCTGAGAGACTCTCTCACTGAGCCTGGAGCTCATCGTTTCAGCAAGAGCATATGACGCGCAAACTCCAGGGTCCCTCCTGTCCGTATGTTCTCAGTTCACAGAGCCGTGCTTAGATTATCATGTCAGTGCTAGAAATCTGAATTTAAGTAAGCAACTTATTGACCAGACTATCTCCCTAGCCCCCATATGGTTTTACAGACCTAAGTTCCTCTTCACAAAACCTATTACAAAATTGCTTTGAGAGGGGCTGGAGAAATGGCTCAGTGGTTAAGAGCAATTTGACTGCTCTTCCAGAGGACCTGGGTTCAATTCCCAGCACCCACATGGCAGTTCCCAACTGTCTGTAACTCCAGTTCCAGGGGATCTGACACCCTCACACAGACGCGCATGCAGACAAAACACAAATGCACACGAGATAAAAATGACAAGTAGATTTTAAAAATGGCTCTTTGGACCATCACCTACTGCCATTGACAGGTTAGCGGGCGTGTTTCATGTGATGCTCTTTGATCTAGTGCCTTGTTGCTCTAGTTTTAGGTAAACCGTAGAAATACCCAAGAGTACCAGGAAGAAGATGAAATGTTCCTATGAGAAACACGGCCATTTTGCAATTTCAAAGACTATCCTTAGCCAGGAATTACCCTTGGGGATAGCTTGCCTGGCATCAGATAGCCGATTTTCCCAGGATGACCTTAGGATATGATTTGGTAATGAGATCACTTGGCCACTTGGGCTGTAATGCGGTGAAATTAAATAATTGAATTGGTGGCATGTAACTCACGCTTAGTCCCCCAGCATGGACTTTGGCCAAGATGATGAATAAACACTTAGGCTTTCAGGACTTCCATTTTGTAATGGCAATTTGAATAACATGAAAAGACAGCTCTGCTCAGCAGCACTGAGTGTCTTTATGGGAGCGAGTAAGTTCCTTCCTTGTATCCAGTTTCTGCGACAGAAAGAGTTGAGGTGCGGCATTTTCTGTGATCACGGAATCCAGGCATTTCTCAGCACTTGTTTTTAACTCCTAAAGCACACACTGTATCTCTCAACCGTCTTGGAATACAAAGCTGCTCTTTGCTTTCTTCTTTCAACTGCAGTTCAGATTAGCAGAAAGGTGGGACCATGTTTGACCTCTGTTTTTAGTCTATTGGACGTCAACGTCTAGTGTGGCATACCCGTAAGAATCGCAGCCAGCACGAGTTGACTAACTAGTTGAAAAATATCACTGATTAAGGCTCAGCTCTGTCACCAACTCTGAAGTCTCTTCTTGGGGCTCTTTCTCCACTGAGCATTCTCCCTGGCCTGCAGTGCTGGCGTACATGATGAATGGGTGTAATCACTGTGACTACCTGAGTTTGACCCTGCGTCCCACAGTGAAAGGGAAAACTGACTCCTATTTGAGCAGAAGCATGTACATGCATTCTCTCTCTCTCTCTCTCTCTCTCTCATGCACAAACATATACACTCATACATGCATGCACACACAAATAAAATAATTTTAAAAGAATTCCATGCCACGTGTTTTGATCTAAAATTCAACCTAGTTCAACCGAGTGTAAGAACAGGAGAAGTAAATGTCTTGCTGAGTTAAAACCCTGACATGAAAATTCTCTGAAACATCAGCTTTAAACAGTCCTTAAGTTGGGCAGTTTTTGGTTTTTCATCTAACCATTTGAACCTATCTCCAAACCTTTCTCTTTTTAAAGATTTTATTTTTCATGTTTACTCACGTGTATCTACGTGCACAGGTGTGTGTGTGTAAGTACAGGTGCTTCAGGAGGCCAGAAGAGGGCACTGTATCCCCTGAAGCTGAAATTACCGGTGGCTCATGTGGAAGTTTCTTTCTGGTTATGTATAAAATAATTGTTTTGTGCATTATTGGGTGAGGGTCTGCCTAGGCCTTGGCATTTTGTATTGTCTGCAGGTGTTGGATTTATGTGGGGGATGTTTGATTGCTAATAATCTGCACGTGCTATCAGTAGAACTCCCGAGGAGTAGCAATAAGAACACCTGAGCTGGGATGCTCAGGGTTCCACTGCCCAGTATGGCACTGGCCAGGATGATGGTTCCCTCTGCTGAGGTCTGGTAGGGTTTCTAACCTATGAAAGCTCCTCTCTGTCTTCTGTGGTGAGCTGCCATAGTAGGTGTACTTCTACAAATGGCATAGCAACATGGGGCAAGACATCATGCTAGCTAATCCAACATGGAGACAAAGAAGAAGAAGAAGGAACTCCTGACCTCGCAGAGTTTTGTTTTGTTTTCTGCAAACCTGTCCAGATACTAGTGTGGTGGGGTGTTCCAGACAAGACACATCTACTCTGGTGATGAGAACTCCATCCCACGAGGGAACCCTTCCTGCAGACAAGATAATAAGTTGTTTTTCCTCCAAATCAGACTCTATCTTAAAATCTGGAAAGTGATTTCCTAAGGGTCAGCACACAGAAGTTGTCTTCCAGAACTAGCCGAGGTTGTATCTCGTGCTGGCAGCTGAACTTGGTATTATAAGTGTCACCCAGGTGGTGCTGGTTTTGAAGGCATGAAGGGGTCATAGAGAGCAGCTGAGGCTTGGCACTGTGAGAGGCCAGGAGAGGCCATTGGTGAAAGTGCAGTCTCAGTAGCAGTTGAAGGCACAGATTGAATTGGTCATGCAGAGAAGTTGAGGCTTGGCAGCATGAAGAGAGCCTATGAGAGGATATTGGTGAAAGTGCAGTCCAGTTGCATCAAGGGACCCCAGTGTTCTGAAGATGCCAGTACCATGGGACAACCACCAAGAACAGCAGCAGCAGGGGAGGGGAGCCAGCCAGAGCCCAGAGGACAAGCTGTGTGCGCTGCAGAGAGAAGAGCCAGATCCAAGCCCTTTGGAGAAGCCCAGAAGATTGGGGGTGAATTCCAGATAATTGAACATTGTTAATGTTTTCTGTCCAAAGACGTTGTGAAAAGCTTGATAGTTTTTTGGTTTCATTTGGTCTTGTCATTATTAGCAACCTTCATGATTGTTCCTCTTGTGATAAGTTTTGCTAGTGTAGCGTTAAATTGTGTTATAGAGATAAAGCAATCTTTGGTCTTATACAGAAAGAGGGAAATGTTGTGGAAGTTTATTTTTAGTTATGTATAAAACAATTTGGGGCACCTTTGGGAAAAGAGCTGTCTAGGCCTTGGCATTTTGTATTGTCTGCAGGTGCTGGATTTATGTGAGGGGTTGATTGCTAATGATCTGCACCTGAGGAGTTCTGTATCAATAAAAACACCTGCGCTGAGACACTCAGGGTTCCACTGTCCAGTATGACGCTGGCCAGGATACTTTGACCCCCTCGTAGCTCTGGAACAGCCCCACATGTATAAACCCCATGAAGTTGACATTGACAATTAACCATCACAGCCTGCCTCCAAAAACATAAAAATAAATGTTTATAGTATCAAGAACTGATATATGTTGATGGATTTGGGAAAGAAAAAGCAGAAGGAAGATGGTAACAACGCCCAAGGTTTGGACAAAGATTTGCTTGGCCTGGGTGCAGATGAGCTTCTAAAAGGAGAATCAAACACGGTGCTATTTTCAGGAGGAAGAACACATTATGAAAGAAAGGTCAGATTGCTTCTTCTCCGGCACGACACATAACTGTTACTCTGACATTGCTATTATTTCTGTTCAGCCCTGTTGAGTTGACCTGATTTAAAAATCAAATGGGAACATGAACCACCAGTGCGTTCTATAGTTCCTAAGAACGTATCCACTCGGATCAGTAACACTGTGCAAAAATCTGTTGCTCCACCGGATGACCATTAGCTTAAGGGTGACATCGCCACTGTGTAGGACATGGCGTTGTTCAGTGCTGGGGACATCTTAGGAGTGAACCTAGGTCCTGCTTCTGGAACTTAGCCCTATGTCGTACAGGAAGATTAGCTTTTTGAGCTAAAAATGATTTCACCCCAATACTCTGTTCTCATCTCGTTCCCATTGCTGTGATGAAAATACCCAATAAAGCAACTTGAGGGAGAAAGGGTTTATTTTGGGTGAGAGTCTGAGTTACGACCCATCATGGCGGCAGCGAAGGCTGCAGGGGCTTGAAGCAGCTCCTCACTTGGATCCACAGTCGGGAAGAAGGCTTTCTCCCTTTTACAGCGCTCACGCTCTGAGCATAAGAAATGACTCCACCCACAGCGGGCAGGTCTTCGCACCTTGATGGGCTTAGGATAATCATCACCGGCATGTGCGAGGCCCACCCCCTAGGTGAGTCTAGATCTCATTGAGTTTACAACCGGGATTCACCACCACGTGCCCTCATGACAGCGATCACAGCAGATTTTTCTGGTAAAAAGACAACTGTGAAGATCACTCTGGAGGTGCACGCGATAGATAATTACAGCTACTGTGCTCTTTTTTTTCAGTAATGTAGGTAAGGTGCACATGTGTCTGTATACAACTGTCACCCAGACTCCTGTAACAACCTTAATAAGCTTCAACATGCAACAGAGAGAGAGAGAAAGAGGGAGAGAGAGAGATTCTCAGAGAGACACACACACTCAAAATATATGCAAACAGACAGAGGCTAATTGGGAAAAGGAACTGGGTGTATACACTGTATACACGTATGAAAATGTCATAGTAAAGGCCCTTGCTAATTACAATTAATATATGCTAAGTAAAATATTCAGAAACTTTAAAAAAACTTCTGGAGTGAGCTGGAGAGGTTGCTCAAGCAGTTAAAGAGTGCTTGAGCTCTTCCCAAGGACCCAGGTTTGACTCCCAGCACCCAGGTCACGCGGCTCACAATGACCTGTAACCCATGGACACCTGCACTTACGGAGACGCACACACCTCCTAAGCTCGCTGTGGCTGCGTAAGAATAAAGCAAGGGGCTGGCGAGACGGTGTGGCAGTTAAGAGCACTAGCTGTTCTTCCAGAGGACCCTGGTTCAGTTCCCGGCACCCACGTCATGGTTCACAGTCATCTGTAGTTCTGAGTGATCTGATGCCCTCTTCCAGCCTCCCCAGGCATTGGGCAAGCACGTGGTACACAGAAATACATTAAGGCAAAACACTCACACACAGAAATAAAATCTTTTCAAAAACAGAACAAATAGCCTAAGTTGAAAGAGGGCTCGGTTTTCACGATACTTCGATATATTCAGGGAGGTACACCACTCCAAACAGGCCAACAGGCTTCCGGCCTAAGGCAGCCTGCTCACCAGTGCTACTCCAGGTCATGGAAGAATGAAAACTCAACAAGTAGAGACTTGACTCCCGGGCATCTATGGGTGTCTCTGAGCGGGGGTTAGGGAAGGCCTTACCATTATGCACGTCCTGCAGAATGAAAGACTGGGGTAGACTCTGTATGAAACTAAATTCCATGTGAGACTCTAAGACTGAATCCACAAAGGACACCTATGAGCTCCACTGATCTCTCTCGTTTCTCCAGAGTGTGTCTGCTTCCTGCATGCCGGCCTCCCACAGACATGTTGGATGGCTTTCAGCGTTTCTCTGTTGTAGCTCTGGCTGTCCCAGAACTCACTCTGTAGACCAGGCTGGCCTCGAACTCACAGAGATCCCCCTGCCTCTGCCTCCCAAGTCTGGAATTAAAGGTGTGAGCCACCACCGCCCAGCTCACTTCCAAAATTCTTGAGGCCAGAAAGTGCTTACCTGTGAATTTTCCCTTGAGGAAGGGAACCTTCTTTGCTCAATTAGCTTTGATTACTTAAGCACATAACATGTAGGTATACGTTAAGGTAAGGGCAGAGGGAGTTATAAGACACGTAAAGTTTAGTGCCCAGGGGATTACAGTCCAGAAGTGTGGAACCATGGAGATTTCACCCCCAGACATGAAGGATACTACGCCAACGAGGGTATCAGATCTTTCTGATTTCTGATGCACATGTGCTCGGTACACAACATCTAAGGGAATTCAAGTTCCAAGGTACAATGAGCACGAAGACGTTTCCAAGACTTCGTGAGGAAGTGAGGTCGCACGGGGAACGGCTGTGTGTTCATTTATGGAACTGAGTTAACCTAAAGCAATTGTGAGGAAGATGACCTACTGTTAACCAAAGCTGGTGGAGCAGGAAGTAAGGACGTATTCCAGGATTGGGGGATACCCTGATGGCTCAATGCCCTTCTTTCCTAAAGCGTAGAAGCAAGAAGTCTGTTTCTTCATCCTATTACCTACTTTCTCTTGGTCCATTCTACAAGGGATACTCAGTCCATGTTCATAAAGCCAGTATCTCACCAATCACAACTTCACCAGAAAGACAGTCTAGAACTCCACAAACCCTACTGCCTGCAGGGAAAACCCGAACACACAAAGCCTTGAGCACCCAGAACTGCCTGCTGATACATTTGTATCTTCCTTTCCTGCCACTCTTTCTCCAGAGTGCTTCTGCTTCCTGCGTGCCAGCCTCCCACAGACATGTTGGAGGGCTTCCATCTGGGTATTTAATTCTTGTTTCGATTGCTGCCTGCAATGGCTGTTCTGTGGACACCAATGTAAGAATCTGAGATTCCATTCAAATGACACTTCCCTCGGGCATCCCTACCCTAGGGATACGAACCGAGCATTCTTTCCAATGCCATGTTGCATTTCAGCCTCTGATCACTTGTCCCCAGTTCTCGGCTGAGATTGCCCTTAGGGACGGGTGATCCGAGTTCGCTCTCCAGCTCTGCGAAGCGTCTCCCTGATCACCTGATTAGCCTCTTTATTTGTAAGAATCGGACAGGGGTAAATGTATACATAGGAAATAAAATGGAGCGGTTAAACACCTGTTCTGCTCTCCTCTAAGAAACCTTTCCATGAACGAAGTGAAAGGCCCCAGGAGAAAATACAGGGCCAAGCTAAGGCCAGATGCACACAGGAAGAGAGCTCAGACCCCCTAGGGTCATGCTAACAGGGACCCCTACCCTCATCCACTGTGGGCCTCCCTGATGAGGTGGTGTAACCCTTACACAGGATGTTTTCTGTGCATGGAAAGACTGTGATGGATCGATCTTCACGTCCAGGGCTCACGATGCTCTGTGCATGGGGGACTAAAAATATGACCGACTTCTGCTTTCGTCCACACAGGTGGTTGTGAGTTAGAGCTTGAAAAAAATCCCCTAAAATTCTAAGCCTGTGTCACAGCCCTGAATTTAGTGCTGAGACTGTGCCTCCTCCCTCCCTCCCTCTCTCTCCTCTCTGTCTCTCTCTCCTAGCCACTCTTCTTTTTCTTTTTCCTTCTTCTTCATTTGAAGAAAATGGGGATTGTGCAATGGACCGGGGAGAAAAGATCTCATTTCTGGCTGCAACCCTGATACTGAAGCAGCGTCCGGAGCCAGGACGCCCTCTGCAGATGTAACTGGCCCTTTATCTGCTCGTTTCGGAAACCGCGCCCTGGGTAAACACAACCGGCATTTCATCTGCCAGTTCTACCAGTTTCGGAAACCAGATTTAAAAAAAAAAAAAAAAAATTTCCACAAAGTCAAAGGAGCAACCAAACACAAAGACGAGGAGAGAAGAGGGAAGAACCATTATCTCGTCGTGAAGAATAAAAAAAAAACTGTCTGGGGGGGGGGGGGTAAAAAAAATCTTTAGAGTCTCGCACTTCCGGGTGGCACTGCCATTAACAGTACGAGCCACCGAGTTCACAGTGCGCATGCGTTCAGCCTGACTTCCGCCCGGTCTGAGTTGCCGCCGCCGCCGCCACCTCCCACGGCTTCCCAGTTCTCGCGAGAGCTCGTCTGTTGTGGCGAGGCGCATGCTGGGTGACTGTTCGGCGCGCGCGCGGATGACGAAGCGGAAGTGCTCGCTGCAGAGGCGGGACCACGGCGGGTTGCGGATCGCGGAAGTCCTGCGAGGCGGGTCCGGGTGGCGAGTGGGCTTCCCGGCGGCTGCTGCTCAGCGTCTCAGGGCCGCCAGCGTCCGGAGGACTGCGGCTGGGACCCGGGCGCGATCGACGGTGCTTCCGCCCGCGTCGCCGCTGCGCTTTCGTCCGAGCTCCACCATGGCGTCCACCAACACCAACCTGCAGGTACCGCGGCCCTTCTGGGCCCTCTGGGGAGCCGGGGCGGAGAGGGGACCGAAGCGGCCGCCCCCGACCCACCCCCGGGTCCCGGGCCGGGGAGGGCGGGGAAGGGACCGAAGCGGCCGCCCCCGACCCACCCCCGGGTCCCGGGCTGGGTAAGGGGCGGGGAAGGGACCGAAGCGGCCACCCCCGACCCACCCCCGGGTCCCGGGCCGAGGAGGGCGGGGAAGGGACCGAAGCGGCCGCCCCCGACCCACCCCCGGGTCCCGGGCCGGGGAGGGCGGGCCCCGCGCAGACCCGAACCAGACCGGGGCCGCTTCCGGGATGGACCGGCCGGCCCTGGCATCTCCTCGGGACCGCCGTCCGCGGGACTCGGGTTTGCTTGGCTCGTTGGAGAGCTTGGGCCGAACCAGGCAGATGTCTCGGATCAGGAAGAGCCCCGGTCTCTCTCTCTCTCTCTCTACCAAGGAAGAAAGGATAAGCGTCGTTTTTTGTTTTGTTTTGTTTGCAGAGCACGAAGGATAGGGTAGGGTGGTCTTTTCGGTTTCTCATGCCGATGAGCCAGGCAGGTGTCTCGTGACTAGACATACCCTGAGACCCTGAGGTTGTCGGACACCCCATCCCCACGGTCCCATGAAGATTACGCGTGTATGTGCATGCTTCCAAATGGCAGTGTTTAAGGGCAGGGTGGGGAGAGCGTTTTAATCCCCGTGCCTTCGCTTTCCCGCCCTCGCCAAGCCACGGAACAAAAGCAAAACAGCGTTTTGTACCCAAGTTTTGGAGTCCCAAGAGAGCTCACGTTAAGGAGAGGTTGTTGCACCTTCGTGGACCGGCATTCGTCTACAGGCGTTCGTAACACTCGCTCCCATCCTCATGGGATCGGCACCGGGGTCTAGAATGTGTGTGGCTCGGTATCCCCAAGACATCTTGCCCAGTAGGTCAGCTCGTCACCAGAGAGTAATGTTGGTGTTCTGACAGTTTGTCAAATAGGTGTTTGCTGAGTGTCTGGTATAATGTCAGCTTCATCTCCTTAACGTAGAGTACATTGATTCTGAAGAAATTCCACCCGAAAGAGGGCCACATTTAAACAGACATCAGTCACACAGAGAATTGGGAGGAGAGGCTTGATTGGTGCTCTTAACCCTGAAATTCAACCTAAAAGATTATGAAAACGAATGTTTTGATACTTTTAATAAAGCCTAATTGCAACCAGGGCCCATTTAAGAATTAAGAGTTAAGTTCGCTGTTGATGTGTATGTGTATCTTTTCCACCAAGTTTTTGTACTCCTATTTTTTGTGGCCCTTTTTAGAAAATGCTGGGGTTTTTGTTGTTTGGGTGGGTGGGGTTCGGGGGGGTGTGAGCTTGGCTTTTTTGTTGGTTTTGTTTTTGCTGGTGTGTGCGTGTGTGTATGTATTTGTTGATTTTGGTAAAGGCATTCCTTTGGATATGAAAGATGATTTCTTTCGTAGTACCCCTCTTCATTTTCAACATCTGTAGTTTGATTCTCTAACCGGAATGCCTGTGTTTGAATTGGATGGCTAGATGCTCTTCAGTGAGACAGACAGAGACTGACAGATATTACGAGTACAGGTGTGAGCGAGAGAAAGAGAGTGTCAGGCTGTGGTCGTGCTCATGGTCGTGGTCGTGCTTGGCTCAGGTCTGCTTTTCTCTGTCCGCATTTTCAGCTCTCTACCGAAGGAGATTTAGACGTTAAATGAAGTAGCTTTCCCGAGGAACAAAGCAGAAATCCTTGTGTGCAGATGCGTCTAGTCTAATACAGGATGCAAATAACTAAAAGAATAGAATTTGAAAACAATTCCATAAATACTGTAACAGAATTGGAGTCAGTGTGGGCCAGCAGCCAGGAAGGGTGTAGCTCACTCTTCCAAGGTTGAGTAAGAAGTGTTCCCAGAGGTGATGGGATCTCAGATAAAATAAGCACTAACTCTTAACTGTCTTGGTGTTTGATATGATCTCACTGAATCCTCAAAAAGTCTTCAAGGTAGATGTGACTCCAGTTTCACAGTCTTGAGGCTGTGGTGTGCCTGAAGACATGCGGTTAATTAGCTTTGAGGTTAGTTTTGAATCCAGGTCTGTGTTTACAAGCTTGTGGTTTTCTTTCACTGCAAAATTCTGTCTTCTTGAAGAAGACCGATGAGTGCTTTCCAGGCAGAGACAAATGCAGAAATGTAACATAACCCTTGCCGAGAGATGGAGAAAACTCCAAGTAATAAGAGCATGAGGAAAAATCACTGGCTTGTATACAAGCAGAAAGCAACTGACAGAGCACAACAGCTATGAGGAGCATGTACAGAAGGTCATGAAATCCAGAAAGTCGGTACTGGGGAGTTTGCACTCCAGGAAGGACGTACTGGCACCAAGGCCTTGAGAAGCTGGGATTTTACAGGGAGATATGGTATAGGGTCTCCTCTGCGTGTATGTTTTGGGCGTGTGTAGCCTTGTTGGGGTTGTACCAGCAGTTTGGTACTCAGGAACTCAGTGTATAAGGAAGGACATGAATCAGAGCATCTGTCACCAGGAGTCTGTGTGCTACACACCACGGTCCCCATTTTGTGTCTACACAGAGAGTCCACAAAAAGTGGAATGGCTTTCACCCTTCTGTTTCCGAAACTTTCATTTTTGTACAGGAACAAATAGACTGGTAGCCAGTATGGGTAGGGGAAGACCAGTTAGAAGACAGAGATCTACGGTAGAAAGTGGTGACTGGCAAATTAGGGTGGCTCCTATTTTACATGCACAAGAAAGGCTGGTACAGAGAAAACTAAGAAGAAAGGTTCAGTCTGCCTTCAGTTAAAAAGCACAAGAGGAGGAGGAGTCTAGGTTTTCTCTGAGTTCTGGGTTGACTATCAGAGTCGATAGAGTTGGTTCTGAAGATGCAAAACAAGCATACACGGAGAGGAGAAAAGAAGCTGAGTTCTGAACTAATTTTGAAATTTGTAGAGCTAGCCAGACGGAAATGGCCAGGTGAGCGCTTCATGCACCAGGAATAAGGATTTGGGAGTTGGCGTAAAGGTGGACACCGTCCCACCCTGGAGAGTGTGGGGAGGAGGGGGGAGGTGGCTATATCATATCAAAGACACTGGCAAACAGTCACTGCACAGTCAGCTAATGGTGTAGTGAAGACCAAAGACCAAAGAAGGAGGCACTGTCTGGGTGTTTGTTACTGTGCTAAGGGATGTAGAGAGGAAGTGAGGTGAGCTTCTGTGTGCCTCTCAGAGACAGCATTGTGGGGGGTAGGGGATTAAGGGACACAGAGGAACTTGGGGTTCTCTGTGGGACTTTGTTATGGAGATAAAGAGATGCTAAGATGACAACTAGAGAGAAACTAGGGACCCAGGAGGGTGTGTCATTAGTGAGGTGCTGTGTGTGGCTCTGAGACAGAGCGTAAACACACTTCCTTCAGAGGAAGGCCTCAACCAGGAAGGGGACGGTTAGACAGAGCAGGCCAGTGGCATGCTGCTGGTGGCATAGAGGAAAAAGTCAGCCTTGGCAAAGGCTGGAGGTTTTTTTGTTTCCTAAGGTTTGCTAGGATGGATCCTCTATGATCTACTCAGAAAAAAGCAATCACAGGTCTCCCGAACCTTTGTACTTTATACTGATGACTAGGTCCTGGCCGACCCTGGGGTGATGAAGTCGCTGGGTCATCTGCCAGCCCTGTGCTGATGCATGCAAAAGTGCAGACATAACCCCTGGCTTATGAAGCTTATAGTCTAGTGATGGAGACAGGCAGGCAAAGAGGACAAGCAGCAGCAAAAACAGATGTACATATCTAGCAACCTGGAAAGTGTTTTTCATAGGAATGATGTGGGCATCCCTGGGTTAAAAGTGGAATAAATTTGGGATTCAGTATCATAGTGATTGTCACCTGTCTTGAAAAAAGAAAATAAGGTTTTAACACAGCAATTCTCAGCCTGTTGGTCTCAACCTCTGTGGAGGTTGAACAGATCTTTCACAGGGGTCGCTTAAGACCATCTTCATACCAGATATTTACATTAAGATTCATAACAGCAAAGTTACGTGTATTAAGTAGCAATGAAGGTAATTTTATAGTTGGGGGTCCCCACAACATGAGGAACTGTATTAAAGGGGAGCAGCGTTAGGAAGGTTGAGAACCACTATTTATCATCAGACTGGGCTTGTAGCTCAGTGGTAGAGCGATTGCCATCGTGGACTGAGTGAGGGAAGTGAGTGACTGAAGAAACAGCATTTCAAGAGAATCTGAGAACATTAGTCTGAATACGGAGAGAACTTATTCCTGCCATTTGGCCTAGCCGCTGAGCCTTTAGAGTACACGTTTATGGGAAGAGTTTCTCCTGAGCCCCAGGTAACCCGATCTGTGACTTCACATTTTATATCCTGCTTAGTGTAAGAACTTGGGAAGACTTGTCCTTGCATTCTTGCTGTTTGAGCTGTATAACATAAAACCAATTCATTTCTGTCAGTTCTAAAACACTGTAAGAGAAATGTAGTCCCACCCGTGTCTCCACATCAGTACATGCTTCCAAGTTTAATGGTATTCCTGCATGGGGCGGTTGTGGAGTTTTGAATGAGTTTGTTGCTTATGTGCGTATGCTTAGTATAGCTTAAAGAGTATCTTTCACCCCCCCCATTTCCTCTTATTTCTCTAAATATAGTTTTACTACCTAATTTGACTCAAGCAGAACATTTTACTTTGAATCCTTATTATGGTTTTTAATTGTCTATGAGTGGTGTGTATGTGTCTTCACATCTGTATGTATGTGTATGGGTGTATAAGCAAGTGCCATTGCATGTATAGGGAGGTCAGAGGACAACTTTGAGGAGTTTGTTTTCATCTTCTGTTCTGTGGTTCCCAGGAATCAAACCCACTGCGCCATCTCACCAGCCCACGCGTACACCTGTCCTCATTGGAGCATTTTTAATAATTCATGCTTATTCTTAATTTTCATATGTCTGCATATGTTTTAAATTGCAATTTATTTTATTATACATGTATGTATACATGTATTTTGCCTGCATGATGTCGATGCTCCGTATGTGTTCTTAACTGTGTTTGGAGGCTAGAAGAGGACATTGGATCTCCTGAAAGTGAAGCTACAGATGATTGTGAGCTACCCTGTAGGTGCTGGGAACTGAACCTGGGTCCTCTGGAAGAGCAGCCAATGCTCTTAACCCCTGAGATAGCTCCCCAGTCCCTGAATTACAAAGCTTAAGTAAAGCTTTGTTTTGAGATAACATGCAGTTTTAAGACGTGATAGGAGATGTTCAGTATACCCTTCCCCCGTTTGCACGTTGTAAATTAGTACTCTATGAATTAGAATATTTCTATAGCTCTTACTCATCTCCTAGTTTGACTTGTAATTTTGCGTGTCTCTTTGTGTTTTTGCAGTTTGGGAACAGTATAGGTTGTGTCTGTCACCATAGATTTAGTTTGTAAAACCTAACACATGACCACCTTCTTTAATCTCTGTGGTATTTCCCATCACAGAAGATGTGAAAAGTAAAACATGAATCTTTGTCGAATCATCAGAAAATGCCCCCCATAAATACTTTGCATGTTACTGAAACATTTTCAATGTTATTTTAATGATCTTTTAGTATTTTTTTGATGTGACACTATTTTGTTTTTCAGTGTCTTTGCTCACTATAGTTTTGGGAACTTTTCAGAATGTTGATATCTCGTTATTCCATATGAGATTTTATCTCTGTGCACTCTTGTTTATGCTTTAGCAGGCGTTACACTTGAGAGCAGTTCCACTGGGACCCCCTATGCTGCTCTTGTGTCCACGCCCAACCTCCATTTTCTCTTCCACTTACATCCCAAGTCCCTGGCAGGATTCATCACTTTCCCATCTCTGTGATATTTTGAGATCATTATGTAAATGGGATCATAAAATATGCAAGCATTAACATTGGCTTTTTACAGTCAACATAATGGCCTCAAGAGTCATCCAAGTCTTACATAGCAGTAGTCCATTCCTTTTCAGAGCTGACTAGCGCTCTGTGGTATTTATATAACTATTTAGCTGTGAAGCCATTGAAGGCGGAATTTACTTTCATTTGGGTAAAGGGTTTTGTGTGAACACAAATCTTCCTCTCATTGGGTGATTGGGAGTTCGGTTGCCTGTTTGTATACTAGTTACATATTTTGTTCTGTGAATAAGAGCAAGTTTTCCAGAATGCTAACCCTTGTGCGTTGTCAGCATCCTTACCAGGGTTGATGCTGTCACTGTGTTTACTTTTAGCCATCATTGTGATTTTAATTTACATTATTTTAATGGCTAATGATGGCATGCTGTCTATAGACTCATTGGTGAAATGTATGTTTCCCCATTACTTAATTGCATTGTTTTTAAAGTGTGTGTGTGTGTGTGTGTGTGTGTGTGTGTGTGTGTGTGTGTGTGTGTGTACAGCTTACAAGAGTTAGTTCTCTCCTACCGTGGGTCTCTGGAATCATTCAGGCTGGATAGCAAGATCCTTTCTCCACTAAGCTATCTCACTAACCCGTTAATGGATTCCTTTTAAACTGACTTTCAAACTTTTTATTAGAATCTTTTAGAGAACAAATAAACAAATGGTTTTTTGGTGTTGTTTTGTTTCTGGGTTTTGTTTTTTTTTTTTTTTTTGAGACATGGTTTCTCTGTTCTAACTCCGGTTGTCCTGAACTCACTCTGTAGACCAGGCTGGCTGCGAACTCACAGAGATCCGCCTGCCTCTGCCTTCCTGAGTGCTGGCATTAAAAACGTGCACCACCATCGCTCAGCTGAGAACAAATGTTTTTAAATTGATATGCTCTACATTAACATCTTTTCATTTTATACATTGAGCTATTGATATAAAATCTAATTAAGAAGGTTTTTTTTTCCTACCCAGTGCTAGATCCTTCAATTTTCTTTTTTTTTTCTAAAAGTTTTATATTTAAGTCTGTGATTATTTGAGTTGGGATTTTGCTTCCCCATGGCTCTCCATTGCTACAATGCCCTTCAAAAGCCTACTTTCCATGTTGACTTAACTCTGCATCACTTTTAGGTAGACGCTGGGCTATGTTTGTACGGCTTTATTTCTGGGAAAGTCTCCCTTTAATCTCTGTGGTAGTTCCCATCACAGAAGATGTGAAAAGTAAAAAATGAATCTTTGTCAAATCATCAGAAAATGCCCCCCATAAATACTTTCCATGTTACTGAAACGTTTTCAATATTATTTAATGATCTTTTTTTTTTTTTGATGTGACACTTTTGTTTTTCAGTGTCTTTGCTCACTATAGGTTTGGGAACTTTTCAGAATGTTGATATCTCGTTATTCCATATGAGATTTTATCTCTGTGGACTCTTGTTTATGCTTTAGGCAAAGCAGCACTAATTTTTTTCAAATTCTTTAAACTTACTTTATGTGTATGAGTGTTCTGTGTGCATTTGAATCTGTGTACCATGTTATGTGCCTGGTGCCCACAGAGGCCAGAAGAGGGCATCAGATCCCCTAGCCTCGAGTTACAGGTGTTTGTGATCTGGCATTCAGGTGCTGAGAATTGAACCTGGTCTCTTGGAAGACTAGCCAGTGCCCTTAACCCCTGAGCCATGATTCCAGTCCACCAATACCTAAGTTTTGAGAATTTTTCCCTAACTCTTCCTTTTTAGTTAAATCTAATCTCCACCCCCACCCCCACCCGTGTGGGACATAATTTTCTTCAAACTTAAGATTTTGTTTTAACTTTATTATTTTGCCTCTCTCAAACAGAAAGCAATAGATCTTGCAAGCAAAGCAGCCCAGGAAGACAAAGCTGGAAACTATGAGGAAGCCCTTCAACTTTATCAGCATGCTGTTCAGTATTTTCTCCATGTTGTTAAATGTAAGCCATGTTTTATTTTATTTAAACTTACACACTGAAAAGAAAAAAAAAATGTTACGTTTATAAAAATTGAAATACACAGCCAAGAGAACTCTAAGGATCTAAACCACCCATTAAAAAGAAATTCCTCTTTCTCCTAACTTTTAAGTACTGTTAACAAATATGACAGCTATTACAGTTAATACTTTATAAACCCAGTATCTTATTGTGTGTCCAATGGAGATAACTTCATTTTATGGAAACCTATTTGGAGTATATGATTGTAAGGTCATCATTTCCTAAGCATGCATTGGAAATGATTTTGTCATAAAAATAAGTTGGGAGATATTAAGTGTATTTTACAAGTGCATAATTGATGTTTATCCTTTGCCAGGCTCTAGTCTAGGAACTGGAGATTCAACACTGAGAAACCAGTGCATGAAAACCTGTAACGTCCGTTGCCGATCTTACACTTGGTGCCACTGAGTTATTTGAAGTTTTAATTTGAGCTTTCCCATTTAAGTGGAGTAGAGGGGTTACGTTAAAGTAAAATTGAGAATGAAATATGACACATGGGAGACGTGAGGATAAGCCTATGCATTGCCTGCACTTCAAAATAGCCAAGAGAGAAGCCTTTATATAATAAAATTGCTATTTTGATGGTCCATCTAATGTACATATGCCCATCGCTTTGTGTACTTTGAAATAAAGCAAACAAGATATTAATGGAAATAGTTGCTACTGCTTCACTTCTCATTATCTTTTTTATCTTAAAAAATTTTTATGTGCTTGTATTAATTTGAAACCTATAGACCAGTGGTTCTCAATCTATGCGTCTTGATCCCTTTGGGGAGTTGAACGATCCTTTCACAGGGGTCTCCTAAGACTATCTGCATATCAGATATTTATATTGCAATTCATAACAGTAATAAAATAACAATTATGAAGTAGCAGTGAAACTAATTTTATGTTGGGAGTCCCCACAACATGAGGAACTGTATTAAAGGGTTGCAGCATTAGGAAGGTTGAGAACCACTGCTGTAGACTATTAAATACTTTGTTATTATATAACACTAACTTAAAATATCTACCATTTTGCTCTTCAGTTTGTTTTTAAACTCAAACCCAAGAGTTGATAATCATTGATACAGTGAATTAGAGATGATTTTTTCTCCCTCCTCTAACAGAATTTCCTAGTTAAGAGAATCTCTCTAAGTGTGAGCCTTTCTTTCTGGATACCAAGTTAGTTCCTTTTCTGATGCTGTGACAGAAAACAAGTTGGGGAAGAAAGGCTTGATTCTGGTTGATGCTCAGATCCAGAAGGACAGCCCGTCATTGCGAGGAGGGCATGGTGGCAGGAATGTGAGGCCAGCCTGGGAGTCAGGAAGTGAACTGCCATATGACATCAGCACACAGGAAGTAGAGCCAAGCTATAAACCCTCAAAGCCCACCCTCAGTGACATATTCCCTGCAGCAAAGCTCTACATTTTAAAGGTTCATAACCTTTCTAGATAGCACCACCCACTGGGGACCAAGGCTTCAGATACCTGAGTATGCGGGGACATTCCATGTTCAAACCACAGCAAATACTAAAGTGGTGTCTTGTTCCCTTCTGCAGATGAAGCACAAGGTGATAAAGCCAAGCAAAGTATCAGGGCCAAGTGTACAGAATATCTGGACAGAGCAGAAAAGCTAAAGGAGTATCTGAAGAAAAAAGAGAAGAAACCACAGAAGCCTGTGAAAGAGCAACAGTCAAGTCCAGTGGATGAGAAGGGGTATGTGTTCTAAAGTGTCATATTCTATATCTTGGGACTTTTCACTTGTGAAATAGGTTTCTTTTGTCTAAGCCAAGTATTTTCCAATCATGACTCAAGGGCCAGAGTGAGCTGTTACCCTTCAGTCAAGTGTTATTGAGAATGGCCTTGTTCATTTATATGCTGTCATCTCCAGCAGCAGCTCTTGTCCTGTAAAACAGATTTGAGTGATTACAATAGAAGTAGATAGTGTGGCCATGAAACCTGGAATATTTAACACTGGCCTTTCAAAGACCAGAGTTGGCTAGTCTGCTCACACACTTGATGCCTCCTTGGCTGTTTGCACTGTGAGCACAGCACCATCACACCCCTGACTGTCAGGAAGACTGAGGGCTAACGTAGGAGTGGTCTGGGAATTAAGTCTGACCCTGTGGGCAAAATGAAGACAGACTCCAGTAATGTCAGTAATTCTTATTTTATGTGAAGACTTTTTAAATGTGGATTTGCATTAGTCATTGTGAAGAAACAGGAAGAAAGCAACAGCATAATTTTTGAAACAGTGAATTCCGGGTTTTGAGTGTCTTCCTCAGTGCACAAGGTATCGCTAATGTAAGAAACATTTCCTGCACATTTAGTGCATGCGTGCTCAGCTCTGCTAGGCAGGGCGGAGGTATTCGAGCTAGATCCGCTCCTGAGAGCATTCTATGAATGGGTGCCGGTGGGGAGTATTTTATATTCTGTACAGAGTAATTTTTACAAAAACAAACATGAAATGCAAATATGGGGAAGAATTCAGTGCATCATGAGCATACAGGCCTCCAAATCTCACAGACTTCTTTGCCAGCAGGTGTCTAATCTGCCCTGTCTGTTGGGACACGTGCAGTTGTAGTGAAGACCCTGCAGTCTGTGATGGCCATCAGACAAAGGAAAGCCAGGTTTCTCTATACTAGATCACGGTCTCAGTCACAAGCAGCAGTACTCACTTCGGCTAGCACAGTAAAGAGGGCTGGGTTCTTACAGGGATTACCTTACAGAATATTGAGGGCAGACATCAAACTTGGGTTCCCATCACTAGGAGAAATACCCAGGATGCCATGCGATTGGGAATTCACGCCTGTGGTGTTTTATGTTCAGGTAGAGATCCTGATGCCACCAACATTCCTAGGGCCAGAAAGACCTCTGCCTCAGCTCCCTCAGAGCAAACCAGTGGTCTTACTTGGAGATTTGTTCTTCATGCAGCAACCCTCTCCTCGGAGGAACCCTAGCCTGATGATGAAGGCTGTCTGCAAGGGAGCCTACACAGGGAAGTTTGTTTTAAATGTTCTAAATGGTCCTCACAGCATGAGAAAGCTTGAATAGGAGACTGGAGTGTCAGTGACTGAGCTCTCAGTGGTTATTTCATCCATAACCCTGCCTGCCGTCCTACAGATAGCCAAGGCTCTCCGACCCTGACACAAGTCCTATCAAGTTTTTAACCCTCTTTGTATCTTAAATCTGAAAGTTGGTGAAGTTTTCCTCTCTGTGTCGCTCTTTCTTCAGCCAGCGCTGTAACAGCGTGTTTTCATTAAATGTTCTACAGCATTGTTTCCAAAAGCTGAAGTGCATCTGCCACAAACTATAATTGAACATAAATTGTTTTTTTTCTCAGTTGTACTGCACATGTGACTGACCTTCAGTATAAATCCCTAGATGTAAAATAGTGTTGGTCTAGTTTGCCTGTATTGCTGTGCTGAAATACCATGAGCAAAAGAGATGTGGGCAGAAAGGGTTTAATTTAGGTTAGAGGACACAGTCCACCACTGAGGGAAGCCAAGCAGGAGGGACTCAGGGCAGGAGCCTGAGGCAGAGACAGCCGATGGAAGAACGCTGCTTTGGCTTGTTCTCCCTCGAGTGCTCAGCCATATTTCTTGTGAAGCCCAAGCTCAGCTGCCCAGGGAAGGTTCTGCCCACATTGAGCTGGGCCCGCCTACATAATTAGTAATCAAGAGAAGGCCACACAGATGTGCCCACAGTCCAGCGTGACGGAGGCACGCCCTCGGTGAGATTCCCTCTTCCTGGTTTGTGTCAAGTGGCAAAAACTAAGCAGAACAGGTGGATTGGCCATTTTTCTTTGGCGTTTGTAAGACTTTTTACCAGGACATTTTATTCTTGGGACCCTCAGGCTAAGGGCTGCATTGTGTATTGTTCCTGTTCTTCCTAGCATGAGGTCTTGTGTTGTATTTTCCCAGTCCTTATGTTTACAGTTGATCACACTTTAAGTCGTTCATGGGGTGGTGTGGGCGTACACCTGTGGGTACATGCACGCACGGGTGAGCCATCCTGATCGTGTCCCTTTCCAGTGCGGTTCCTGTTTTAATGTGTCCTTAAGAGAACCACTGAAACACTTGACTACGATACATTTTAACTATGATGTCTGTTCTTGCTTAAACATTTCAGGTTACCTCTCTTCACTTTCCTGTTGTTCATCAGCAGTCAGTGACCTCTTACACGTTAAATTCTTTTCATTAGGAAGGACAGTGATGAGGACGCAGAATCCGATGACCCTGAAAAAAAGAAACTGCAGAACCAGCTCCAAGGTTGTCTGGATTTCATTCTTAAGTTTCCTCGTACTGGAAAGACTCCTGGATTATCTATTCCTCTGTCTCATTGAATTTCAAAAAATGGCTGTGGTTGCTGGTGGGTCACATACTGGCTTGGTTCCAGACTAGGATATACCCTCAAGGGTTTCTAGTGGTCTGAGGTGTTTATGGAGTAAGAAGTATGCTTTGTTGGAATCCTTTAAAGGGCTGCCAGCGCTTGCTCCTTTTCGTCTGTTGGCCCCTTGTGAAGTGGGTAGCACTGACTCTGTTAACACACCACAAGGCCCAAGGAGCAGAATGGGTGAGGAGTTAGACTGATTTCTCCTGCTGTGACGAGCCATTGCTTCGTTTTCTCTGTTCTTTCCTTCCACTCTCCAGTGTTCACAGACACGCTTTTTTTATCACGTTTTCTCTCCTCTTATCTGCTACATGTGTCCAGGCCCTTTGATTCTGCTGTCCGCAGTGTAGTGGCGTACTGGAGCGGCTGTACACACAGCTCTTGCGTCTACTCTGAGGTCCGCCACTAAAAAGCTTTTTGATTGTGGGCGAGTTCCCCAGCCTTTCAGAATCTGAGTCCCCTTCTTAAAAATGGACACTCCTTTTAGGGAAAGGAGAGCAAGACAACACTAAAAGAGCTTAATACATTCAAGGGGCCTGATAGATGGTAGCTCAGTGTACCTAACAAGGCATCCACTTCATTGCTGAGACGAGATTGTTCTTTTGTATGTTAGCTAACAGCTTTTCAAGTAAACTTTATGCTTAGTCATTGGTAGTATGTATTTGTACCTTTGAATCTTACCTAACAAAATATTTAAATAGATAGGATTTTTGTTTTATAGGCTGTTTGGTTACTGGATTGTGTGTGTGTCTGTGTCTGTGTATGTGTGTACGTGTACATTACATGCATACATATATACATACGTATATGTGTGTGTACATGTACATAACTTGCATACGTATATATATATACATACGTGGGGGTATATATAACATGTACACATATGTACATATACGAGTGTGTGTGTGTGTGAGAGAGAGAGAGAGAGAGAGATCCAGACCTTTACCCTGCTGCTCTACTTCCTTCACTTTGATAATATTTCTGTCTTACCCATCACAGTGGGATATGTAGGAGAGAGAGAGAGAGAGAGAGAGATCCAGACCTTTACCCTGCTGCTCTACTTCCTTCACTTTGATAATATTTCTGTCTTACCCACCACAGTGGGATATGTAGGAGAATAGTATAAGCCTAGTACTTTTAAAAATTGATGACTAGTGTGGCTAGAGAGCAGGCTTGTGGGCTGCCAGCCTAGCCTGCCCAGTGAGCTCTGGGCCAGTGAGACGTTTGTCTCATAAATAAGGTGGATGGCTCCAGAGGAGGTTGTCCGTTGGCCCCCACCCAGTACACACGTGAGATTGCACGTGCAAACACACACACACACACACACACCATTGGCTTAATTTTTTTTTTAACTCCTGAAACAACAATTTAACATTTGTCTTGTGTTTTAGAATATGGGATTTAATACATGATTGTTAGGATTGAAAGTGGACTGTGGCTCACATTTTCTGTTAGCTAATGTTAGTTAATTCTGCTAGCTAATTCAAGGCTTTGGGAGGTTAAATGCTTGATTTTAATTCTTCTGCATTTATTTTTGTGTGTGTGCACATGCACACACATGCACATGTGTGGAAGTCAGAGGATAATTCCCCAGCACAGAGGTGGCTATTCTCACCTTAGAGTAGGCTGTTTATTGATAATGTAGCAAGATAGCTCCTGTATGCTAGAAAAGTGGAAAGCTTTCAATGAAAGCAGCTAGAGGTAACAGTTACTGTAGCTTTTGAATGTGCTGCTCTGAGAAACTAAATAATTCCTTTAAATAACGTTGTTAATTTAAAAAAACGTTTTTTAATGGTTCTGTTTGCAAGACAGAAAGTTCGGCAAATCAGAAGGTTTGCAGATATTTAAGGACACATTTGTGTTTCCATCAGCTCCTCTCTGTTTCCTCTGTCTTCCCTCTGATATTGCCCCTCTGTCTTTCTGTCTTTAGTTAAAATTACTGATGCATATTCTCTCTGGCTGGGGAACGTGTTAACAAGAGAAATAGTAACCAACCCCATTGAAGAAGTGCTTTGATTGTCCAGAGCCAGTTCTACACAGCTCTGATGCTCATGGTGTCACCTGATCCTTGTGCTGACCTGTCCATTTGGTTTGGCCACATTTCACTCACGAGAAAGCAGAAATACAGGCACTGGGTCCTAGAGCTGTCCAGCCACCCACCTAAGGTCTTGCCTCTAAATGATTTCTAATGGCTTCCTTTGAAAACAGTTTTAGTAATGAAAACCTTTACAGTTTTACGGTGTGGTTTTTAAATGTTGTTTTCTAATGTCACTGACCTAGTCTTATTCAGTTTAAAGATGTCCCAATATTTTGTAGGTGCCATTGTTATAGAGCGACCAAATGTGAAGTGGAGTGATGTTGCTGGCCTTGAAGGAGCCAAAGAAGCTCTTAAGGAAGCTGTGATTCTGCCTATTAAATTTCCTCATCTGTTTACAGGTGAGATGACTTCTAAATAATTTCATTTAGAACATATTAGTAACTAAGATAGAGCATTATGAATTCATGTTGCCATGTCATGAATTATCTTGGATTCTGACAGTTGAAATGTGGTAAATAGATCTTCACAAAGATGCTCCTACTCATGTCTATATTTGCAAGTACACATCGCAAAATAGTCTGTCAGCCAGCAGGGCTTAAGGTGAATCACTGGAATGCTACATACTCATTAAAATATAGTAAATATATCCTTATTAATAAATTTAAATCCACATGATAGTTTATTGAAAAATGTCAACATCCATTGTAAGGATCAGAAAGCAAGTTATGAAAACATTCAGTATGAGTGCATATTTGTAAGTAAGTGTGTGTGCTGAGCAGCAGACGTAGATAGGTTCACTTTAAAACACTAGTGAGTGCCTGGGGAGTACAATTATAGGTGAACTTGATCTTCTGACTTCCATCTGAATTTGAACAGTAGTCATGTGTTAGTTTTCAAAGTATGTCCATTTTTTAAAAAGCGGAGTTAGAGGACTTAACGGCCTCTGATGAAGTGCCCATCCTCTAGGGACAGAGAAAGCATTCCTTACCCTGTGGAGAAAGCTGTGTTGATCCACAGCACCTGGAGATAGGTCAGGTCTTAGTTCCAGCAGAAGTGATTGTCTATGCTGACCCGTTTCTTCACGTTGTCCTTTTTGTGACTGGCGGCCTGTGCCTGTGATGTGACATACCTACAAGTCTAAAACACACACAGTTTTTTCCTGTTGAAAGCAAGCCGATTCATATGGAGAACACATTTGTGATGTGGGCTGCAGACTGAACAGGTTCAAACAGTGGTGTCATAGAGAGCAGATACAGCAAAAACCCTTAGGCTGCATCTCACCTACCCAGCTTCAGCACATTGTGCATACAGCTTACGGCCCACTCTCAGGAATGTAAAACTGATAGTTTAAAAGTTAGCATTCTAATCCTGTTAGGTTAAGTAATATGGTTGAACTCTGGGCATGACACACATAGACAGGCAGGATCTTGTAAGTCAGAGTACCTTTGTACTGGATCCCCAGCTCGAAATAGCAAACATCGCCCTTCTGCCTGTTTCCTCCCCAGACTTTTAATGGAATGGGTTTTGCCTGTAGTTAAACCTCACATTTTCTCGTTTACTTTTACTTGATTATAATTAGTTTTAAAACTGCATACTATCTAGCATGAATGAGAAAGAGTGTCTGTCTAAAACACTTAAATACAAAGCATATATTCCCTAAAATCGTTTACAGTTCTACCAGTGCTCTGTGGACCGATTACCTGCTCAGGGCAGCACTACCTACAGTTGTGTGCATTTGAAAGAGAAGGGCAGAATTCAAGTAAAAGTCGAAGCTTTCATAATCAAGAAAATAGTATGTAGTTTTTGCATTAGTCTTCTAGGGATAGTTCTGCTGCAGACACTAGGTACCTCTCTGCAATTTTCATGTAGATTTTTACATTTATGTTTTATAGTCTATATGGCCTGTTATATCTTAGGTAATACTGTAGCTTCTGATTAGCCAATGTAAGGCACAAAAAGTTGATTTTTTTTTTTAATCCTCCTTGTTTCATTTTAAGCAGAAGTAGTATTTGCGGTAATAACTCCCATATCACTGCCCCACCATTGAAGCTGCTAATTCAGTGTTAAAAGAGAAATATTAACTAGCCCTATTGAAGAAGTGCTTTGATTGGCCAGAGCCAGTTCTACACGTCTCTAATGCTCATTGTGTCACCTGATCCTTGTGCTGACCTGTCCGTGTGGTTTGGCCACATTTCACTCTTGAATACCTTTGTACTGGACCCCTAGCACTAGCCCATGCTTCCTGGTAAATCAGGAACGCAATAGAATGCACAAGTCCTCCAGGGTGTCAGTGTCGCTCCTCACCACTCCTCTGCAGGTGATGGGTGTTTAGAAGCGAGCCTCCGCAGCTGCCTCTGCTCTGTGGCTGTGCTTTCCCTTCGTTACTCTAGTGCTGAGAAGTGCCCTCTAACTGAACTTTCTGTTCCTGGGGGGCAGAGATCCTTCTGTCTGTCCGTATCATGCATTGTGGTTTCTGAACATTGGCTGAGCAAGTAAATGAACCTGTTAGGAGGCCAGTGTTGTTGTAATCGTGCTTTTGCTGAAGTCTCTACAACAGTGGCTCTTGACCTTCCTAATGCTGACACGACTCCTCATGTTGTGATGACCCAACCACGAGATTACTTGTGTTACTGTCTCGTAACTGTAGTTTTGTACTGTGGTGAATCGGAATGTAATTATCTGATACACAGATGGTCTTAGCCCCTGTGAGAGGACTGTTTGACCCCTCACAAAGAGGTTGCAGCCCACAGATGAGAACTGCTCTAGAACGAGCAGGTCACATACACTTAAGACATACCTTAGACTGATCAGTTTTAAACTATCTTTTCCTTCTTACTGATAGCTTTAAAATGAAGACCTTTTTACATTATTCTTCATTGTGGATAATGTCTGCAGTAAATTAATTGAGTAGACTTGAAATTCTCATGATATTTTTCAAATATAACTTGTAGGAAAGAGGACACCTTGGAGAGGAATCTTATTATTTGGGCCACCAGGAACGGGAAAATCCTATTTAGCCAAAGCTGTTGCAACAGAAGCAAACAACTCAACATTTTTCTCAATATCTTCCTCTGACCTTGTTTCTAAGTGGCTGGGGGAGAGTGAGAAGTAAGTGGGGCATCATTGTCTCTTTGTCTGTCTGTGGGTTAATAGTCTCCTGTACTGTTACTAGGTACGCAGAGGTGTGTGTGTGTGTGTGTGTGTGTGTAATACAGGTGTTCATTTCTCTGTCAGCTCAGACCGTGGCTGGGAATTTATTTTGTATTGAAAAGCTAGTTGTGTGTGTGTACACACACACATACACATGTGTCTGTGTGTATGTAACTTAGTAAGTTATTAATTGTAGTTTGTTGTTTGTTCTCTGCCCCTGCAGCATGATTAGGCCTTCGGTCTATGTGGCTCTTGTACCACTGGTATATTGCCTTGTTGTGTGGTCCTACTGTGTCTTTTTTTTTTTTTAGAAACTATGAATCTTATTTATTCTTATTTTTAGACTGGTTAAGAACTTATTCCAACTTGCCAGAGAGAACAAGCCTTCCATTATCTTTATTGATGAGATTGACTCTCTGTGCGGTTCAAGGAGCGAAAACGAGAGTGAAGCTGCACGGAGAATTAAGACTGAGTTCCTGGTCCAAATGCAGGGTATGCTACGGTTTTCCAGATAGTTTCTGGTTCTTGTGTACCCATTAATTAAGACCGAGTTCCTGGTCCAAATGCAGGGTATGCTACGGTTTTCCAGATAGTTTCTGGTTCTTGTGTACCCATTAATTAAGACTGAGTTCCTGGTCCAAATGCAGGGTATGCTACGGTTTTCGAGATAGTTTCTGGTTCTCGTGTACCCATTAGGGGAAAAGGATTTAAGCAGAATCTCCCTAAAAAGTTAATATTGCCATTCTTGTTTTTGTTTTGAGACTGGGTCTCGCTGTCTAATCCTGGCTGGCCTTTAACTTTCTGTGTAGACCAAACCAGCCTCACAGAGATCCACCTGGCTCTGCCTGCTGAGTGCTGAGATTAAAGATGCGTGCCACGGACCGCTCCCTGCATGGATGTGTCATCTTTGTAATTATCTTATGGGATTCACAGATATTAGCAAAGAGATTATTAACATCTCTACTCACGCACCAAGAGATGCATGAAAGAACATTTTGGAAAGATATTAAGAGTATTTATTTGTCCATAGTCTAGGAGATTTGCTTCTTTGGATGATTTGACTGGTACTGAGCAGTGTGGTTCTTGACTAGTTACAGTTTTTGTAAAGACGAAGGTGAAGCGCAGTAGCTGTACATAAAGCACTACCTTTCTTAACGGGACATACAAACAGGGCAAGAAGAGTAGATCAAAAATGGCGTGTGCATGTGTACACTGGAGTTTAGCCGCTAAGAGTGAAATTGTGTCTTTTGCAGAAAAATGGACACTAGAGATACTCAAAGAAGCTAAGTCAGTCTTAGAAAGACCAATATTATTTTCTCTTATTTGTGGTTCCTAGAATTTACTTGAGAAATGTAAGCTTGTGTGTGTCTGTCCCATGAGAGCAGAGAAACTGCCTCCGGGAAGAGGAGGGACTAATGGGAAGGGGAGAGCTGGGCGTTGGGGGGGCACGTGCTCTGGGTGCTTTACGTGCTTCTACGACGGCGTCCTTGTGTAGCCTACCTGTAGCGAGTACACCCCAGCAACTTTACAAAAGACAGTGTCAGATTATTATGTAAAATATTACTTGTGTTAATGCAGGAGTTGGCGTGGACAACGATGGCATTCTAGTTCTGGGAGCTACAAATATACCCTGGGTTCTGGATTCCGCAATCCGGCGAAGGTATGGTGATAAAAATGATAATAACCACAGGTGCAATGATAAATGACAGTTTCCTTCATAAGAATTTATCCTAATAACTTTTCAAAAAATAAGTTAATGGATCCTCTTTGTCCCCTTGGGTGTTGGGGGCAAGGAATGGCCATGACTTACCTGTTTGCCTGCTATAATGAAGATAAGCGCTCTCTACACTGGAGTCTTCCAGTGTAAGTACATTGCTTGGTGTCTGTGCTTACCTGTGGTTTTGATTAAGTTTAGGATGAATGGTGCTTGAAAATTGATAAAAAACAGTTCCCTATCTCATTGAAAATCCTTCATATGAAGTTTGTAAAAGAATTCCTTATTCTTGATTCTTACTCTAGCTCAGCCTAGCCTCGACTCGCAGCAACCCTTCTGCTTCAGCTTTCCCCGTGCTGGCATTACAGGAATGAGCTATCATGCGTGACTAAGAAGATAGATTTCCAGTTTAAAAAAAAAAAAAAAGATTTATGTCTGGTCCCGAGCAAAGTGGCAGTCCCTGCAATCCCAGCACTTGGGAGGAGGCAAAGAAAGGAGGACTCGGGGTCACCCTAGCTATGTGGCAGATTCCAGACAGTCAGACTGTGTGTGAGACCCTCTCCAGAGCAGCGGAAGCCTCTCTGTCATTCTTTGAAAGGTGACGCTGAAACTTCAGCTATAGGGACAGTGAGGAGACTCTTCACAGCTCTGTAGTCCCTTTAGCATTCTCGAATCGCATGGTGAAGAGAGCCCCTGCTCGCAGGCCACTTCTGTCCCCTTTGTTTGTTGGTGTGGCCGCAGGCCAGGGTAGCATCTAGCACCAACAGTGGACATGTGTTAGGCAGTTGTAGAAAGTGGCCTGATTCCAATCCGAGCCTATCTCTAAAGGTGAGAGAAATTTTTCTAAATGTCACTCTCATGGTGGGCGTGCAAAAAATTGTTCTTCATTGCATCCTCTCAGTTTCCAAAGTTTATGAAGGCAAGTAAAAATATTAATAAACTATGAACTCATAACTAAAAGGCCATTTCATGTGATGTTTATTCTGTAAGATTTTAAGTAGTTTAACTATTTCGGATTTAGAATTGTGGTCACCCTTCTCCTATGTTATGAACCGGTGATCTTCTCATCTCAGGTTCACAGTCCAGGTCTGGCGAGTGTGCCTTTATGCCATGAATTCCAGACATAAACACAGCCACGGATGACCCAAAAGTTGTGTGAGGAAGATTAGACCACTCAAAGTCATTTCCTGCCTGTTTTGCTCCTAACTGTTGTTTTCAGCATATCATAGATAGACCTCCTTGAGGCAGGGAGGTGTTTATACACTCGCACTTGTGTGTGTGACTCTGGTGTTGCTCGCCCTGACTTGCTGTAATCGAGACTATCTAGCTATCTGGGGTTCTTCTAGATAGCATATTTTAGCATATCTACTTACTGTCGCTTGTGTCGTGTCTCTTATTTTCAGATTTGAGAAACGTATTTACATTCCTTTGCCTGAAGCCCATGCCCGGGCAGCCATGTTTAAGCTGCACTTGGGCAGCACTCAGAACAGTCTCACAGAAGCAGACTTCCAGGAACTGGGGAGGAAGACGGATGGCTACTCAGGAGCAGACATCAGCATCATTGTCCGGGATGCACTGATGCAGCCTGTTAGAAAAGTGCAGTCGGCGACTCATTTCAAGAAGGTAAGCAGCTTTAGTCCGCCCTACCTTGTACTTTTAAATGAAGCTTCAGGACATCCCTGGCTTATTTTCCAAAGGACTTGGAATGGCTTCAGTGTTGTATGATAATGCGGTAAGTAGGTTTATGTAACAAATGTATTTCTGTTTCAATGAAAATAATTTCTCCAGTGAAGAGTCTTCATGGTCCTAAAGTACTGTTTTTCCATGAAGTGATTTGAGCATTTCTGTGTCGGTCTGCTGGAAGTACAGCAGCTTGCGTGGTTGAGAATCTGCTTTTGGAAAAGCCAGAGCAACCTGCAGCAGAATCTGGTACGTTTGCACCATGCCAGAACAGCAGAGCGTGTCTTTTCCACGTCCACACTGTCCAGCATCGGGCCGTGTCCTTACCAGTCTGTGACCCTCACAGAAGAACCAGAGGTGCACCTCAGATGGGTGTTGGTAGTGAACCTTATGCATCCTGTTACGCATTTACTGCTCATTGTTCTTAGATGGAGACAGCATCCTTGAAGTGCTGTTGGAAGGATAAGGTGAGATAGTGTTCACACAACACTGATCATGGCACCTGGCTCTGAACTTGTGTGCTCTCAATCATTCCTTTACTAATGTGCAGTGCTTTTGTACAGTAGCAGTCCTTTAGAGAGGAGTGGGGTTCAGGATTAAGTATATGACGGAGCCATCATGTTCTGAATTCTCATTTAGAACCTGTGAATGCTTAGGGACTCAGGCCTTTCTTACCTAGAGTGTGCTACTCATTTCTACATATTAATAACAGGGCCCTCATATGTGAACATGAAACCAGGTCCTTGTTAATATCATAAAGGTAAAAGCAAACACAATTTTAAAATACCATAGTTACTAACGTATATTAATTGTGCAGAATACTGGACGTCACTGTGACATCTCTGCACATGGATGTGGTATGCTTCATAATCAGATCAGCTTTAACACTAGCGTTTTGGATTACCATCTGTAGTAGATATTTCTTTGGCTTCATCCCTGCCTTTGAAGTTGCTAAAACCAACAAGGACACATCTGCCTGTTTATTTATTTTAATTATTTATAGGCTGTCTAATATACTAAGTCTGAGCCCAGAGTTAAATCAGGATGTAAACAGCCAAGAAGAAAGACAAAACTTCCTGGTCCCATGCAGCTGGGGAAGAAAGATAGACATAAGCACACGTAAAGCAAGTAAGCAAGCTGGGAAGGTGTAGTTCACACGACACCAATCCTGAAATAAAGTGAATCTTCTTGAAATAGACTTGGAAGCAACCCCAGTTTAATACAAATGTTCTGCCATCTTAATATTTGTATGCAACTTTGTTGCAGAGATTCTTTTCCTAGAAATTGCTACCACCTTGCTTTAGCTAAGTTATGTTTCGTGAAATGACATAGAAATTATTAACCATTTAATTTTATTTCTGTCCTAGTTTGCTGTTTCTTGCTGTCTGTTGTGATAAAACACCACAGCCAAAAGCAGTCTGGGGAGGAAAGGGTTTATTTGGCTTACAGGTTCTGATTGTAGTCCTTGTGCAAAGAGGTCAGAGCAGAAGCCATGAGGCAGGAACTGATGCAGAAGCCATGGAGGAGTGCTGCTTACAGGCTCTCCTTTCTTACATACACCAGGCCCACCTGCCCAGAGGTGGGCTGGGTCCTGCCACACAAGTCATTAATCAGGAAAATGGCCCACAGACTTGCGTACAGGCCAGTCTGATGAAGGCATTTTTCTCAGTTGGGGTTCCCTCCTACCAGTGACTCCACCTGTGTCAAGTTGGCAAAAACTAACCAGCATGGCTCACTGCCTAGTCCTTGCTGAACCTCCTACCTCCTGGGAACCAGGCATTCAGATATGTGAGACTGTGGGGCCATTATCATTGAAGCCACCACACGTGTTTTGTTTTTTAAGTTCTTGTTAGGAGAGACATAAATAATTTAAACAGTCCTACAGAATATCACAAATTTTTCTGCCATGGAGAGGACAGCTTATGAGAGTTTTGTGATGTGTGTTTTGATCTGTAAGGGGACTACCATTCAATAGGCGATAGAGGAAGAAAAGAGAAAGGGTTGCTAGGAATTACTGTTCCTTCAAATTTTTTTCTTTTTTTTAACCCAATAATCATATAAGTATTGTATGAAATATCAAGCCTTAGAAATGCATCAAGAAAAAATTTAAATCAACCAAAATATAAAAAATTTTTAATCAGCCTAATGATAACTACTTTTCCTTACGTATTCTATTTTTCCTGAAGAAAACATTTTAATATAACATAAAAATTAGCGTATGTTTAACTTTTCTGAAAATTCAGATCTTAATTCTTATTTCATTATTCAGATAAATTCAAGTTACTATGATTACAGGTCCATGGGCCCTCAAGAGCTGATCCGAACTGCATTGTAAATGACTTGCTGACACCCTGCTCTCCAGGAGATCCCGGAGCTATTGAAATGACATGGATGGATGTCCCTGGGGATAAACTCTTGGAGCCAGTTGTTTCCATGGTGTGACATTTTAAATCTCTATACACTACTTTGTCAAAGAGCAAACATTGCTGTTCATTTCTGTAACATAGCCAGAGAACATCATGATCAGACTCATGTATCTAATACTTAAAGAACTGTAAATATTAATTGTGCTTAGATTTAAAAGTAGTTATGTTGTGAGATTTGTGTTAATTGAAAAGGTATAATTTTCTGGCTTTATAAGTCATCCACAAAATTCTCACATATATTGCATAAAATATTGTTAGGACTTAAATGAAATGCCCCTGAATCTCAAACATATTTAAAAATAACCAGAAATACCAACTCTTGTGTCATAGTATTCATAAATAGTGTAATTTTTGTTTTAATTCTTCAGGCTGCCCAGAAAGTTTAAATAATTCGGTTCTTTAATCTTTGAACTGAAAACATGTAGCCTTTTTCCCAAATACTATATAGGACTTTAAAAAGATGTTTTCATTGTATATATGTTTATACTATAGGAATTAAATAGCTCATCGGATTTGATTTGTACGGGTATCTTTATAGAACTGGGGTGCTGGAAAAGTCTCTTGGTTGCTGATGAACACTTGGTCTTAAATTTTTTTCTTTTTTAGCTGCCAGTTTTCAAGGTGCTTTGTGGTAGATTTAACAGGGGCATTTAAAGAGGAAACTTTGGCATGCTCCACAGAGCACACTGGCGCTTATCTGATTATTCAGGAATCTTTTGTTGCAGGCCTTGATTAATTGTATTACTTCTTAAGTTTCTGTGTCCTGTCTTGCTTTGAAGCATTCGCAGTAACTTAGAGCGGTTCCTTTTTTCATTTGCCATGCAGCTTTGCTCATTTTACATGGCTTTCTGACATTAGTGTATTTCACTGTTTCACTCTGAGTTTTAACTTTTGAAAATAATTTTCAAGTATAACCGAATGACCTACAGAAATGTGTTTTTTGTAGTAAAAAGGAGTACGATTCAGTAAGTACACTTCAAAAGGTACCTAGTGATGTTACTACAAAAGACAGTTTTCAGTTTTCACTGGAATGGCTAAAAGAACATGGAGGATTTTACTCTTACTGAAAAGCTAACAGACTTGGCTTTCAGAATTTGTTCCTTCAATTACAAATTTCCACAGGTTGTAAAATTATTAATTTTCTTGGGCAATTACCATTTTCCTTCTGAGTTACCCTTGGTGGGACACAGACCTCTTATTGAAGGAAAAGTTAGGTCAGGAGTGAGATCTTGGCCAGCCTATGGAAAGTGTTGGTCCCCAGGCTGCTAAGACTGTCCTTGCAATAGTCCTGAGCACCTGGAGGTCCAGAGGAGGAGGAGGGTTGCTGTCTGGAGCTCATGACTCTACAGATTTCCTACTTCACTGTAAACTAGTAATGTCCCTCCTCTTCTCTGACAGTGGGATATGCTGCGGTCGCTGTCCAGCACAAAGCCTACAGTCAATGCCCAGGACTTGTTGAAATTGAAGAAGTTTACCGAAGATTTCGGCCAGGAAGGCTGACGCAGAGACAGCAAGAACGTGCTTACGATGCATTCTTCTCTTCATGGATATTTTGCCTTTCTTGGATGACATTCAGATTATTTCCAGTAAAACTCTTTCACACAGGGAAACCTGCATCTCACTTCAGTGTTCCTTTAAGTTTGTGCTGTACTTTTCCTACACTACCTGTTAATTCTCCAGTTAACAAGAACTGTAAAGTGTTAAGAAAATGAGCAGTGCGTGAATGGCGTGCACAGCAACAGAACTGAAACAGGAGAGCCTCGGGCTTGGCTCGACGCGTGATGTTCAGGATCTTCACGAGCACCCTTTCAAAGGACAACGCCTTCCTTTTAAGAAAATTGAAATAGGGCTAAAGCTGATGATTATAAATATCTTGAAACAGTCTTTAAGCATTCTTACCAATATAAAGTTACTGCTTTTTGACAAATGGCAGAATCTCTACTCTCAGGGATGGGCGGGCGGTGAAGCGTAGAGCGCTGTGGTGAGTCTGGGGCCTTGTGCTCCGGTTGGCTTTGCAATGGGCTGGTTTCTCCCGTGTAGATGCGTGTGCTTCCTTTAGAGGCAGCAGGCTTCTATAACTACGTGATACCTTTCACTGTGTACTCAAGAGACTTTCTAGATTACTCATCCTCTTTACCTTGAAGGAAAAAATTGTCTATTTCAGTGTCCTTTTGTAGCCGAGATCGACCAAAAGAGGTGGCAAAGACATACACATTTTTTAAAAGAATTGTCATGAAATACTGTAATGGGAACCTTTAATAATAAGAAAATGGCTTCCCTTTGGACTTTGGGGTGTTTCTGGTGTGTGGTGTGGGTATGTGTATGTACATATATATATATATATATATATATAATTTTTTTTAAATAACAGAGTAGCCAGAGTCGTGTCTTTCACTTTTAGGTTCAGGGGCCGTTTGTCCTGCCACACAGACATCATCAGTGTGGAATTTCATAAAGCTTTCGAGATAAACCGATGTCTCATTAAATAACGAAATACAAATGTAGCATCATGTTCTTTTAATGTCTTCACATAAGCAGTCTGAGGGTCTGTGTCACACACCTGTGCACCAACACTGAGTTGTGCCTTGCACATTTGCATCGACTACATGCAATTACTAGTTTAACTAGGATTGCTATGCAGTTCTACTTTGCAAGTGTTACACAATAATTGCATTTTAAAGTATCTTTGCACATTTTACACGCTATGCTATATGATTGCCTTTGGGTTTTCTGTGCAGATTATTTTTATTGATATTAAATGAAAATTGTAGGCCTGAAATACACTGTTCTCCTGTTAAGTAAATGGCTCTAACCTGCTCCTGGCTATCTTGCATATGCTTCTTTATTTTGGGACCTTCTATATCGGAGAAAATGTCTAAATTGTTTAGATAAAAAGAAATAATTTATAGTTGTTCCTGGGTCTATATAAAAGAATCAAGGGTGGAAGTGCACAACTAGAGTCTCATGAGTTCAAGACCAGCCTGGGCACCAAAGCAAGACTTGTCTTTAAAAGAAAACTAAAATTATACTCTTCAGTAGCTGCTGTGTGAGAGCTGCAAGTTATCTTAGCAAAAAAAACACCGGATTCTTTGTGTAGTGTCAGTGTTCAAGGCACTATGGCATGGCAGCTGTCGAAAAGGAAAGCATACACTTGGGGTTTGCCTGCATCGTCACAGGTTTTTAGTCCGTACATCATGGTGGGGAGCATGGCAGCTTCCTGGCAGACACGGTGCTGGAGAAGTAGCTGAGAGCTCTACCCCCAGACCTGCAGGCAGCAGGAAGAGAAGACCGCCGAGGGTGGCTTGGGCTTTTGAAACTTTAAAGCCCGCCCCCAGTGCCACACTTCTCCAACAAGTGCACGCCACTCCCCGGTGACCATGCATTCAAGTATGTGAGCCTTTAGGGGGTCGTCCTAACTCAATCCGCCACATTTACTTTGCGGAAGAGTTATTTCTAAACTGTATAAATTATTCTATATATTATATAATATAATAATATATATATTATGTATAATATAATTATTATACATCTGTTTTTCGTGTTTTCTGAATTTCACGAAGTATTCGTGCTTTGTCTTATTACGGTAAAAAAGAATGTGTGGTGGCGTTTGCCACTGCAGTCATTTCTGAGTGTGTAACTCAGTGGGCTTAGGTACATTGGATATTGCTCGGCTGTCAGTATTAGTCATCTCCCATCACCCCACACACATTAGTTCTCCGTTCCCTGCCACTCTCAGCCCCTGGTAACCTTCATTCCAGTTTCTTATGAATTTGTCCACATTATGCTAAATGAAACCACCCAGCCACCAAAGGACACTTGTAGATCTGGTTCCTGACGTCCGGCTTATTTCGCCACACATAATGTCTTCTAGATTCCTCAAACCGGCAGGGCTGGGGGTTCCATTCCCTTCTAAGACAGATTAATGTCCCATTTGGGGAGGAACCTGTGGTTTATGTCACCTGTTGCTGGACTCTTGGAGTTTGGGACTATTACCAACACTGACACATAGGTATCTGAGTCCATAACCGGCAGTAGATCCTGTGGGTCGAATGGTGATTCTGTGTTGAACCTTCTGAGGGCCCACTAAGCCGTCACACAGTAGCTACATCATTTTACATCCCAACCGGCAATGCATGAGAGTTCAAATGTCTTTTCATTCTTGTCGATACTGTCCATATTGTTTTATTATAGACGTCTTGATGAGTATGAAGTGATTTTTTAAAAAAATTTTAACATCAGAAAAATATAATACATTTGCAGCAAACAATAATGAGGTGGGGGGGGGGGGAAGCCCTGCGGTGGTGAAGCACGCCTTTAATCCCAGCACTCAGGTGGTGGAGGCAAGTGGATCTCTGGGAGTTCAAGGCCAGCCTGATCTATAGAGTGAGTTCCAGGACAGACAGAGTTACAATAGAGAAACCCTGTCTCAAAAAAACGAAAGAAAGAAAAAGTAAAGATTGAGGTTTGCCAGTGTTTGGGCACTGGCAATGGGAACGTAGCCCCTTACTGCTGTTCACAGTTGTAAGACAACAGTATCAATAGCCGTGTTAATGAGGAAGGGGTAAAATCTCCTGGGGTCACACCCACCAGCTGGACAAAGAACTACAGGCCACTGGTGACTGCTGAGAAAGGGAGAGTTCCCCTATCCCGGGATGACACCCTAGTTGGTTGTCCAATACAAAATGATCAAGTCTTGAAACCGTATACACATAAACAAGAAAAATGAACTCAGCAGGCTGCATTCATCGATCTGTGCATACATACAGACGTAATTAATCAGAGAAGAAGAGGCTATTAATTTAGAGTGAGGGGGGAACATGGAGGGAAGGGACTTGATGGCTGGAGGAAGGAAAGGGAGGGGAAAGTAATATATTTTAATTAAAAAATGTATAAAAAATTTTTTAAAAAAGCTTTTCCTTCCATTGAATATCATTCCAAAAACTGCCATACCATATTTTAAGTATCCATTTTCTAAACCCCAAAAGAGTCTGATGGGAACCTGTCAGCCCAAGGTGGTACAATTCTGCCAGATACTTTGGTCACGCGATCCTGATGAACCGCGATTGGATACGGCAGGAGCCTAGCAATGATCACTGTCTTTTGAGTTTTTTTGTTACCGTTGTTCTTTTGTTGTTGTTTTGAGACAGGGTACCGTGTAGCCTAGGCTATCTCGAACTGGCTATGTAGCTAAGAATGACCTTACTGGCTTTTTGCCTTCACCTCTCTAGTGCTGGGATATTAATGTGTACACCACACTGTTCACTTTCAAGTTTGAGATTTACTGCCTTATCATGACACGGTATCACAGGGCATCGTTTGGTGAGATTATAATACTCTATTGATAGCCACATGCATTAAGAAATAGTTAAAAGCCTCTGGCTCCCCACTGGCTTCTGGAAGCGTTAAGAGGTTTGTATTTGCTGAAGTGAGCTTTGTCCAAAGGCTGGGTGTCGGGGTACTTGTTGAGTAATTCACCCTGGCCCAGAAAGTAAAGCCCTTTCTTTGCTTCGGGGGAGGTTTAAAAAAAGTGTCTTTGTTTCAACTAGGGTGGCCAGACAGGACTTTAGGGTGGTGGCTGATGATCCCAGCAAGAAGAGCCAGTTACTTTAGGTGGCTTAGAGATGGCGTTCCGCCATATTGATGTCTTTCGAGTCAAGGCTATCTACTGAGACTCCAATCAAGACTCAACATGGAAGCACAGGTGATTTTCCATGGTTGGTAACACTCTAAGCACATTACCAACCATCAAGCCAGCCTGGGTTACATGGAACCCTCCCTCAAAACAGCAACAATTTAAAAAAAAAAAAGTCACTGCTAGATTCAGGCTCTGACCAGGTCCAGTTCCATCCCAGGCTGGCAGGCTCCCCTTGGAGTCTTTCAAAGAATGGCAATTGAAGGGAGAGCAACCAAAACAGCACATGGACACTGTGAGGCTACAACAGCAGCTCTGTGTTTGACCCCTCCAGACTTTGCCCAGTGCCCTGCTTTTCTTGGCAGACTCTGATCTGTGCTGTTTCCCTCTGATAAACATAACCTCGAGTGTAACAGTTTCTTGGAGCTCTGGGAGTCTGTCCAGCAAACTTCCCTTCAACTGAAGGTTTGGGGACCCTTCAACTTGCAAGTGGTTTTAAAAGTCGCCGGGATTGTGTCCTCAAACCTATCAGCTTCATGAATACTAGGCCACTGGGAGAGAAAAGACCGATTCCCTTTGCTGTTTGTAAACACAACTGCATTTCTTTCTAAAACAAAAGGGACAAAAATATGAACCTTAAAAAAAATGTGAGCTCATGACCCACAGAACGCTTTTAATAATACAGAGGATAAGGATTCTTGGCCTGAAAGGGGGGAGTGTGGGATTGCGCAGCTACTTGAAAAGTCTGACAAGCCCCTCAAACGCTTAAGCTTGCACGAGAGCCAGCAACTGACCTAGGTCTCAGAACAAGAGAAACGAAAGCATGCACACACAAAAGAAGCCTGTATGCGGAAGTACACACCGCCACAGAGTCTATTACATTTATCCAGCGAGTGGGTGGCGGTGTTGAATGCCACAACACACTAGAGACCAGAGGACAACCTGGAGGAGTCTCTCTTCCCTCCTTTAATCCTGTGGGTCCAACACAGGTCTCGTGGCTTGGTTACATAGCTGGACCAGTAGTATTTTTGTTTTTGTTTGGAGCAAAAAGTGATGAATGAAAAAAATAATGCGATCTACCCTACAGTAGGATCCTTTCGACAATAAAAAATGAAATACTGACAAGACATACTGTAGGAAAAATCTTAAAACTATGCTAAGTCAGAAGCCAGACACAACAGGCCGCGTATCACTGGGGCTTCTTTTACGAACAGGTTTGTGATTGCCTCTGACTGGGCACGGTTTCAGAGAAAATCGGGTGCTGCTGTTAATGACCACAGGGTTTCTGCGCAGGGCACCAGATGATTGTGTCAATTGACACCACATTAAATCGGAGACCCGGATGCATGATGAGGTGGCAGGATTCAATCACCAGAACTCCCAAGCAGGGCCCAGAGCCCCAGGGAGCCCCAGGGTTTCCTGAGTGCACCACGAAAACACAAACCAGAGCTCCTGTCCAATGCACAGCCCAACCCACGCGGAGCCCCCGCCCACGAACAGTCCGATCCACGCGGAGCCCCCGCCCACGGACAGCCCGATCCACGCGGAGCCCCCGCCCACGGACAGTCCGATCCACGCGGAGCCCCCGCCCACGGACAGCCCGATCCACGCGGAGCCCCCGCCCACGCACGGTCTGCCGGTGTACAGCCCCGCCCTCCCGCGTACAGCCCCGCCCTCCCGGAGCCCCGGCCACGCGCAGTCCGCGCAGGCGCAGTCGCGCACTGGGGGCGCGGGTCCCGAGGCCGCCCCGCCCCGGCTCCGCCTCTTCCCTCCCGGCCGCCCCGCCCCGGCCCGCGAACCCAAACACTCCGGGCCGCGGCTGCGCGACCTCCGTGCCGGCGGTGCCTCCGGCCGAGAGATGCTGCTGCTGGCCGCCGCCGGGCTCGTGGCCTTCGTGCTGCTGCTCTACATGGTGTCGCCGCTCATCAGCCCCAAGCCCCTCGCCCTGCCCGGCGCGCACGTCGTGGTGAGTGGGCTCCCGCCGCCGCTCTCCCGGGGCTGCGTACAGGCCGGCTCGGGCCGCCGAGGCCACGGTCCGGGGTGGAGACGGCGGGTGGGGTGACCCTGCCGCTGCCGCTACCTCCCGCCGCCGCCCGGGCACGGCCCTGCCTCCCGGCCTCGGGGACCCGCCCTCGGCGCCAGGCTCCTCCCCGGCCTGCAGGCGTCCCGGGGAGGGCCCGGGCCGAGGTCCCTCTCGGGGGCTCCGGGGCTCTGCGCTGCTCCTCATCCCTGATCCCTGATCCCTGAGGTTCCGGGGCTCCGGGGCTCTGCGCTGCTCCCGATCCCTGATCCCGATCTGCGCTGCTCCTCATCCCTGATCCCGAGGTTCCGGGTCTCCGGCTCTGGCTCCTCTCCTGATCCCTGGGCGGGTCTCCGGGGCTCTGCACTGCTCCTCATCCCTGATCCCTGAGGTTCTGGGTCTCCGAGGCTCTGCACTGCTCCTCATCTCTGATCCCTGAGGTTCCGGGTCTCCGGGGCTCTGCACTGCTCCCGATCCCTGGTCCCCAAGATCCCGAGGCTCTGCGCTGCTCCTCATCCCTGATCCCCGAGGTCCCTCCCGGGGGCTCGGGGGCTCTGTGCTGCTCCTTATCCCTGATCCCCGAGATCCCGAGGCTCTGCGCTGCTTCTCATCCCTGATCCCCGAGGTCCCGGGGCTCCGAGGTTCTGCACTGCTCCCGATCGATCCCTGGTCCCCGAGATCCCGAGGCTCTGCGCTGCTCCTCATCCCTAATCTCCGGGCATCCCTGGTCGCGGCTGTTTGGTTCCTCAGTTTCCCTCAACGAGCCAATAGGGAGACTGGGAAGCTCTGCCGAGGACACAGCGTGGCTGGCGAGATGAGGATGCAAACCTGGGTGGAGTGGTGGGAGCCCGGTGGGCGCCGTCCCTCGCAGGGGGGTCCCCAGGAGCCCGCAGCACGGAAGGTTCGAGCCTGTGGGACTGGATGGAGGGCGGCCTGGGGGTGGCTGGCCCGGCAGTACGGACCTGGAGGCTCGTCTCTGAGCTCCGCCCGGGCTCTGCCGAGCTGCTCCGGGGCAATCCGGAGAGGGAAGGGTGAGCCCTGAGCTTGCCCAGGGCCTTGAGGTGGAAGGAGATGCGAGTGGCTCGGTTTGTTTCTGGGCGGAAGCACGCGCGGTCCTAGTGTTCTGGCTTAGTTATATCTCCCCATCCCTCCTCCGCCCCACTCCCACCCCAGTTTGGAGCTTAGTTCTGGCCTTGTCCCATGCCATCCTGTCTTCTAGGGACCTCAAAACCCGAGGCACAGCGAGGCAGGGAGTTGCGATCAAGAACGGCTAGGTTCCCCTGGGTGCCCTTGGGTGACTTATATGAATGCGTGCTAGTGAGTTCCCACTCGGGAAAGGATGGCTGTTTATTTTAGTGTGCCTTATCCCGAATGAGGTTTGTGAATGATGACGTGTGTTTCCATTAATTTATCCTTTGTAAAAATCACTGTTTTGTTTTTGTTTTTGTTTTTTTTTATTCCCCGGGCTGCTGCTATACTTGATGGGGAAGTAGTTTTTTAAAAAAGAGAGAAAGCCAAACTTTACCATCAGACTAAGTTTTGAAAGTTTTACATCCACAAGAGAACTTAGGCTTCGAAACTGTGGCTATAAAGGTTGGATTTAAGGGCTAGGGGAATGGCTCAGTTAACGAAGTGCTTCCATGCATCAGGTCCTGAGTTGGGGTCCCCAGAACCCTCATGGACACATGTCTGTAACCTCGGCACCAGGGCAGCCACAACACTGGAGCCAAGACCTGTGGCTTCCTGGCCGGCTCACCTACACATGAGTGAGCTCCAGGGTTCAGTGAGAACTCTTACTGTGCTAATTAAGGGTGGCTGAAGAAACACCAGACACTGACCTTTGGTTTCCGCACAGGTGTACCCTACGTATTAAAGCTGACTTTATAAAGCTGGCTTATTCCACAAAGTGTGCTTGCCAAGAACAACTCAGCTGAGGGCAAGGGGAGCAGAACCAAAGTCAGAATGAAAAGTCTGATGCAGCTTTTTACAAGGTACTTTGAGCTAACCTTGGTGCTTGTTCTGTCCTCATTCTCGGCACCTCGCAGGTGAGGTAAGAGCTGTTTCAGTAGGCAAGAATTTCTTATTCAGCATCCAGCTTTAATACAGTAAACTGTACTACATGTATTATACTATATATATGTATATATACGTACACAGTATATATATTTATATATATTACATATAATATATAATAATAAAATATATATAATAATATATAATAATAAAATATATATAAATATATATACTATGTACGTATATATACATATATATAAATACATATGTAATATATATACATATATAAATACACACATATAAATACATATAAATAGATATGTATACACTACACACTGTATATAAATACACTATATATGTATACACACATACATAAACGCATATGATTATCTCTCGTATGCATATTTGTACATCACCTTAAATGACCCATGGCATGAATTATTCACAGGTCACCATCTGTCTTTTTTTAATACCCTAAGAAGAATTGAAATGGGATGTGGTTGGGACCTGTTATCGGGAGAAGGAGCTGAACCGTTGTCTACTTGTGTGTCAGGGTGAACAATTTGTAATAATTTTCTACTTCATTTTTAGGGCAGCCCCCCCACCCGCCCCCACATGCTGGTGCCCTCTGTCTGATCGGAGCAGTGAGGCTGTGCCGGTCCCCTCAACTGCTGGATACTTGTTTCAGTGTTCCCTTATTTGGATGACAGAGAGCAGCCTCCCAGCAGCAGGCAAGCTCATAGCTCCCTCAGAGAGAGCTATGTGCCGGTTTAAAGAGACAGTGTTATTTAAGTGCATTTGTCGTGGTCAGCGAGACGGACCGATAGGGAAAGGAAATTAAACTGCTGTTAGTGCCCTTCCCGTGGGTTCTACTTAGTAACTGTCAGACAGCTATACGTTTTAACATTTTCTCAGCCGTTGTGGGAGAAAAAAAGTTTTAAAAAACCTGTTCAGAATTCACCTGTCTTCTTACGTGTCACCCAAGAATTAGCCGGCTTGGCTAGAAGGAGATCAATTTTTATGCACCCTGATCCAAAAGCCAAGTCTTACCCCTGTTACGGAGAGCCTTATAAACGGCGGGACGTGGACCTTCTGGCTTTCTTTAAAGTGAATCTTTTCCTAAGACTCCTGGCTGATACACACAGTGCGTAGGCGTGTAACAGTTCTCTTGGTGATCTCGTCCCCACTTACGTCCGATTACTGAACGACAAGTGGGGAATCTTTGTAAGCTTCAGCATCAGGGAACATCCTACATCTTAAGAAAGATATTTCTCTAGCGCCTGCGTGTGCAAGGGGCTGGCGTTGCAGCGGCGAGTGGGGTGGATTGCTTTGGTACTTGTCCATAAGGAACCGAAAGCCGGGCCGGGGTGCCAAGATGTGTCCAAACAGCTATGAGATGTGCATGGCGGCAAACCAGGAACACTGAGCGGAGTGTGCCGGAAAAGCTTCCCAGAGGTGGGGGGCATTTAACCTGAGTTCTGTGGGGACAAGAGGGCTTGGAAGTACAGGTGTGGGGCAATGTGTGACACCATCTTGGAGGCCCTGCCAAGTGCCGCACAGAGTGAAACTCAATAGAACAGCACTCAAGATATCCTGATATCAGAAGCTTCCTCAGAGATAACATTCAGCACAGGCGACTGGTCTGTTTTGATAATAATCCTCAGTAGACATCTGGTTAGTCATCTGCCAAGGAAATCTCCCCACGAGGCTAAAGAGAGTTGAGGTATTCTCACGTACGCAGAGTTACACGCCTGCGCTGGGAGAGTTTCGTGACGGTGAGGCCGTCAGAGTGTGGGAGGTGCTCTCTCTTCTTGGCTTTAGAATAGTGGAATAATCGAAGTCATCCGGATGCCTGACTGCGAAAACCACGACTAGGTGTCGATGGACGTTATTTCTTCGTTTTGTCTGTTTGTTTTTTGTTTTGGAAATAGGGTCTCACTACAGCGCTGCCAGCCTGGAACTCAGTATGTGGACCAGAACGGCTCGAATTCGAGAGACCCTCCTTCCTCCGCCTCCAGAGTGGCTAGCATTGAAGCCCCGCACCACCACTACCTACCATGCTGGGCCTTGACAGCGCTCCTTAAATACAGTGTTGTGAAGCCTTTTAGTTTGTCAGCACTGGCAGCATAACCCATGTTCCCGCGCACGCGAGTGTGTGTGTGTGTGTGTGTGTGTGTGTGTGTGTGTGTGTGTGCACGCGCGCGTGTGCGCGCATGCGTGTCTGCATTAGGATCAAACCCAGGGCCTTGCCCGTGCTAGGCAAGACAGCTCTACCGCTGACTTAGCCCTGTAACGTGTTGCTTGGACACAGTCTTGTGCGATAAGGCGATAAAATTCATCTGTATTTGTAATCAGCAGCACTGACACCTTATTTCCTAGCTAGAACTGTAGGGCACACTCCCCTCGGTGACCGATTTTGGATGCGCGGTCCATAGCTCAGCACTGAACACAGTCAAAGCAGGAGGCCCTGCCGACAGTATACTCCTTCGCACTTGCACTCAGGCCAAACGGTAAATCTGGCAGAAAGAGGTTGTGGTTCTTGGAGATTTTTTCCTGTTTCGTTTTGTTTCTCCGACAGGGCCTAGCCTAGCACCGTGAAACCGCTCTTGAGAACGGCTTCGACCTTGAACTCCCGATCACCTGCCTGCAGAGTGCCAGGTTTTCGGGCGTGCCTGGGTTGTCGATGAGCTTTTAAAACCCATAATTACGTTATAGCCCTTTTTTAGTACTGGAGATCAAGCCCGGGGCCTCATGAACACTAGGCAAATGCCCTCAGCTGAGCTACGCCCCGACCGCTCCCAGCACAACTATCTTGGGTAGACTGTGTACGGAGGAGGAGGAGGAGGAGACGTCGCAAGTGCCCAGATGACCACCCCGGTGTCGTTCACAGGTCACAGGAGGTTCCAGCGGCATTGGGAAGTGCGTCGCCATCGAGTGCTACAAGCAAGGCGCGTTCATAACCCTGGTCGCACGGAATGAGGTGAGTCCAAGAGACTGTGTCCGCGCCTGTGTCGGAACGCTTCCTCCCGGATCCGAGGGTTCGAGGACCTCTCTGCCGGAGTCGGATCTGCTCAGCAGATCCCACCTATTCATTGCCATTAACGTCAGGCACCATCATCCCAGTGGAGACGGAAGGCCTGGTCGGGAGCACATCTGGTTAGAGGCTGCGGTGTTGGCGGCAGCAGCTTAGACCGATAGAGTGTCTGGGTGGGTCTCTGCCATTTTTCTCAGTCATCTGCTTACGACGTGATAGGCATCTCTGATGGAGTCTCCACACACCCCACGGGAGTTTTATCCCTCCCAGTGGTACTCATGGCAAAGTAGTCTCTCCTGTGTGTAACCGATTGCCGGGGGATCTGTTTTTCCTTTATGCCGGGGCCCATGGTCTCGCCAGAGTCAATGGCAGAGCCTGAAGCCGCCGCTGAAGTGCTCTGAAGGGGTCCTGGCTTTATGGCCACTGCTCAGGTGCCTACAGAGAACAGGCTTTTCTTGCCAAGGAGCAGGACTCAGGGCGTGCTTAACTGGTCAGGTGCTTACCTAGGATGCAGAAATCAACTCCACGTAGAAGGTGCACGTCTCTAGCCCCAGACTAGGGGAGTAGATGCAGAAGGATCTGAAGTTCAAGGTCATCCTCTGCCGCATAGCTAGTTAGAGGCTATCCTGGGGTACGTGAGACCCCCATCTTCAGGGAGAGGGAAGAGGGAGTGCCTGAGGGATTAACCGCCTAGGTAGGAGGTGGCTAGTTGCAAAGGGCCTAGTGGGGAAGGCAGGCCAGAAAGGCTCTCTGGAGAAAATATATAAAAATAATGACCCAGAATTAGGCTAAAATATCCATCATTTCTTAAAAAAAAAAAAAAAAAAAAAAAAAAAACAAGAAGGGCCGGGCGTGGTTGTGAGCTTTCTGGCACGAAGGCGAGTCTTTAGTTTCTCCTGTGACTTTCCGTCGCAGTCTTGGCAGAGTGTCTGTATTCTGCCACCAGCATTCCATAGGAGCGTACTAGTCTGTCATAGACGTCTCATGCCTGAAGGACCTCTGCTCGTCCCACCTTACCTCCTGTGGGCTTCCGGGCTTGGTTTTATTTCAGCCTTGCTGGTGCTTGAACCCAGGGCTTCCTGCATGCTGGGGCCCTAGCCCTTTATCCCTTTACGGTTCTCAGATTATATTGAAACGTATGACTAGTGATGGCTCTGTAAACTCAGATCCGTTTTCTCGAAAACAAGCAAGGCAAAATGGAGGACTTGGGAAAAATCCTTCGAGGTGACCTGAGTAGCTCAGCCCGTCCGAGGAGGAGCAGTTCTGAAAGTAGCCGGGTGTGGATCCAACCAGTCCTTCTAAAAAGTGATTCTGACTCTGGTTCTTCGTAGGAAAGGAGGAAGGCGCCGACGGTGTCTTCCTTACTAAAGCCCTCTTGACCTGGAGTCACCCGCCTTTGGTTTTCCGGAACGTTCTGTGGCCGGGTGTTGGCTCTCTGTGCCACTGCTGACTAGTGGCGGATGGAAATGTCTGCTAGCATGGAAGGAGCGCTGTTAATTGGGATTTGAGGCTCATTTATTTTTCTTTCCTCTCTCTTCAGCGGCTTTAAAAACTTGCCGTAACTTGTCCATACCCCGTCACGTCTTACAGACTCCTACTTCCCCAAGCCCATGGTCGGCAACTCTAGCTTCCGTTCCCATAGAACACGGTATCTGTGCAAACCGATGGCTTTTCCATCGCCTTTTAGCAAATGCGAGCAGACCTAATGTTTTCTTGACGTCTCTGCTCGTAGGACAAGCTGCTGCAGGCGAAGAAAGACATTGAAAAGCACTCTGTCAACGATAAACAGGTGAGATGGAGCTTCGGGATGCCTGCCCTGACCGACAGGGTTGTCAAAAGGGATGCGCACCGCGCGGACACGTGCGCACAGATGCGGCACACGAGAACAGCTGTGCACCACGCTCACGTGCACGTACGGATGTGCACTGGCTCGTGGAAGCCATGGGTCGACATTGGCTAGCTCCCTCAATCGCTCTTCAGACAGGGTCCTCCCGCGAGCCTGGGGCTCATGAACCCAGCTGGACCTGCTGGCCGGCAAGGCCCCTTCGGTTGTCTGTACACCCCCAGCACTGAGGCTACGTGGGTCCTCACGCGTCCATAAATAGCAGTCTGCTGACTAGCCACCTTAGCCCCTATAACAGCCCCTGAATTTACAAATATATTCATATTTTTAAAAAAATCTTAACTTTGCTGTTGTTCTTGTTTTCCTAACCCGCCTTAACGAGACCGTTCGCACAGCGTAGGGTCGCTCTGTTTAAAACACGTTTTCTTGAGTTTCCACGTGGGGTTGTGCAAGGTAACCACAGCCGGTTTTGGAACGTTCCCAACCCTGAAGTCCCCATGTCCCACGGCCGTCGCTCACTCCCCGCCCCCGCCCCAGCCGTCCTAGCAGGGGCTGATAAACTTCACCGGTTGACAAGTCGTTGTGGCGTTTCTGTGGGTCCCTGTGCAACTTCATTTCTTTATTCTCTGTGATTTTTAAAAGCCATCTGTGCTGTTGAATAAAACAGCGCTCGCGCTCTCTCTCTCTCTCTCTCTCTCTCTCTCTCTCTCTCTCTCTCTCTCTCTCTGGATCTTTCTGTGGGGTTCCGTCCAGGCTAGGCTCAAATCCCAGGGCTCAGACGATCCTCCCGTCTCAGCCTCCTAACCAGACCCGACGGTAGGCGTGCCTAGGTTAAGCTCTCACTCGAGTCTGTTACAATAGCATGTGGCTGTATGTACAAGCTTCCTATGTTTTTAATCCTTGAGGTTTCTTTTTAAAGCTATCCGTTCTGTGGTCAGCAGATGTTGCTTCCACATTTTTATGTTTGTTTTTTGCTGCTACGTGTGCTCTCTTTGGGCACATGCTCAGAAATGACTGCTGTTTCGGGGCCTGCGACAAAGCTAATGGCTGGGACACGGCGGGGGGGGGTGTCTCAATATTCTCTGTACCCTTCAAGGGCCTACCTCAGGGACCTAAATACTACTGGGTCCCACCTTTTAAAGGTACTACCACCTGCCAGTAACACCACATTACCAAGCCTTTGTGTAACACATGAGACGGGGGTGGGAGGTGGGGGTGTACAAGTTTTAGTACCAGACTTGGCAAACGCCTTGTTTGGGTACCTGTTGCCAAGACCCTTGCTGCAATCCCAAGCCAGGCATATTATTCTCTGTGTGTGTATGTGTGTGTGTGTGTGTGTGCGCGCGCGCGTTCTTCCATGAATTTCACTGACGGCAGGTTTCAAACACTGAGATTAAATGTCTAAATCTGGCCTTCACCATCGGAAGACTTGGGTTTAATTCTTAAAAACACCTTTTGCAGTTTTGATGGGCCAAGCATTTGGGTATGCACTTACAATCTTTGTAATCTCAGTATTTGGGAGGCTGTAACTGGAGGATCCCTGTGAGCCCCAAGTTACCCCGGACTCTGTGCTAAGTTCAAGAACAGCTCAGACTCTGTAACCAGACCCTGTCCCCCCCCGCCAAGAAAAAAAACAAAAAAAAACCAAAGACTATTTTTGACACCTGCATCCCCAATATTATTTTTTACACGCATGCATGCATCTGTGCGCATGTGACAAAACAACTTGAACACGTTAGTTCTCTACTTCCACCGTGTGGGTTCTGGGGATGGAGCTCAGGTGGGCAGGCTGAGTGGCCGGCACCTTTACCCAGTGAGCCATCTCGTCGGCCCTGATTGACACCACCCCCACCCCCGTCACCCCACCCCCTGCACACACACACACAGCTCTTCTTCTTCTTTAACAGGTGGTGCTCTGTATCTCAGTCGACGTGTCTCAAGACTATAACCAAGTAGAGAATGTCATAAAGCAGGTAAGAGGCCGGGTGACCTCAGGCCACCGCTTGCTTGACTTTTTTGATTGATTCTTGCCATCTGGGGACGCGGCTTGGATTCGGCAGCTCTTCCCAGTAGGTTCAATAAGTTCCATGAATTACATTTATTGCCTCGTTCTTCTGCGCAGTTTAATCTTCCACCCTCTCACGTAATGTTTGGAACAGTTTGCCATGTTGTGGAATGTTCTTCCAGGCACAAGAGAAGCTGGGTCCCGTGGACATGCTGGTCAACTGTGCGGGAACAGCCCTGTCGGGAAAGTTCGAAGAACTCGAAGTCAGTACTTTCGAGGTAAGTCAGCAGCGTTTGCTCATCTTGAGTCAGAATGCCGTGTCTCGTATTTTAAAACAGGCCCGCCAAGAGCCTCGATCACCGGTTTACTTCGGCGCCGAAGGAATGGACGTTTGAGATCTAAGCACAAGGCATCTTGTGGTCGGGCAATGCGTCGGTCTTGCTTTCAGTGTCCTCTTAAGCGGTCGTCAGGGTAGTGGGCTTTGAAAGCTTGGACTCTGTGAAGCTAAATTACTCTCGAAGAGGAGGCTGCTGGACCAGCACCAGAGCTATCTCCTCATAGGCTGTAGGAAGCACCATGCCCTCATGTATGCACTCAAGGCTTGCAAGAGATCCAGGGTAGGGAAAGGAAGAGTGGTAGGACCCGAGTGTCAGAGGAGCCTTCATCAGCCCAGACGAGGCGGGCGTAGGTTTTGAGACTTCTTGGAACCAGAAGCTCTGAGGCCCGTGCGGGCTCTCGCCTGTCTGTCTCGGCGTAGGAGCCAGCGTATACTGAGTTCTTACCGCGCACCAGGATCCCAGGATCCGTGCTAGTGCCTAGCCTTTTCCCCTCTAATCCCTGCAGCATCCCGAGGCGATTCCAAGATTAACCCCATTTTCAGCTGAGAAAACGGGCAGCGTCTTTTCCCGTGAAATCAGTAGTCGACGCTGGCGCCAAGGGGCTTCGGCTCACGTCTGCCCTGTTAACTGGTGCCGTTTCCTCTCTGTAATCTTTGTTTAGCTTGGAGCCAACAGGGCCAGAAATGTTTAGGAGCTGTCTTACTCTAAAACTGTCATTCAACAAGTGCTACCTACAAGGACCCGGAGAGACAACTCAGGGGTTAATAGCACTTCCTGCTCCGGCTGAGGACCTGGATTTGGTTCCCAGCCCCTCCAGGGCACCCTACAGCTGTCTTCAACTCCATCTTGCAGAAGATCCAGTGCCCCTCTGGCCTCTGTGGGCACCCCACACACCTGGTGCACAGGCGTCTTTGGAGGCAGAATACCCACACACATAAAAAAAAGTCGTTATAAAACATTACCCACAATATACAGCGTACTTTCTCTAAGGAGAAAAGTAATTCTGACCGTCTGCGTGCGTGCATGGCGGACGCAGAGGTTGGCGTTGGGTGTCTTCCTCTTGAGGCAGCGTCTCTCACTGAACCCGTAGCTCACCATTTACTGGCTGGGACTGTCCAGCAAGCCTCTGGGATCTGCCCGTCTCTGCCCCCTTCCTCCCAGTGCTCGGGTTTCGGATGTACACCGCAGTGCCCGGCAAATCTTCTGTGTGGGTGCTGGGGATCCAAACTCAGGTCCTCGTGCGGGCACAGAGAGCGCTTTCCTAACTGAACCCCGTGCCCAGCCCTAATTTTGACTGTTTTCTCGTCAAAGATGGGAACCGCCGTCACTGTGAGAATCGAAGACTAGTTTGACCTAAGTGTCATATATCCACTTATTCTGCAAATGGTGCTGCGCCCCACCCCCCAGTCTCCTAGGCTTTGTCTTAGTTACCATTGTATCGCCATGAAGAGACGCAGTGATCAAGGCAGCCCTTATAAAGGAAACCATTTGGTTGTGCCTGGTTTACAGTTTCAGAGATTTAGTCCATTATCACCACGGATGGAAGCAGACAGGCACAGTGCAAGAACACATCGTGGTTCACAGGGAGGGGAGAGAGACAGACAGATGGACAGACAGAGCTGAGAGCTTTACATCGTGGTTCACAGGGAGGGGAAGGAGAAAGAGAAAGAGACACAGAGAGAAAGAGGGAGGGAGCCCAGATACACGGGCTTTTGAAACCTCAAAAGCATATCCCTGGAGACTCACCTCCTAACCCTTCCAAACCATTGAACAACTAGGAACCAAGCCTGCAAAATACACGAGCCCCGTGGGGGTCCACTCTCACGCAAACCACCGCGGGTCTCCGGTAAAGAAATTACTCCTGGAAAGAGACAAAACCGTCCAGTCCCCCCTCCCTGGCCAGGACTTGAGCCCCTTGAACCGGTCCCCACCTCATGGGGCCTCCTTGTTCCTTGCAGAGATTGATGAGCATAAATTACCTGGGCAGCGTGTACCCCAGCAGGGCGGTGATCACCACCATGAAGGAGCGACGGGTGGGCAGGATCGTGTTCGTGTCCTCTCAGGCGGGACAGCTGGGGCTGTTCGGTTTCACGGCCTACTCTTCATCCAAGTTTGCCATAAGAGGTCTGGCAGAAGCTCTGCAGATGGAGGTAAGGGCCGCGTGGCGTTCGGATCCCCCCCGCCCCCACCAGTGTCAGGAGCGCAGCTCGGGCCTCTGCACGCCCTTGGTCAGCAGGGCGTGTGCAGCTGAGAAACCACAAGAGAAGTTACCAGTACTTCTTTCGAAGTCGTTACTCTTAAGGCCTCTTTGCAGATCACCATTTTATGACTTAATTAACTCACTAATTTGTGAAATGCATGCAGTAGGTTTCCTCATGCCAGTTTCTGGAAAGGAAATTGAGTTGTTAGCGAATTCGGTGAGTCATGCAGATTCACACAGTCACTCGGTGGCAGGAACGTAGCACGACAACCCAGCCCCGTGACTGCAAGCCTAACCCTTGCAGATTCTGGGCGTGTCCAGCAGCTGCTCCAGCTGGTCCTTCCAGTTTCTGTCTTAGAACCCTCTCGTAGGCGCAGGAGTTTCTCCCCCACCCATGTCTGACAGTGAGATTCACAACCTGGGGGCAAAGTGTATCCTCTGGGTGCCCTGGTTTCCACTTCAGAGGACTCCTCGATCCAGTGGCCTCTTGGTGACAAGAATGGTTTTGCACACTGCTGGGAGCTAGCCTAGGCTACGTCTCCTTGACTTTTCTGTGCATTAAAAATGCCGATACTTGCCAGGCGGTGGGGGCGCACCCCTTTAATCCCAGCACTCAGGAGGCAGAGGCAGGTGGATCTCTGTGAGGTGGAGGCCAGCCTGGTCTACAGAGTGAGTTCCAGGACGGCCAGAGCTACAACAGAGAAACCCTGTCTCGACAAACAAAAACAAAAACAAAAGTTCTGATACTTAAATAAGCAAACAAAGCACACCACCTAACAGACTGCTAGTTTATTTGAGGGAATAAATTCAGTCTTCCGAATGCAATTTGTTCATAGTAAAACCTGCCTCAAACCAAGACTTTCTTACACACCAGTGGCTGTTTTTCCAAACCTAGGGAATCCCATCATCTTTTATGAGTAAAACCAACATAGTTGCTAACATGCTTCAGGCCTTGGGTAAGCCTTTTGGTTTAGCTCACTCCTTAAATCTTCCTGTTCACCTCCCCGTTTCCCCAAGCTAAAGCAGGACTATGGAAACTGGGCACGGTGCGTTTCACCCAGCGCCTTCTTGATATTTGGGATTGGGTTTTCTTTCTCAGTCTCTTAGATACAATCAATTGTATTATTTCAAGATTCGAAACAAAAAAAAACAAAATTGTTCTTTTTGGAAAGTACACTTCCGAAGTGGGCCACGGCCAAAGATGTATTAAAAAGATCCGACCATAGAACAAGCCAACAGTCTCACCCCTCGCCACCCCGCCCCAGCACCAATGGGGCTCTTCCTGCTTTCCTACCAGGAAAGCACGCCTGACCCCTCCCTCCCTCTCTTCCCACCGCAGTGGAGCAGCGTGCTGGAGCTCAGATCCCCTGGTCGGTAAGCACCTGGGGTCTCCTCTCCAGCTCTTACGTTTTATGATTAAACTGGTCCTTAGGCCGTCCATCCGCTGCCTTACCTATCTGAGGCCAGCGGGGAGAGGCAGGACAGGAGGGTAGAAAGTGGCCATCCGCAGGGTCGGGGGGGAGGCGGAACAGGACAGGACAGGACAGGTAGGCATGATGTGGTGAGATCCGGCTTCACCCTCATCTAACCGGAGCGAGTGAACCAAAGTGAACAGAAGCTACCTTTGTTGGACGGGTTACGTTAACAGTTAAAGAAAGGCGCAGGCATAATTCCGTATGTCTTGATTTTTGCGAATTACATGACCAAGAATATCAGGAGACCTGGAACTGTCTGTGTGAGGTCCGTTTAGTGCATGCACATTTCTTAGGGCCGTGCTTGTGCACAGCGGTAACTCAGTAAGCGCTTGCTGGGCGCACGAACCAAGCACTGCAAAAGTGGCAAGTTACTCGTCACTGGAAGCACCCAGACTACACAGACTAGCCGGCTAATCGGGCTCGATGCTTGCAGAGATGAGGCTAGCCCAAAATGGGACCGGTTGGTTCATCTCCACCTTGCTCTTGACAGTCCCTCCATAGGCAAGAACTGTTCTAACTACTGGATACACACTCACGACCTTGAGTTTGAGAGACACTCCTTGGCAATATTGTTTTGATTGTCATAAACACTACAGTCCTTACTTCGGGGGAGGAGCGAGGAGGCAGGCGATGCAGAGTGGGCCTGAGACATCACGCTTCTTTGTGTAGTTTGCTCCTTTAAGCCATTTTCCTCTGGCCCCAATACAGAACCAAACAGGACTATCTAGAGACCAATGTTTTATTAAGTCACTTTCAAAAGCAAGTGTGATGTAAGTTGCTTGCTCACCTGTTCCATCTGGCTCACTCTGGAGTCTGATTGGCCTCGGGTGGGGGGACTCCCTGGCAAAGCCAAGCCACAAACCCTCATGACCTGGAACACACGGGAACAGAACCAGCTTTCATTCTTGAGCTTACTTGGATGGCTGGCTGCCCTTGTACCTACTGTTTCTTTCTCCTGACCCATGTAACTTCCCCCTGAGGCCTTGCAACAGTGCCTCTCGAAGGGAATCTGGGAGATAAAGGCCGTCCAGGTAGGGACATGGGAATGTTGGGTACTGTCAGATTGACCTTCCTTAAGCCTTGTTACCCTCCCTCCAAATACCCCAGGACAAAGACATAAGCCAAACAGCAAATAAACTGATCATGCCAGAGTGCACTCGATGGTCTGAGCCTTCAGATTGCCAACTACAGGAGCAAGAGAACAATGCTGGATAGCATTTGGGGAGACCGTGTCCCTTGAGATGAAGGTCCGCTGGGGTTATTGGGCTGTGTTCAGTGGAGGAGTTGAACAGGAAAAGAAAGAAGGGCAGGCTTCGGGAAGAGCCAGACAGAGGTCGGAATCAGGCAGAGCAGTTGTAAAGAGAATCGGGGGAACCGGGTGCAGCGGCATATCCCGCGTGCACACGAGGGCAGGCATGTCTGTTTACCAAGCCTTCGGGAGGCTGTGAAAGAGGGATCCCCAATTCAGACCAGCCCGGGCTCATGCGTTGAGGGGCCTTACTGCCAAACAGGGCAGAAGAAAGAGCCTGTAAATACGTAAATACCGGTTGAGGCTGCTCGCGGGAGGTTCACGTGGCTGGTCCTGCTCTGGGGACCCACACAGAATGAGATGCTTTCCTGCCGACGCCGTGTGGGTTCAGGGACGGATGTAGACCCCGACCTGGATTCGGGCACAGCAGTGGGCAGCAAGGGAGGCACCAAGAGACACAGTATCTTGCCAGTGAAATGGACATGACAGCATCGGAAGCAGCCTGAAAGGCAGAAGGAGCGTAACCTCATGGATAAGGGTATAGACCTGCTGCCTTCTGCCTCGAAACTCCGCTCAGCTCACGGGCTGAGCTCCCTGTGGTTAAATACTGTCTGCTGTCCACCCTGCGTGGCTCCCAGCCTCTGCCTGGTCAGCAGGCAGGGAGGAACCTTAGGCTTGACATACTGTTTTCTGGCTGGCGTATAGTTCAGGGGTCCTGGAGAGGGGTAGGGGGTCATGGGTCATGGAGAGTGGTCCCCAGTACATTCGGTAGTTGTTCATTGACAGCCACCTCCCGAGCCTGACGACCATCACTGTCCAAGAGTCAGGGCGGCTAAGACGAGTTAACGGGATGAATACAGAACGATCTATTTACTGAAAGTACAAACCTTGTGTGTGACCAGGTGAAGCCTTATAACGTGTATGTCACTGTGGCCTACCCGCCAGACACCGACACCCCGGGGCTAGCGGAAGAAAACAAAACGAAGGTCAGTATTCCCGAATAACACTGCGCGCGTGTGTGATGTGTGTGTGTGTGTGTGTGTGTGATGTGTGTGTATGTGTGTGTGTGCGCGTGTGACATGTGTATGTGATGTGTGTATGTGATGTGTGTGTATATGTGTGTGTGATGTGTGTGTTGTATGTGTGATATGTGTGTGTGTGTGATGTGTGTGTGTGTATGTGTGATGTGTGTATGTGTGTGTGTATATGTGTGTGTGTGTGTGATATGTGTGTATGTGTGTGTGTATATGTGTGTGTGTATGTGTGATATGTTATGTGTGTATGTGTGTGTGTATATGTGTGTGTGTATGTGTGATATGTGTGTGTGTATATGTGTGTGTGTATGTGATGTGATTGTGTGTGTGTGTGTGATATGTGTGTGTGTGTGTTGTATGTGCACCGAGTATGTACGTGTGACCACGGGGTGCATGTTTTGGTGGATGGGCGCTGTGTGTGATGGTGATACATGTGCACACGCATGCACTGCACCGTGCACGTTGGCTGCATAGCTGCATACGGAGACCGAAGAACAGCCTCGGGTGCTCTTCAGGCGATGTCCACCTCGGTCTTGAGACAGGGTCTCCCCTGTCTCCCCTGGCATGTAGTTTGGATGTCCACGTAGCTGTATTTTTGTTTGCAAACTAAGAATTTCTATGTAGAACACCCGCGGCCACCCGTGTCCTCTTGAGTTCAGCCAGTTTTACGATTCTTTTTTTTCTTTTCTGTTCTAAAGAAATAATTGAAGCCAGGCCCCCTCCTGCCTCAGAGAGCTGCTAAGCAAGTCTTAGTATTTGCTGCATGGTCTTTAAACCTGGAGCCAAAACCGAAGAGAAGTGATTTCTCTATGATTCAGTTAGTGTTGATGTTAAGTTGGTTTGTTTTTGTTTGACCCTCTGAAACCTTGGATAGATTTCTGGTGACCGACTGGAATCTGCATTGGTCTGTGGGCCCTGTAGGGGGCAGCAGACATCTCTCTAACTCAGTGCATCTTGCCTGTCCTTCTACTTGGTAGGCCAGAAGGAGCAAACGTGGGTACCTTCAAAGGGACCTTTGTCCTCTCAGATTCATAAAATAGTAGTAATAATAATAATAATGGAAATAACCTCTGACTTTCATGAGGAAGTTTTGCCTTTCTATTTTAAGAAAAAATAAACAGCTTGGTGGTACATGCTTGTAATCCCAGGATTCAGGAGGCTGAGGCAGGAGGATCAAAGAGTCAGAAGCCAGCGTGGGCTACATAGTAAGGCCCTGTCTCACAAGACCAGACAAGGAAGAGGGACTACATTCTAGGCTTTCCCCTCGAGCCTACGTGAAGAGTCAGAATGTACAGCCTCCTGTGGCTTAGTGCTTCAGTTCAGAAGACTGCTCAGGTGTGCGTGTGTCAAGTGCCAGTAAGAAGAGCCAACAAGAGAGGAGAAATTCACTGCTCATGGGTAAATTGGGGCACAAAGTGTAAACACGGAAGTAGCTATGATGCGGATTGGTAAATGGAGGGGAGAGGGAGGGAGAGAGAAACGGAGAGAAAGAGCCAGAGAGAGGCAGGTCCAAAGAGCAAGGGTTTAGGACAGGTGTTCCAAGCCACGTGATAGAGCTTCATCTCTCCTTTGAGCGACAGAAGCCTATGATTTGGGAATTGGAGCCCCAGCCCTGTAACCACGGCTCAGCCAAACCAAGGGCTGCACAAGTAGCCCGCCTCTGCCTCCCGTGCTGGTCCCTGAGGAGGTAGCTACAGTCCTCCAGTGGGGCCCAGGCTGAGACTGTCAATCAGGCAGGGTTTGTGTACGTCCCCAGCATCAGTCAGCAGGGCATCTAGTGAGATCGCGTAGCTCGGGTCCCAGGGACCAGCCTCTGCACATCCTGTCGGGCAGGCGTCTTGCTCATAAGGAGAGGGGTCCCTCCGCACCATGACCCGCCGGTCTACTCTCTCCAGATTTGACAGCCCTCACTAAAGACACACTTGTGCCACAGAGAGCAGCAAGCACCTCCCTATCACGCTTTGCCAACGGAGATAAGTCTGGATCGATCGTAGTCTAAAGCATACGAATGTGTCCAAAGGTAGAAATGTGATAATTATTTGTAAATGGGGCCTATAAGACTCGTCTGTTTTAACGCAATGGCCACTAATATGTATCCCCCCCCCCCACACTTTTAGCCTCTGGAGACCCGGCTTATTTCAGGGACCACAACTATTTGCAAACCAGAGCAGGTGGCCAAACAAATCGTTAAAGACGCCATAGTAAGTAAAACTCCTTGTATCTTTTGTATTATCTGTACTTATGCCATGTTTCCAAAAAACACAGAAGGACTTATTTCAAAGCCGAGCATTCAGCCTTGGGGAGTCAGTTCCTTCCTTACACTGGAGTTCTGGGGACTGAACTTAGGTCATTGGACTCCAGTTCCTTAAATACAGGGCTTCTGCAGCCTGTCGGGGTTTCAAACTCATCTGCAGCTGAGGTTGACCTTGAACTCTTGACCCTCCTCCCACTTGTCAGGTGCTGCCATTGGCAGGCGTTGTTCCCTAAGACGACGGCTCTAACAACTTCTAACAAAACTTTTTCAGTGAGAAAGTAGCATTGTATTTTCACGAGCCTCTACAAGGTCTGCGTCAACGCCGGCTGGATTCCACGTCGGCTTCTGGCCAGTCCGTTAGATTACATTCCCTTTGAAACATTGGAAGAAAATCTGACTTCACACGGATACGTAGTCCGGAGAAGACGAAGTCTTCGCTCAGCGATGATTCACTTCAGATAATTACGGTCTTTTTTTTTTTTTTTTAATATTAAACCCCAACTTGGCAGATAGGGGTTTCTTAAAGATTGGTTGCGATGTGAAACCAATGAACTTTTTGTTCTCCTGACATTAAAATCCGTGTCCCGTACGCGCTCTGAATGGACCTTTTACTCTCGTCATTTGAAAATACGCCTTAGTCATTCGGAAAATATGGAGTCACTGAGTTATCAGAAGTCACATTCGTCAGAGGCCATGGGAACACCAGAAACCCATATAAATGGATGGATAAAGTTTCTACAAATCTTAATTTCTCCCCAGAAGTTCGGATTTTAGCACGGCCCACGCACGTAGCCTATGATTTTCCTGCAAGCCGCAAGTTCGCGTCATTCACCTGCCCCGTTTGTGCCTCAAACCCAAGTCGGAGTGTCCTAGCCTGCCGGTCCCTGGCGGTTAAATAAGAAAATGGTCTTTTGTCCTGAAACTCAGCTCTGAGCAGTTGCGGGAGGGCTTTTCTCCATGGTGCCAGCCGTGCTTTAGAACCCTCACTTAAGCAGAAGCTCTCAGAGCGAATCTACCATTTGTCACATGAGGAATAGTAGCTCTACCCCCTACCCACCCTCGCCCCCACCCCGTTGTCCTCTAGGAGATGGTCCCAGACCAGCCTCACGGGGCAGATGGTGCTGATTCCCATGTGTTCAGTGTGTGTTATCCTGTAGACACACCTATGAAAAAGCTCAGCCGGGACGCAGTTCAGTTGACAGAGCGATAGCTCAGCACACAAGACGCCCGGGTTCCATCCCTCACACCTCATAAGACTGAGCGTGGTAACTCACGCCTGCAATGCTTGGGAGGTAGAGGCAGGAGCATCAGAGATCCAAGGTCTTCCTCAGTTACACAGTGAGTTCAAGAACAGGCTGGTACCCTGCCTCAAAAAAAAGAAAAAAAGAAAACCCGTCCTGTTTAATTACCAGACGAAGTCCCTGGCTATGCTGACGGTCAAGGGAATGACATCCGTCCCAGGTGGGACAGAGCTGGGCCGCCCAGGCTGTAAGACAGCACGCAGTCTAGCACTGACCTTGTTCCTGGGGTTTTCCATTGTGCACTTTCAGACCTCGGTTAGCTGTAGATAACTGGGGTGAAGTGGGGGGACTCGTTGGGAGGAGAGGTGTCTTCAGGAGTGACTGTTGAATGAGACGGTGAGCTTTCCTGTCTCACCAAGTGTTTTAAGTACGGCGTGCTTTTCGGGTACGACGTGTTATTTTTTTTTAAATCGTGTTTTCTCCGTGTATGTTTTGTCGCCGCACTGGCGGTCGCAATGACGGCATTGGGCCCACCGGCCCACGCTCACAAAAGCGCTGGTTTGCTCTGTGGCCGTCCTGTCCGTCAGTGACAAAGGTCAGTGGTCAGTACAATTTGCCGGTCACATCGTCCATAAGACCCTGGAAGGGTCTGGAGCCCATCCCTGCAGGCTCGTATCTTCAGAACCGGATGCGCGTGTTTCAGTTCTGCCGCATTCTCAGAGGCCATCGCATAAAACGAAGGGTTGCACCCCGTTATTCCGTCAGGCTCACCCCACCCTTCTTTCTCCTCCCTTCTCCTGTAGCAAGGGAATTTCAACAGTTCCATCGGCTCGGATGGGTACATGCTGTCCTCCCTGACCTGCGGGATGGCCCCAGTAACCTCCATCACCGAAGGGCTCCAGCAGGTAAGCCCTTTCTCAGCCGGCCACCAGACAGACACACGGACGGGGAGGGCGGGCGAAGGACATCTCTGTTGTTGAGTGTCCGCCTAGGCTTTCAGTAAAGAATCCTAGAGTTGCGTAGGGGCAGCGCCATCCACAGAGAGTGAGGTATTAGGCTAGGAAACCCTTTTCTGCCGTATGTAGCTGAAGGAGACTCAAACAGAGAAGTCAGACACACTTCGCCTTTACAGAGGTTATAGTTTCATCCAGGACACACGAAAGTTCAACTCTTAGAATTTAATTTTTTTTCCTCTTTTTGTAAAGCAAAAAAAAAAAAAAATCCATATTTGAGACCTGGTGATTGGGTGGGGGGAGCAATTACGGGGGGCACATTAGAAGGTCTGCCAAGCAGGCCGCTTTCTCAACAGGAAAAGATGGCAGTCACTCCCACAGAACGGATCACAGGCCCTGTCCCGTGAGAGTGCAGCTCTACCTTGCAGAAGACTGACAGTGGCTCCCCTCTATCACTGGGTGAAGGTTAAGGTGCCACGCTCGCTCCGAGCCGCCAGCCCGCCAGCCCGCCAGCCGTTTCTGTTCCCTTCCCCAACTCCCCTGTTTTCTCTGGGATGTCCCTGTCTCTCCTCAAACCTCCCTCTGGTTTCCTCTTGAAGTTTCCATTCACTAGAGAACTACAGGCCTTGTGCTCAGTGTCTGGACCTGCCCCCCCCATTTTAGTTCTGTTGGTTTGTGTTGTAAATGCTGTTCCTGAAGTCTTCCCCTCCCCGGTCCTTCAGTTTTGCTGTTTAATGTTAAATAACAGACCTTACTGCTTAGGTTCATAGAGACCCCGAATGGAAGGTGCAGAAAGCCCCCATGTTCGGACCACCGCAGCCCCCGCGTGTCACTGACACAAGGGTGATGCCTCCGTTTCAAATGAGGCAGTGCGGACACATTACTCTCAACACAGAGCCCACGGTTTGCACTCGGGGTTTCTCCCATGCTCCCGCGGATCGCACGTCCGCCGTTTCAGGGCCCGAGTTGGAATCGTCGCACTGCCCTGACTCCCGAGAGACACCTATTCCCACCCTCTTCTGAGACCCCGGCTTCCGAGTCATCTCTTTGCTCAACTCTTGCCCTTCAGCAGCTCCCATCTAGTTTTCTCCGTCTCTTTCAGAGTCTCCCTTCCACTCACTCAGAGAACCAAACCGTTTACCAAGGCTTTCGGAGAGAATCAGATCCTCCCCCCTCCTCCTCCTCCTCCTCCTCCTCTCCCTCCTCCATCTTCCCATGCTCCTCCCTCTCCTCCATCTTCCCATGCTCCTCCCCCTCCTCCTCCTCCATCTTCCCGTCCTCCTCCTCCTCCTCCCCCTCCTCCTCCCCCTCCTCCTCCTCCTCCCCCTCCTCCTCCTCCATCTTCCCATCCTCCTCCTTCTCCTCTCCCTCCTCCTCCCTCTCCTCCTCCCTCTCGTCCCCCTCCTCCTCCTCGGCCCCCCTTCTGCCTGTCTCTGAGGCAGCCCCCTCCTCTTAAGCAAAGCCTCCGCTGTTGGCCCACTTCCCCAGGGGGTGTTCACCTGCATCCCGGTGCTGCTCCCTTTCTCAGTGGGTGCATCCCGTCCTTGCCTACAGCATGGAGGAGGAGGGCTGGCTCTCCCGCACGCTTGACTCCCCACACACATTCTGCGAGAGTCCCCGTGTTCTCATTGTGGTTAGATCTGTGTTTGAGAAGATAATTTTTATGTGGTCGTTCTCTTCAAGTCACAGTACTAGTTTTGTTTTGTTTTGGTTTTTTTTTTTTTTTGTCCCTTTCTGTTAATCCCTCCGCCCCCCAAGACTCTTGAAATGGTGACCTTGAACTTCTGATCCTCTTGCCTCTTCCTCCAGGCGGAGGCCACCGGGCCTACTTTATGAGGTGCTGGGGATGGATTCCACTTGTGCTAGGAACGCACCCCAGCCCCGTTAATTCAGTATAAATTCATGGCTGGCCTTGCCAGTCTCCCCCGAGATACAGATTTCAGAGCGCCAGGTCACCCGTCAGTGTTTTACTGTGGTGACCCCTCACTTGACGTTGTCTTATTCTTCTTCCTGGAAAAAGACACCCGGGAAACAGTGACTTTCAGTCCCTGCGTATATATAATCAGAAAGTGCGTATCTTTCCGTGACGCCATTGGAGTGGCTTCAGTGAGACATCGTCACTGGGAGGGAGGAACAGCCGTAGAGGATTGCCGCCTTGCCCCGAGACAGTGGTTGTTGTCTTACTCGGTCACCTCTCCCTTACGAGCCGAGCGCGTGCCCCTGTAGCCGCAGCTCCCTGGAAGGCTGAGGCCAGGGGATCACCGGAGACCAGAAGCTGGGACCAGTCTGAGCAGCACAGTGAGCTTTGTCCCAGTAAATAAACAGCTCAGTTCCAACAGGAGGAGGGTATGTGTTTCTTACTTTAGTATGCTCAGCACCCAGCAAAAGGGCTTCGTACTCAGAGCACGAGTCCTAGCCGAGAAGTCTTGACTGTAGTGTGGCTTCTGCAGTGCTGGACTACACCATCCCTCGGACTCCTGACCTTGTCTTCTAAGAACGTCTGTTTGGTTCTTTCTACGGTTATGGGATTTGTTAATTGAGACAAACATTGCTATCTAACCAGCAGGCTCCACGCCATCCAGTGTACAAAGCAGACGTATTCCGTTCTTGGGAGTTAACTGGCACTTACGGGGTTTCCCGGAGAGATTAGATTGTCCTGGAAACCGTTTAGTAGAGACTCAACCACCCCATAATGGGCTATTGTCCTGTCCTGTTGGATGAGCTGAGAGGTCTCCCCTTATCGTTGCAGGTGGTCACCATGGGCCTTTTCCGAACAATCGCTTTGTTTTACCTCGGAAGTTTTGACAGTATAATTCGCCGCTGTATGGTGCAGAAAGCAAAACCCGACATCGTAGACAAAACCGCCTAATTGTCACCCTTCGGACAGAGACTGTATCCCGTGATCCGAACAGCCCACTCTTAGTGGGGACTCGGTGTTTGGTCTTCCAGACTCTCGTGTCTTGTTTCTGAATGTGTGAGATTGGACCCAGGGCTCTCCAGAAACCCGGCCGCAAGCAAAGGGGCAGAAGCTCATCCCCACAGCGCCGCTAACACTATGCAAACACGGACCGGGACCTGGACAGCGTTTGTCCTCTCTGGGCTTTGAGGTAGAGCAGTGAGGGACAGCGTGAGAACGAAACAGCAGGAAAACAGGGTAAAGAATAGAATTCTAGAACGGTAAATTTGGTTTTTTTCACTTGTCCCCCTCGCCCCGCCCCGCCCATCCTCCTGCCCGTAGAGATCAAGAAATGTACTGTTGGCACATAAGAACTTACAAGGGCTCCTTTCGATTTTTGGTTTTAACGTTTCGTGAAAGACGGTGTCAGGGTTTTTATTAGTTGTTTTTTTTTTTTTTTTTTAACTTTTTAAACTTTTGCAGGTGTGCCATTCGGGGTCCATCTTCCACGTGGAGAGTCTTGACTGGCAGCACCCCTGTGCTTTGCTAGGAAGCTGGCTCCTCTCTCTTTGATCCTGTCAGATGCGAGGGGGATGAGAGAGAGGCACTGAGGGAGGCAGGGGATGGGTCCTCTGCATAGGCAGGCGGGCCTCTCTGGCCTTCCTAAGACAAACACTTGGGGCTTATTTTTATTCTTCACTCGCGGGGAAAGGCAGCCTCCTTATGTTTCCCGAAGAGAAATGAAATCTCCTAGAACCTTAAAGGTTTAGTCTCTCCCGTAGCCACGCGGGCCCGAAATTCACAACCCCGGCCCAGCTCAGCCTCTGCATTCTTCCTGGCTCTTTCTAGTTTTGCTTATATTCTGTTGTAAGAAAAAAAAATTGTGTTTAAAACAAAACAAAGCACAGAAAAAGATGGGAGACCAGGGCAGATTTTCTTTTTTTGTTGACTTAACTTTTTCAATTAATTCACGAATTCATCAAAACAAACCAACAAAAAAATGAAAAGCATGAAGTCTTACCTCCCAGCGTACATGTAGCTTTCAGGGAAGGGTGGCCAGTCCTACGTTCGTCCTTGGGTCTTACGACTCAAAAGATGATCGTGTTTCCGAAGATCCTCGATTCGGAGGCGAGGCATCCCAGCTGCCCCATCCCTCGCAGCGACTCAGAGCTCTCATCTCTTGCAGCCCGGTATGGAGCCCTGCCACCCTCCAACTGCAGCCTTTCCTGGGTTGTTGCGGATCTGCCTGCCACCCGTGGAGAGACTCCATGTCAAGTGCCTAAGGGGAGTCCCGCCTGCGTCCCCGCCCACGGGCCCTGTTCACTGTGCGGCTCCCCAGGCTGCCGGGCTGTTATCTCTGTCCCAAGGCTTGGTCCTGTCCCTTTGTATGCAGAGTAGTGCGTTCCAGTTCATTCCACTGGGAAAATAACCTCGACTTTAAAGGAAAAAAAACAAAAACTTTTTAACTTAAAAAATGAACAAAAGACCAAATAATGAAGACCTAGAAATTACTGCCATGGCAAACATTTCTTTTCCTCCCCCCTCCCCCCCAGATAGGTTTTGCCTTGTGGCCCGGTGCTGGTCTCCTGGCCTCCCAAGATAGCCTATGAACCAGGCCTTTTTTTATTTTATTTTTTTCTTTTTCTCTGAATTTTTCAAGCTCTTGACTGTATGGTGGCTTAGTTTTTCTAATCAGTAAGATATTTAATGGCTCCACCGTTAAGATCCGAGAACGTACTTTAAACGTTGTCACAGAAGGCATTCTCCACCATGCGCGCCGCGCGTCATCACACAAGTAGATCCACAATGCCGAAACGGTTCTCAGACCACCACCACCCCCCCTCCACGGCCTGTCTAGCCAGGATTCGAGACTCACGTCACACGGGACAGCCGCTGGTGAAGCGGTGCAGGCCGACTCCCCCGAGTCACAGGAAGCAGCCTTGTTTCCTTAGGAATGTTCCCGAACGCTTGGCACTCTCCGCCCAAGAGGCCCCGACGTCCTTACTCAGAAAAGTTGGGAATGAGCTCTCCTTTTGCTTCTCCTAAAGTCGATACCATAACTCATTCTGAGGTCGCATCAGCATCGGGTGGCCGAGAGCTCCACCAGACTCCACACCGACCTCTCGTGGATCAGCGTGCGTTCCACGGTACCTTTGAAAAGTCCCAACAGATTGCCAGCCCCGAAACACATTCTTGGAGTAGAACATTAAAGCAGTGCCCCACAACGCTGTGATTTCATCCAAAAGTGGAAATAGTACTTTTTTTTTTAACCCCCTCAGAAAAAGAAGGATTTGGGGGAGCAGTCTAATTATTAGGGAAACTGTCATTCCACCACCCCATCCCCCTGCCCCCCCGGGAGTCGAAAGTATGGCATTTCTTACCACAAGCTAAGGCAGAATTCTGAGTTACTAAACCCAGCCCCAGACTTCCAGTTCTTTTGTGGTGTTTCCTCCGTGGCCAAGAGCTTGTGGGAGTTCAGTTTTCAATGCCTGCTCTGCTAGTTTGGGCTGTATTATCTCACTGTAACACATCCTTACGTTTATTTGAAAATTAACACTCTGCTACGTAAAATCCAACATAAACTTAGAAACCCTTCATAATTGAGAATGAATAGGAAACAATCTTCATTTATTTATTAAAAAAAAAAATTTGGTCACAGTCTAGGGAAGTTTTTCTGCAGGAGAACTCTTGCCTGGCTTGAGTGAGGCCCTGGGTTCGATTCCCTAGCCCGGTCTGAGAGCATTTTCTTTTTTATTAAAGTTGCTCACTCCTGTAGTTGAGACATTTAATGGTTCGGACAGCTGATAACCTGAAATGTTGTTCTGGTCTCTCGGCATTAATGCTTACCTGTAATTTAGTGGTACATATTTACCTGGATCTGTTAAACACGTCCCGATTCCCAAAAGCGAAACTCTCGGACGACTCCCTGACACAGAGGCGGCGAGAGCATCCCTGTACTAGCTGCTTCAGTCCCAACGGCCGTCCATCCGTCTGTCCTTCCAGAAGGCTGCACAGTGAACTGTGTTCTAACTGAAGCAAGTCTTCCTCGAGGCCGCAGTTAACACTCATGACTTTTGCTAAAAGACGCGCCGTGACTCTCTTACCGCCCTCGGTCCTCGGGATCCCGGGTTTTACACGTCCCCGTCGACCGACCGTCACCCTGCGGTTCCGGTCTTGCTAGTCTAGTGGAGGGCTGCGGGTTTGATATTTTGAAAGTTGCCATTGTATTTCCCACTGGTTCGAGGTGACAACTCTTAAGACATTTTTTTTTTTGCATTGACAAAGAACACGTGGCTATTTTGATACATTTTAGGACAGGGTTGCTACTTTAGAAGCTTTTGTGGCAGTACTGTAATGTAATTTTCATATCTTGTATTTCTGAATTACATACACAAAATAAAACGGGGAACAAGCTTTACTGATCTGAGAATTTATTTTTCTAGAAATCTGTCTTTTTATCAAGATGCCACTTAATCAAAACAGAAGTTTGTTGTTTTTTTTATAGTGTGGTCTCTTCTTGGCTTCCCAGACATTTCATAAGGCCTATTTTTATTGTTTTTAGGAAATAATATATTTTGCAGTATATACTCAGAAGTCTGAGCAATTTATTTCAATTAAGCTCTGTTTGTGGGAGTGAAACGCTTAAGAAATACAGATGTTAATAAAGCTTTTTGAACGGTTATATTTCCTATGAAATAGATTTCCTGACCCTTAATAACCTGCATTTTTGCGTGAACTGTGTCTAAATTGTGACAGTTAGCAAGTTACAAGTTTCTCACATGTAAAAGGACGCACCTTGCTATCAGCTGTAAGTAGAAACATTTGGTCGCACTGAGAAAAGATTCTTTGGATATCTTTTAAAAAAATTTTTTTTTTAATTGTAGGTTATCCTTTGCTTTTTTTCCTTCAGTCTCAGGGGGAAATGTTCAGTTGTCTCACCCGGATATATAAAGTTAGTTGTAAGATTTTCACGGACAACATTTCTTACATTGACAATACCTCATTTTCTATTTGCTGAGAGTTCCTTCGTATTTTTTATTAATAGGTCCCTTTAAATTTTATATACATTTCCTGCACCTATGCATTGACTGTATGGTTTTCCTGTTTATACTTTTAAATTGCTTTTTATCTGTTGTACACAATGATGAGTTTTATAAAGGCGTTTCATTAAGTATATCATTTCCGGGGCATCTTGAATTGCAAGCCGAGCTTCTCTTTACATCTGAAAAGCTTACATTCAAATGCATGTGATATCACTTAGAATTTGTGTGTTTGGATATTTAAAAGAAAAGGGACGTCCTTGATTTCCACTTCACTGATGATTTTATGTGAAACCCCCATTTTTCCTCATTTCACATGTATCGGTTGAATTCCAGCGACGAGCCTGCCAGCCAAGCTCCAGGGATGAAGTTCTGTGTACCTTTCCTCTCCTTCCTTTTTTCTCTCCACCCCTTCACCCTTCTGTTGTCTTTGCTGTATGCATCCTCACACATCTACCTGGGAAAAGAGACGCCACCACCCACAACTGCCTACACCCGCTCACTTCTTTGGCTAGAGGACTTTGAGTTTCATGACCCAAAGTTCGGGTGCCAAGTGCTCTTGGAGGCAAGGAGTGTTCCGGAGGCAAATGTCTCTTCCCTCAAATGGTTTATAACCTAGTAGGGAATAGCCAGAAAGCATACCGTGGTTGACAAGAAGTGTGATTAAGCTGTTGGTGACTAATACCTGGTAGGTTCAAGGCAGCACGGGGCGCTTTGCATGTTTTAACTCAGTGAGATCATACACACGTACCATGGGTAGCAGTCTTTATACCTCAGCTTGTGAATGAGGGAACAGCCACAGAGAGGTTCATTAACCAGCCGAGGGTCTCGGCTGTCAAATCAACAGCCAGGATTCCATCTCAGGCTTCTGGTCTCTTAGCCTCCAAAACAAACCACACGGAAGCAGTACAGGTGGGGGCTGTCTGAAGGCATCCCAGAGAAGTCGGGGCCAGAAGCACACAAGCATTTGAGGTGAAACTTAAGGAATTGATAGGAATTCCCTGTTCCAGTCACAGCTCAGTGGTAGAGCCATTGTTCTGCATGTGAGAGGCCCTGGGTTTGATCCCTTGTACTGCCAAAGGAAAATTAAGAACAAAATAAGAAAGCCATGGGAAGTTTAATACAGCTTTGGGAAAGGCAAGTGGACTGGAAGGGTGGGCGGGCAGGACCAGAGCGGGTCACAGAGAGGAATGAGATTATTCTAGCCTTTGAACTCCCTTGAGCAGAAACGAAATAGCAAGATTTAAGTTTCAGAAAGGTTGTGGTATCCCTTGGAATTCAGTTTTAATGTTGCCTAGGCTTTTAGGGTTTGCAGCAAATAATCCTCACTCGTTTGAAAGACACCCCATTAGCCACCCGCTACTGGCGGAAATGTCTCCTCAAAAGACGTTGAAGTGCTTAGCTTTCGGAAATGGGGTTGGTATTGGTGTCATCTGGTTAAGACATTGGCGTTGGGGTGGGGCCTCGGCTCTTATTTTTAGGAAATAATATTTTTACGATATATACTTAGGTCTGAACATTTATTTCAGTTACGCTCTGTCTGGAGTGAAACGCTCAAGGAATACAGATATTAATAAAGCTTCCCTCTCTTTCAATTAAAAGTTCCATAGCTGGACAGATCTGATAGATACTTACATTAACCAACGCTGTGTTCATGCTAGAATATTCTTTTTCAATTTCATAAACTTGGGGAACTTTCACCACCATCCTCAAGAGAACTATCTGAGTAACCGCTGTCAACACCCGCCAGCAGGTGGCGAACCTGGCAATGAAAACTGTCTGGAAGAGAGGGAAAACAGGCCTTTCAGACACTTGTTAAATCCTCATTCTCTGGATCCTGCCCCTTTTCCTTCTGGCAGGTCGCCACCAGGCACAGGTCGGTCCCTGGATTCTTAGGAGGTAGAAGCCACCTTGGGGAGTGAAAAGGCCACCTTACATTTGTCCAGAATGTCTCAGTCACTTGTCCCCAGGCTTGTGGGTCAAGACCAAGATGCCAATCGAAGGACCTAGTCTGGGAAAACCCTTAAGTGAAATTCAGGGAACGTTTCTTTCTCTGGGAATAGGGGACCCTTTCGTTATGGCTGTCCCCTTTGCAGAAGTACAGCCCCTGCCACCCCCACCCCACCCCTGTCCTCTCATTTCCTCACCCCAATACTGGGTATTAAAAGTACAAAGCTTTCAATTCCTCTTAAGTAATTGTTAAAGACACCGTTCAAAGAGGATCCCTAAACCATTTTTACAGGATTGGTGCCATTTCTACTATTTCTGTGAGAACACATATCCCAGTGCCCAAGGTCAGGGTTACCCGAAAGCTCACAAGGGACTGTTCCCCTTCCTCCCCTGAGTCACAGACCGTATGAGGGTACCCATTCTCACAGGACAGAGGGTGGTCTGTGACATAAGTGGGAAAGCAAAAAACAATGTGCTACATATAATGCTCACGTGTGTGTGCGCGCACACACACACACACACTCGTACACAAAACTGGGGCTGAGGATTCCCTCAGTCGGTACAGTGCTTGCTTAACATTCATAAAGCCTCAAATTTTAATCCCCGACACCACACAAATGGATCCTTGCTGCATGCCTGCGGTCCTAGCACTCAGGAAGCACTTCCTCTGGCAGAGGAAGAAAAGCCCTCATTAAGCTCAAGCCTATCCTTCGTTACTCAGCAAGTTCAAGGTCCACTTGGACTACAGGAGACCTGGCCCCACATAAATAATAATGAATGAATGAATAAATGAGTGAATGAATAAATATGGAAGGGGAGACTTGGCGACAAGAGACCTGGCCTCACATGAATGAATGAATGAATGAGGAAGGGGAGAACTGACTCCACAGTGCCCTCCTCCGACCTTCACACCAAACACCGCGGTGCAGACCCCCTGCCACCCCGCATCGCGTGCAGACGCACAAAACTTTATAATAACTACATAAATTCCTTTAGACTTGGAGCGGGGAGAAGATGATGCCTGGATGTGTAGGCTGCAGTAGGCAAACACCTTGTTTCTATGGCCACGATCATCCCGCGAGCCTGTGGTCCCCCCCCCACACACACACACATGGTTTGAACCTTCCGCGGCAGACTCCTGTGGCGTGAGTGTACAGTTCTTGATGCTTTTTTTTTTTTTTCATTCACCCATTCGGTCTCTTCTCTCAGCCATTCACAACTGGTGACAGCAACACTGTGTGTGCCTGTGGGTACGCAGACACACATCTGCATGGTTCTATGGAGGTGAGACCATCTCAGGTTGGCTGCTAGTCAGAGCCCAGGACGTTCAAAACCTTAACTATACCATGTTAGGCTCAAGGCTTGAAAGATGACAGGTAGCATCTCCGGGGCCCAGCCTTGACCCAGTGCTGGGACTGTTAAGGGCAGAGGGAAAACTGTTACTGAATAAAGTCCTCAGGACATACTGCCCTCCTCCTCACTGGGCCACGGAGTTAGGTCTGGCCTTGGTCACCAAGATGGGTATGCAGGTTAAGAGGGTGCTGGTGAGGTGCTCTGTTTGAACACCTCTGTGGCAACTTAAGTACCACTTGGGATTTCCCTTGACAAAGAACATCAGGGCCACCAGCCGACTGAGAACAGACAAGGAAAAACTTCAGCCTCTGAGGGAGCATGCCTTGCTGGTTTTAGACTTCTGCCCTCCAAAGCAGAGAAGGAATATTCTGATCTGTTCTAAGTTACACCATGTGAGGCACTAAAGCCCTAGGAAACAAGCATCCTAACTTTGATTATTCTAATTCTTTTCATTTGCAATTAGTTATCTGGGAGACTGTAATGGAGTTGCCTCTCTTCGCCCAAGAGCAGGACACGGGTACCACTGTTCTGGAGTCCACAGTGATCTCTCAGTAATCTCTCTGGCCACTGAGAGCTGGTAACATAGTGTTCTTGTTTGTGTTTGTGTACTCTATACACACGGCTGGCTGAGGGGTCTGTATGATTTTAGACACACACTACACGTGGTTGAACACACTGCACATGGTTTAAAGGGTCCATGTGATTGTAGGTACACTATACACATGCTCAGAAAGAGTTGGTAACTGTGCCCATGTTACACACGTGATCAGGAAGGGTTCCTGGGACTGTGCACATAGGTCCATGGGACTGCACTCAAGTGCGTTAAAAAGGGGTCATGTGTGCACACTGCACATGCAGTTAGAAAAGGACCAAACAGTTGTGCACACACACACATGCAGTGCACACACCACATGTGCAGTTAGGGTCCGGTGGATTGCACACACACACACACACACACACACACGAGTGTCTGTGCACACACTACATGTGCAGTTAGAAAAGACCCAAGCAATTGTGCACATACACATACACAGAGTGATTGCACACACTACACATGCAGTTAAAAAAGACCCAAGCAATTGTGCGCGCACACACACGCACACACACTGACCACACACCACATGTGCAGTTAGAAAAGGCCAAAGCAATTGTGTGCAGACACACACACACATACACACACACACAGAGTATCTGTGCACACACTACATGTGCAGTTAGAAAAGGCCCAAGCAATTGCGCGCGCACACACACACACAGACACAGACACAGACACACACACAATGCGCACACCCCACGTGCAGTTAGGGTCCCTGGGGTTGTGCACGACACCATGTGCGTGGTCAGAAGGGGTCCACGCGACCCGGCATACATTGCACAGGTCCGTGAGAATGTGCACAGGCCACCCTGGGCTACAGAGGGTCCAGGCCCTAGCTGTGGGCGCGCCCACCTTGCAGCCAGACCCGCCGGCCCCTGCAGGCCCAGGAGGCCCCTGGCACACCCACCGGGCGGCGGCTGCCCGGGAGGCCCGTACCACCCACAGCCCCAGGCGGGGCGCAGCACCCGGGTGGCCGCCGGCGGGGCCAGGATCCGCGGCCCAGGGCGCGCGCTCCCCGGGGCGGCCGCGGCGCCTTTAACCGGGGCGGGCGGGCGCTCAGAGGAGGGCTCTTTCTTTCTTTTTTTTTTTTTTTTTTTTTTTGAATGAACGGTGACGTACGTACAGGAAACCAGGCGCTCGGGCCGAGAATGAAGTAAGAGGCCGGGCCCCCCGCCCCGCGCCCGCCCCCTTCCTCCGGGGCCCGCCCTCCCGCCCTGCGATCCGGTCCCCGCCGAGCTCGGCCGCCGCCGCCGCCGAGGTGCCCGGGCCCTCCGGGGGCCGCAGCCGTCACCGCCGAGCCGGGCTGCGCGGCGCGGGCGCGAGGAGGCGCCGCCCGGAGGGAGCGGAGGAGGAGGAGGAGGAGGAGGAGGAGGCGGGGTGCTCCGGTGGGGTGCAGCGGAAGAGGGGGTCGAGGAGGGGGGGAACTTCGTAGCAGTCATCCTTTTTAGGAAAGAGGGGGGGCGGGCCCTCCCCCTCCCTCCCCTCCCTCCGTCCCTCCCTCCCCTCTCTCCTCTCCCCTCCCCCGCCCGCAGCGCACCACACAGGGCGCGCGGGCTGCTCTCGGCACCGGCGGCCCCGGCGCGTCCTCCTCGCCTGCTATGTAGCGAGCTGCTTTCTATTTTATTTTTATTTTTTTCTTATTTTCCATTTTATTTCTTTCTCGGGAGAACGCAGCGGCCGTTCCGAGTTGAATCCGAAGAGGATCCCGGTGCCCTCTCCTCCACCACCTCCTCCTCCTCCTCCTCCTCCTTCTCCACGCCGGCTCTCCCTCTCCATCGTCCCCTCGCGCGCGTCTCTCTCTCCGGTGGGTACCGACCCATGCCGGCGCTCCCAGCGTGTGTCCGCGTGGAAACCGCCGAGGAGGGGCGCGAATCGCGGGACTTGTGCAGAAGCCGCGCTCGCTGGACGCTGCTGCAATTCATCTGCCGCCGCCTCTGCCTTTATTATTATTTTTTTTTTGGGGGGGCCCGCTGCCGTGAGATCCTCTCCGGTTGGGATCCCTGCGGATTGACATCTCCGAGCAGACGCGATCCGGGGAAAGCCTCCTGATCGCTGGTTCTCCAGCATCCACCCACCACCCCAGCTCGGGATCCATTGCAAGTTTGGAAGACGCTTATGCGAGGAGGAGGAGACTTCTGAAGATCGGTGGTGTCGTTATTTGCCTTATTATTTGGCTTTTACCACCCCCACCCCCCTCCCCACCCCATCCCACCCCATCCCACCCCAGCCTCCGAAAGGGAAACTTGACTTCTGAAGACCATGCAGTCCTGGAGACGGGCGCGAAGTTCTTCGCACGGGGATTTGGTTTGATGCAACTTTCAGTGGACGCGGTGGAGACCTCAAGTGCATTGCAGCAGATTTGATTCCCAGACAGTTGGATACGTTCTCGGGTAACTCGCAGCGGACGAGCCCTTCTCCTCCCCGAGCCCATAGAGGAGGAGACACCTGGTTTTGACTTTGCTAGGTCGTCCCGCCCCCCATCACCTTCCAGCACTGCGGAGTTAAGTGGACTGATACCAACAGAGCTGAATAAGTCATGCGCCTCGTGAAATAAAAGAGCCGAGAGGAATTGGAATAAAAATTCCCTGCGTCTCACGCCAAGGGGGAAACACAAGAAGCGTTCCACGTGACTACAAGACACCCCCTCGCCCGAGAATGCACAGCACATCCAACGAAGGAGCTGGATTATAACTATTTTCCCCCCTTCCTTTCGGGGCCGTGGGGCGGGGAGTCGGGACGAGAAGTGCTGTTGGTACCTGCTGCTATTTTATTTTATTTTATTTTTGGGGTGGAGGCAGGATGGCGCAAGCCGGGCGGACAGGGTACGATAACCGAGAGATCGTGATGAAGTACATCCACTATAAGCTGTCGCAGAGGGGCTATGAGTGGGATGCGGGAGATGCAGGGGTCGCCCCTACCCCGGGCACCCCCACCCCGGGCATCTTCTCCTTCCAGCCCCAGAGCCACCGGGCACCCACCGCGCACCGGGATGCGGCTGCTGCCAGGACGTCGCCCCCGCGGCCCCCGGTCCAGGCCCCGGCCACCGCGGGGCCTGCGCTCAGCCCCGTGCCACCTGTGGTCCATCTGACCCTCCGGCGGGCTGGGGATGACTTCTCCCGCCGCTACCGCCGCGACTTCGCGGAGATGTCCAGCCAGCTGCACCTGACGCCCTTCACCGCGAGGGGACGCTTCGCCACGGTGGTGGAGGAACTCTTCAGGGACGGGGTGAACTGGGGGAGGATCGTGGCCTTCTTTGAGTTCGGTGGGGTCATGTGTGTGGAGAGCGTCAACAGGGAGATGTCACCCCTGGTGGACAACATCGCCCTGTGGATGACTGAGTACCTGAACCGGCACCTGCACGCCTGGATCCAGGATAACGGAGGCTGGGTAGGTGCATTGAATGAGTCTGGGCTTTGGTCTCCTAGGCTGAGATGCGCAGGTTGGGGTGTGGGTAGATTCCCGGGTCAAAATGGGCCATGGAGGCTATCAAGTACAACCAAGTTTGAAGCTTTGCCCCACCCCCGACCCCACTCCACCCCACCGCCCCTTCCTCTGGACAGATCACACCCTGCCATCACTGTTGGCTCCTGCCTGTTGGCTCTGAGAGAACCAAGGTTCGGCATGTTTTGATCCAGTAGGAGTTTGGAGATAAATGGGATCCCTCCGGTGATTCTCAAATTTTCTTAGTCCGAGTTCCTCGTGGCAGAGGGTTTGGGTCTTGTGTATGTATTCCCTCTCAACCTGTGCGTGTTGAACTTCTCTGGTGGGCTGAGAAGGTCCCAACTAGACAAACAGGTTCAACCAGTGGACGCAGGCATACCTTTTCTGACTCTCTTGGGAACCCCCCCCCCCATTAAAAAAAAAGCAATACAGCCCCTTTCCTGGAAACCATAGCTAACTAAGCTTGTATAAAGGTAAGCTGGTATTCGTGGAAGTTTGTGAAATCCAGTCTGTGCGGTCGTCCCAGCAGGCACGGTGCGTGTGTGTGCCCTGAAGAACCGGCTGTGGGTGCTTTGTTCCATTAGCAAATCTGCAGGGGCTCCCCAGACTCTGTGTTCTGTAACTCATGCATGATTTAGAAGGTTGCATCCACTTTAATATCTCTTCCTTGTCTCTACCTACAGTCTGTGTGGGTCTGGGATCTCCGCCGCTGCTGAATGGACTTGCATCTGGGGTGTCTGTGAAAGAGCTTGTCTGTGGGGTCTCCGAGCCCTGACTTAAATAAGTTGGAATGAGGAGCATCCATTGCTGCATGAGCATCTGAGGGATGATCATTTTCGGGTGTCTTGGGAGGTCAAACTTCCATTATTTTACCATGAGATAGAGGGCTTTCTCTGGTTCTCTGCGGATGGGGAGCAGACTCCAAGGTTTGTTATACCTAAAAATAATTAAGTTATGAAAAGGCAATAATTACTGTCGGACATTTTTAAAAGACTTTGTCTTAATGAGAAGGGTTCTCATTTTAGTCCTGCTTTGTATAGTCTCAAGAGAATAACTTTTTTTTTTTTCCAGAACCTAACAGGAGCAAAAAAGTCTATAATTGACCACATGTGAATCAAATGTCTAGAAGTACATTGTGTTTTTACGACAGTTTGCAAGATGTGGTAATATTCATGGGCCCCAAAAAAGAAAAAAAAAAAAAAGCCAAGAAAAAAATAGATGATTGATGTGAACATCTGATCTCATTTGACCGAAGTTGACAAAATATCAGTGGTGCTGTTCAACGCTTAAAAGTTAAATTAACTCAAGTATCCAAGTTTAAATGCCTGAACCTCACATTCGCTCTTTGCAAATCGCTCATTTGTTGACATCCTGGGTGATCAGATTGTTAGCCGTGCTCGAAGAGTTGGCTGAAGGATAGAAACTAATTATGTTAGACGTTTAGTTAAGTAGGTATTTTGATTTTTGAGCCACTGTACCCAAAGAGGTGGGGACTTCAGCCTCCAGAAGAAGCCCAAGTAAAACTGATTTGATAGTTTTATTATTTCATATTTTTTTTTACGGAAAAAAAATAAATTTCTTTCTACTTGAAAGAAATTCAAGGCAGTGAGCGTGTGGTATTGACTATCAACTTAAGAAAAATGTGGGAAACAGGGCCATATGTTTCGGATGGAACTTCAGATACCACCTGACCTCTGTTGTCGAGTTGCAATATGTTAACAACTCAGAGAAACTGAGGTTTCTCTTTACGTGAAGCGTCCCCCCCCCCCGTTTTTTTTTTTCTGCGTTCGGCGTTGGGTTTTTGTCGTAGGGCCTATCTCTGTGGCCAGCAGGGATCTGAGGTTGTTAAGTGCATAGACTTCATGTTATAAAGCCAAACCACAATGGCATACTGGGAGAAATGATAAAAAACTTTTTCTTGACAAAGCCTCTTGGCGTACACATAAATCTTACAGAACCACAGATGACTGGAAAAAGGTGCCTAATAGTTTTCAGAGCAACGCATAAATGGATGACTATGCAGGAAAAGAGGGAAATGGACAAGAAGGGATGGGGGAGAGATGGGATCATGTGTAAACACTTCGGAAGGAAAGTGGCAGTGTTTGAGCGTTCATAGTGATTGGTCTATCAGGCAGTAGCTTCAAACGTGTCTTAAGAACTTAGATCTTTCTTTCTAGGCACCTGGCCTGTAGATTTCCCTTGAATTTTGCGTTAGCCGGTATTGTATCTCCAGTACGTCGCATGCTGCGGTGAAGTTTTAGTAACAATAGCTGAGTTTCAGCAGAGAGCTTATTTTCTTGAGACAATGATACGGATGGCAGGGATGATTTTCCCGTGGTCAGTGGACCGGCTCATCCATAGTTCTAGAGAGAACACTTGAAGCTGTAGACTTGACATTACTTTTTGGTTCCTGCTTCAAAGTCTAGAGTGCCCCAAGGCTGGGGAAGTCTGTGTTGCACGTTTCATAACAGAGGCCACAGTCCTTGGAACGGCCAGCTCCTGATAGAGGGTCCCAGACCCTGCAAACTAAATAAAGAATAAAGAAGTAATTGTTTCTAAGGGGGAGTATGGCTTATCCCCAAGTCTGAATAAGAGTCTGTATGTTATCCAGAGAAAGGCAAGAAAGAAGGAATAGGAAGAGGGTACCAGTTCTAGAAAAAGTCTGAGACCTTGCAGATCAGTAGCATGGCTTGTCATCTGGGACCTTCTTGGACAGAGAATCTTGAGTTCCACGCCAGTACCACTGCAGAATGTTTGGTTTCTATGTGCATTGCAGTCAGAGCTGCTGGCTGCCATATTTGAGTCCTTCTGGCTAGGGGTGGTTTTTGTATGTATGTTTGTTTGTTTGTTTGTTTTTGTGGGGGGGTAAAGGGTTGGCTTTTTTTTTTTTTTTTTAAGAATCGATCCTGGAATAGATCTGGTAGACCTCTTTCCAGGGACCTTTAGGTCCAGAACGTTACCTGGAATCCTGTTTCCAGATGTCCACTATAGTAGTTTGCACCACCCCCCAAAGAAGTAGAGAATGAAGGCAACGGAAAGGTTAAATAACCACAGTCCTTACTCCTCTCAAGGATGCTTCCTGTGGTGGCGATGGAGTTTGCGTTGGCACTATTGGTCCCATTAAAGTGAAGAAGGAAAATGTTCCTTCTTCAACTAAAGGGAAACTCCTTTCTCTGTACCCAGTAGGGTCAGCTGCCTTTTTATTAGGCAGCAAGTAATTTCCCCTTTCCGAATACAGTTCACATCCGCCAAAAACGTGTGACTGACTGGAAAGCATCGCTGCTCTCATGTTGGTGGATGAGCTACATGAAAGAGCGCCGTTCTCCTAGTCGCCGGTATCAGCTGCCACGGCCAATTTTGGCAGCAAAATGATAAGATTAAAAATAGCATTATGAGGATCTAGTCTTAAATCATAAATTCCCTGATGAACTTTTCCTTGGAAAACTGTGGATCTCTGTCTGCTGGGAATCCCATGACCACTCTCAATAATTTATTTTGTAGAAAGAGAGGAGGAAGAAGAAAAAAAAAAGTCACGTTATCGGTCCTAGAGGTTTTAGTCACGTGCTGTTGAGTGATCAAGTTTCTGGAACTCCATACAAGTTTTTAGTTCACTCAGTCCTCTTCTCTGTGTCGGAGTTTTTGTTTCTATTTAGCATCCGCTGAAAACATTTCTTTTGTGTGTCCTGTTCCTGTTAGTTATGATTTCTAAAAGAAAAAAGAGCAGATTGTTCATTTTCGCAGCCCTGGGTTGAACGGGTACATGTCATGTTGTTTAAACACCACAAGAGTATACGTACTTACCGCATAACAGAAATCCACAGACAAAGAGGGGAAAAGCAAATTCTTGTCATTTTTGAACTCTCCTCCTTGCCCTTGTCCTGATTTGTATCTCAGAGAGATTGTAAACCCATGAAAGACACAGCGTGGGTGGGTCTGGGGTGTCTCCCATACCTCGCACCATCTCCCTTGCGCCAAGGACACTCACTGTGTCTTCAGAGCAGGTTAGCAAAGGGACACATTTATACGAGGAAACAACACTGTCTTTGTTGTATCTGAGTACAAAGTTCCGCCCCCCCATCCTTAGAGGTTTATTGTATTTGGGAGTCAAAGGTTTTGTAAGACCTTTTTAAGGTAATCTGATATTACCTTTTTTTTCAGGTATGGCAGTGACCTTGCGGTCTGGTCACTCCGGCCCCTGACTTACGTACAGAGACCACTCAGTGAGCTCATCTCCCTATGAAGTTTGTCTTTGATTCTTCTCAGTTTCGTTCAAACACATACACTTAACATCTCAGCAAGTGGAAAATCATTCAAAGACTGAGTTCCCAGCAGACAAGATGGCAGGCTTCGCAGGTGCCAGGCCCTTGAATTAGGTCAGGGCCGAGGAAGGGAAGCTAACGCCCAGCCTGGACAAACTCACAGGCTAGGGTTTTCTGTGGCGTAGGAAGCTCATGGGAACCGTGAACCCCATGAACGTGGTCCTGGACTTAGAAAGAGAAAGACAAGAAGTATGTTGTTTTGCATGTACTTCAGTCTTGATCTTAAAGTTATTTCTAGCCGTATGGCTGTTCATGTGTGCATTGGGGCTGATTTAAATAAGGGGCCAAATGCACACAATTAAAAAAAAAAAACAAAACTACTTAGCACAGGCATAGGATTAACAGAACTGAAAGGTGGGGGGAGTTCCCTTTTGAAATAGTAATCCACCAGACACTGTTTATGCACATGGAGTAGACTTAATAAACCCAGTCTACGGTTTTAGGAGAATTTTATTAAAGTGTTTTAAGGACTAGGACAAAGCTTGCCCTAATTAGAACACGGTAATTTGAAGACGTGTCTTAATTCTCTCTCATAAACAGAAACATACAAGTACATTTTGAGCCAGACTAGAGACTGCTTCACACCTCCAACCTTTGAGAGAAAGGAAAAAACAAAAAAGCTTCTATTTTGCTTTGGTTTCGGTCCTAGTACTATTCTATTATCAGATGTTTCTCTCTTCGGAAATGTGATTCACGATGTAGTCTGGTCTCCCTGCGTTCCTAAGCAACGACCTACAGTGCTCACAGGTCTCTTTCTTTAAGTGCAGATGGGAAAAGTTTTAACACTTAAGAAAAGCTCTTTTCCTTCTTACGGGGTCTTTTGCAGGCTGCTGTTCTAACAGGGGCCAGTTCTGTAGTGCCAGCACTGGCCTCTCGTGAGGATGAGGGTTTAAGGATAGTTTCTGCCTCTGAGGCTTTTAGGCTTTCTCCTAGGAAGCCCAGGTACAGCTCCTTGTAACTAACATACAAGAGTGGAAGAGTAGGACTCACATGAAGGTCGTGGCACTAGTAACTGGCTTCTTCCAGGGGGCAGAAGACAAGTGAGATTTCACTAGAGCCACAGAAGAGTCCACCTGACTGTGATCTTGCCACGGGGCAGAGAGGCAGGTAAAAATTCGGTGGACGGGTCACTGCCTCTTCCCTCCAGAGATCGTACATTCCAACTCTAAGCAGAGAAGAGATGACTTCAGTTTTCATAGGTTTTACTTGCTCGGATCCCCGTGGTAGGTGATTCCAGTGGGCTACTGAGCTTTGCAAATGTCTTGACTAACTCAACTAAGGACTACTTCCCTAAGCCCGACCTTCAACATGTTTGAAAGGGACTCTCTCTGACATGCTGGTGTGGCCCCTTTGGTTCAGCTCCCTGGGTGGTTTTCTTGGGTGATCCAGCACATTCTGTGAGGAGGTTAACTAAGGAGGAGCCAGACACACCTCCTTTTACACATCTCATGTGTGGAGTATGGTCTTCAACAGCAAACCATTAGGAAGCCATTAGAACATTTCTGTCCTGTTGTTTGTTTTGCCTTCAGGATTTCGGAGCTAGAAAGTATTCCCTTTTTAGTTAATAATCTGCTCTCTGGGGTTTCAGCATCATGAGTCAGAAGCTTATGACTGACTCCACTCTGCTCTTTATTACGTCTCCCATAAACAACTGGAGAACCCACTGTGTCAAGAGAAGCTTTCATTTTTCAAGGGAGGTTCTCCCCCCCCCCCCTCATTGAGACCAATATATCTTTTCTTGTGACAATTCCAATTACTATATTTCTCCATTTTAAGCTATCAAGAAGACAGTTCAGCTGCAAAAGAATAATGAGTAGTTTACAAATGTTAGTGGAATACTGCCCAAACAAGGGGTGCAAGGTGCATGTTGCCTGGTTTTTTTTTTTCTGCCCCTTCCCAGCTCTTTCCAGTAGATAACTGAGACTTCCACTCTGTAGCATGATGGATTTTATATCTGTGTTATTAAGTCTGAAATTGAATCGCAGCCAACACTTCCTCTCTCAGCTGCATCTGAAATTTCCAAAAGAAGACGGGACAAATGCTTAGCCCTTTTCATTCAGGGCCTATCTAGTAGATAATGCATATCCTTATTACGGTTAGAATAGACAGAAAATGAACTGAGAAGTGTGTCATCGACTGTACATGTTGGTTTATCTCTTAAGGTGGGTGGGGGATAGCTCTGTACAGGGCGGCAGCTTCAGCACCTCAGTGTTAAAGCTCCCGGGCTATCTCCTGGCCATTTCCTGTTTGGATTCTCACCAGCATCCTTTTCTTCTTCTTCTCCTCCTCCTCCTCCTCCTCCTCCTTCTTCTTCCCTCCTCCTCCTCCTCCTCCTCCTCCTCCTTCTTCTTCCCCTCCTCCTCCTCCTCCTCCTCCTCCTTCTTCGCTGAAAACAGAGAGAAGGGGTTTGAAAGCATCTGATAACAAAGTTCTATGTATATCAAGGCAGAGCCACTTACTAACGTTGGAATGGTAGCACCAGAGTCGGATTATTTGAGAAAGTACTAAGAAAATTGAGTACTGTCCATGAACCTTAACCCCAAATTCTCAGTATCTAGAGAGCAGCGGTTCTCAACCTTTCTAGCACTGCGACCCTTTGATACAGCTCCTCACGTCGTGGTGATCCGCAACCACAAAGTTATTTTTGTTGATACTTCATAACTGTAATCTTGCTACTGTTATGAATCATAATGTAATGTAAATATCTGATATGCAGAGGGTCTTAGGTGGCCCCTCTAAAGGGTCATGACCCACAGGTTGAGAACCACTGATCTAGAACAATGATAAGCGTGGAAATATTCAAATCATCTTACTATCTAGGGAAACATATGTACTAAGTTGTTTTTCGCAGAGGAAAACATTTATTAGAAACTTACATCTGAAAGTATGTAAGTGCCAGGTGTTAAGTAAGCGTTTTAAAGAGCAAACATCAGACTGGAACAAGTCTGTAAGGAACTGCATGCAGTTCTTGTCATTTTTGGCTGGAGAGATTTAATCGAGTCAGAAGGCAACTCAAGAGAGTTCCACGTGGGAGATAGCTCTGAAGCAGACTTTGGAGAATAGATAAGAGATACAGGCAGGGAGTATTCAAGGCGGTGGGACCCAGGGCTGCCAAGCAGGCAGGCGTGGGTGAGGACCGTAGAGAGCTGGGAGGTCTGTCTTGATTCTTCAAGAACATTCCTGGAAGAACTTGATTTGAGAAAGTCGCCTTGGGTCCTTAAGCTGAGAAAGTGGTATTGAACTGGGTGGATGTGGAAAGGATCCTGAGACAGAACAGGATGCTGTGTGTCAGAGATTGGTGATGGTGGAGGCTAGACCAGAGGGATGGGGCCGGAGCACGAACCACACTAAAATGGGAATGGGGGAGGGGTGTAAAAGGCTGGGTAGATGGGAATGTGTAGTTGTGGGATCAAAAGATTGGGATTCCGTGAGGAACGAGGGACAGCAAGAATCAGAGGACTCGAGGTATATACCAGCTGACTGGAAAACAAAAACAAACTACAACAAAACCACTGTCTTTCTGAGAATGGGAAGCTCACTTACCCTGGTGGGTGAATGACTTTAGATTCTTCCATCTTGGGCCCTTAGAATGATTCCAAGGAGAAGAGCCAAGTAAGCAACAAGACCTAAGGATCAGGTGTTCAAGGGGAAAAAAAAGGGCGAAAAATGAACTGCCTTTGTGTCTAAACTACGAGGGCATAGGAGAGCCCCTTGGCTGCTCTCATTCCCCAAAGTGGTCCTAAGTACTACTGCCCAGTCTGCAGTCACACACCACCTTTTCCCAGAAGTCTGTGAGAATCTGCTGCAGATTGGACTTAAGGATCAGCCTGAAGCTTTCCTTTTGCAAGCTGGTCCTCCCATTCCCAAACAGTAACTCAACTTGAGCTTAGCTAGTGTTGTCCTGAGGGCTGCTAAGGCCCTCTTCCGTCTGTGATCTAAATTCAAAGGACTTGGGGAGTCTCTGGAACTTCCTTATGAACTAGTTCCTATTAAATGTGAGAGGGCATCTTGCATACGTAAGCAATAAGTGTTTTATAATAAACGGTTCATGAAACGACCGAATTAATAAAAGGATTATGTTAAAGGCGCTTCAGGTGTTTAACGCAGCCGAACACGCCAGCATCGTCTTAGTCTCTTAATGAGCAATCCGAGCCTGAGTGCCATATCCTATTTGTTAATTAATGTCTATTAGAAGCAAAAGAAGAAAACAGACCTATGGTTTCCTGGTTGTCTTTTGTCTCTGGGCTAAGAAAGTACATTATAAAGACAAACTTTCTGGATTTTGCTTTGCATTAAACATCCATCAAATATACTCTTTCAGTATGGGTGTTAAAGGTTGATACGCACACAGACTACACACGTGTACCTCTTTGCTCCTTCCTTTCTCCCTCGTGTTTCAGATCTAGCCCAGCCTGTGAAGGTCTTGCAGTCTGATATTATTCATCACCTTATCATTAATGAAAGCAAGGCTTGTGCGAGGTTCTCACGGAGGGAGCAAGGTAGATTTGAGCTCTGATCAGTGTGGTAACCCAAATATTAAGAGAAATACTCCAAAGTCATGAAGATAAATGATCTTGGATAAAATCAAGCAGTCTATGGAAGCCAGAAGTCAGATCAGGTCAGCTCTCTCGAAGATGAGAGAACTTAAGATTTCATTTCTAAAGACACTGACCAATAGGAAGACCACTGGGGCTGTCACCGATAACACGATTGGCCCAGTAGATTTGGCTACATTTGTTGTGTCTGGTTCAAACCAGCCTCACAGCCTATCTGTGGTTTTGAGAACCCTCATCTCTTGGCATAAAGCGAATCTGTTGGAGAAAGATTGTATGATTTGTTTACTTGTAATGACGCTTGACCGTGCGTCTCCAGGGGCTTTTAAAAAGACACATGTGTCAACTCGCAGATTTGTCCCCATGAATGAAACCACAAACAAATCCTCTCCTGTCTCCCTTCCCCCGTCCTCCCTCTCTTCTCCCGTGGCCATCTGTGCCTTGTCTCTGCTGCCAGCCCCTCTTCAAGTGGCTTATCTTTGAGTGAATTCAGAAACTTCAAATTATAAAGGACACCCAGATAATTGGCCCGGTCTCCAAACTCTCTGTCCCCTGTACAGCTGCCAGATTCCTTCTTAATGAATACATCCACTGACAGAGGGATCTCGAGCTTGCCCATATCCGTGAGAAAACGAGCCCCCTGCTCCGCAACAGCTTGCCGCACAGGGGGAGCGATGGCAGCCATTGCACAGGTTTCCTTTGACTGTAGTTTTCTCTTCCCATAAACGATACTTTGAGAGTACAGTTAAGGGGTGATTAGTTTTCTATTTCATGCTTGGCCTGTGTGTGAAGATAACACAAGCTGTCACCGCAGATCAGCAGCACAACACGCTGTATTTGGTTCATGTGAGCGTTTAATATTTGGCTCGATTAAAAATTAACCGATTAAAGTCCGTGTCATTGGAATCTGAAAATGCCTCTTGTTAGGAATTTTTCAAGGACATGACCAACGAGTAAGTTAGTGGTTTAAAGACATGGAAAATGTGTGTGTGGGGGGGGGTTGTATTATGAGCGGAGACATTTGACTTTGCCTTAAAACCTGCTTGGTTTCTACCTGTTTGGTAGAATAAAATGTTGGAAAGAAGGGCCCTGCTTGTCACTGTTAAAGACTCGCTTGAATTTTTGCATTTGGCATTAAATGAACAATATTTTTAATTGGCCATACATTTACTGAACAGAGACCAATACGTCAACTATTAATTTATATGACTTTTTCACATCCTGTATTAATTATGTTTGTATACTATTGGCAGTGGCACCTGACAGAAATGACACATGGAGGAAGAGTTTTGGGGGGGCTCATGGTTTTAGAGGGTTCAGCTTGTGGTTGCTTGGTCCCAGTTGCTTGGGCAGAGCATCATGGTGTGGCGAGCGTGTGCTGGATGATATGGTTGGTAGATAGGGAAGCAGGGATGAGATACCCTCAAGAGACGACCCTCATTATCCACTTCCTCTAACTCAGGCTCGATGGGAAGTTTCCAAATAGAGACCAGGCATTTAAAATGGGCTGAAGAGATTGCTCTGTGGTTAGAAGCATCGACTTACTCTTCCAGAAAAACTGGGTTTGGTTCCCAGCACCCACACGGTGGCCGACAACCATCTGTAACCCCAGTTCCAGTAAGTCTGATGCATTGTCCTCGCTTCTTTCAGCACCGGGCATGCAAGTGGTGCACAGACATGCGTGCAGGCAAGACATTCATACACACACTAAAGTATAAGTGAGCCCATGGTAGCATTTCACATTCGGAGGATAACACACGTCTATAGACCAGGTCCTGGTACAAGACGCTCTGACTTCCAGCCCAGTTGTAGGGATCCGGAACCAAGAGGGCAGATAACATGCCTTGAGCTGTAGGAGCAGAGTACAGGGACAGCAGAGCCACTTGTTAGTCCGGGAGGGTATTCCCAGGGAGTAGACAGAAGCCTGGAGGAGGAACAGAGCTAGCCTAATGAAGAGGGAAATGTGCGACCAGCTGACACAGGCTGTAGGGACTGAGGAGTTCAGCCTGGCTGGAGCAGAGAACACAAGACAGTGAGATCAGGGAGAGGATGTTAGTACCATGCCACCTGCAAGTTCCCCACAGGCCCATCTGTGGGGACTGAGAAGACCCACCTAGGGAACGGCAGCGCGGACGCCGGAAATGGACCGTCTTGTGTCAGGAGTTGGGGTGGGGTGCAGAGGTTGTTCAGGAAGACGTGGTAATGGGCTGGATTGCTCCCGGGTCACATACTCTCTTCTCAACTCAGAGATCTCCTTCTTCCACTAGTAGTTGTTCTAGTTTCTGCCTCCTCCTCGTTCCACGTTCTCTTAAAGTGACACTATCTGGTTGGAGACTTTCTATGGCTAGAACTCACGACGGAATAAACCTTCTTAATATTTGTTTACTTATTGATTTACGTTTTGGTTTTGCCAGACAGGGTTTCTCTGTTGTACCTCTGGCTGTCCTAGAACTCACTCTGTAGACCAGGCTGGCCTCGAACTCACAGAGATCCACCTGCCTCTGCCTCCCGAGTGCTGGGATGAAAGGCGTGCGCCACCACCGCCCAGCTAGAATAAACCTTTTTAAAGATCAGTTAGTAAAGATTTCCTTGAAGAAGATGCAGTTATGAAAGGCAGCTGTCATCGCATTTCCCTTCAGGTGAAAACAAAGACCAAAACTATTCCGCTGACTCCCCGCGTGTAGGCCCTAAGAAAGGCAGGCGCTACCGTCTGCCTTCTCGATTTCCCGGCCCACACTTCCACGTTTACTTCCAGAGAAGAAACCTTTCCAGCAGTGTTTCAGGACCAGAAAGCTAAGGAGGTTGTTCTCTTGGAATCCATAGATCCACCCACCATCCTAGGGCATCGGATTGCTCTGTAGGAATTTGATCAGACCTATTTAATTTTGAAAATGTGTATCCTCTACTGCTTTCTATTGAAAAAAATTACAAAAAATTAAAATGTGGCTCAATGATACAATGTGAGCCTAACCTGTGATTGGTTCCTTAAGACCAAACATGCACACACACACAGAGACACACAGACACACACACTCACACACACATACACAGATACTCAAAGACACACACGCAGATACACAGGCATAGACACACACACACATATACACTCACACGCACAGACACACACACACATACACATACACACATATACAGACACACACAGAAACACAGACACACACAGACCCACACACAGGCACACACACTCACACAAACATACACATATATACACACACTCACACTCACAGACACACACACACACACACACACACACACACACTAATAAAATTCAGTCTCTTGCTTTCTGGCTATTTCCTCTCCTTTGGTTCTGTGTTTGTAAAGTATTTTTTGTACTTGCTTCAGAGGGCAATCTGAGTATTTCCAATTTGATGTCCATACATGAGCTCAAGACCCTGTGGGGACTATGAGCCAGGTGGTCTTGGTCATATAGCTCCTAGCAGAACAGTCCCAGAGGACTAATTGGAGACTTCTGTAACACCCCATGATACCATTCTATAAACCACCTACTCACCCTTCCAACAGAGAGAGTAAAACCCGGTGATTACCGCAGACATGGCCCTTGGTTATCACTACTTAGCCAGCAATTGTATTTGTTATTTACTTTTAAAAGTGGACTCCTCCCTAGGTAAACAGTGAAATATGGGCAAGCAGTCATTCAATTATATAAAGAGAGACGGTGATGCTTTCATCCTCAGGGTCTCACCAGAGTGCTAAAGGGCACACTGATCCTATTTCATTGATTATCAAGCATTTATGGGTTTAGTGCAGGGCAGGAGTGTTTCCCCAGCAGCCTGTGAGTCTATCCAGAGCGTGGTAAAAAAATCTTACTGTGGGGCATGGTAGCTCACGTCTGCAATTCCAGCACTCACGAGGCTGGAGGATTGCTGGTAGTTCAAGGCCACCCTGAACTTTAGTCCTAGTACTTGAGAGAAACAGAGGCAGGCAGGTCTCTTTTGATTTGAGGCCAGCCTGGTCTGCCTGCATAGCCTGGTCTACAGAGTTCCAGGACGGTCAGAGTCGCACAGTGAGACCTTGCCTCCGACCACAACAGAGCAAAACGCACTGTGCACCAGGCACCATTCCAGGAGACTGGAGCTGAAACCGAAAACATGCCCGGGGTGTCAAGAACTCTTTCTCCTGTGCCCCCTTGACTCCCGCAGTGTGGGGGTCGAAGCGGCGGGCAAATGGATAACCAGTGGAGTAACGGGACTGCTGCCGGGTAGGGAAGGTTGTGTGAAGCTGGTGCTGATGAGGCGGGGTGAACTTGGGTATCCTGGAGCATCACTGCAGTTCACCCAGCAGAGATGGCGGCCTTAGATCATTACCCAGTCCCAATTTACTGTCAGTCTGAAGTCAGATACTGCGAAACGTTAATCGAAGAGAGCTACTCTTTTTGGATTGCATGCCCGAAGCACCTTATGAATCTGTGGTTCGTCTCTCCTCTTTCTATTTATTGCATGCAGCACTGGCCATTGGCCTGGGCAATAAGAATCAGGAAAGAAGGAAGGAAGGAAGGAGGGAGGGAGGGAGGGAGAGAAGGAAGGAGGGAAGAGGAAGGAAACCAGTATTTATTGAACCCCCCGTAAGTACAAGGCCCCAGATTTAACCTCAGTAACCTCCTAAGAGTGACTTCTACTGAGATGCAAGACTAGGTCTTAACACTCAGGCAACTCCAGATAATTAATGTCCTCTAGAACGAAAAGCAAAGTTTAAACATTGAAAACAGAGACCCACTAAAATGACACATCGATTCTTGTGGGGGTGTTGTTTTTGTTTTGTTTTGCTTAAGAAGCCACTTAGTCATCTGTTTTTCCATAACAAGGAGGTGAAATCTTTCTCCCATTTGGGTTCTAAGCAGTCTTTCATAGCTAAGAAGAAAAAGAAAATGAAGCTTTAAAAGAGTCTTTTCTGTCTCTTTCTTCTCTGGTTCCAGTATCTGAGTAGCTTTTGGAAAAATGAGAGGTTACCATTGCTTTGTCCGGAGCCACACACCTGACTGTTGTGCATATGCGGAACAACATCCCCACCCAACCCCCAGTGCTGTCCTTGATCCAGGCGGTGACTTCACCGGCAAATTGTAACCTGTCTAACGCCTTTAATAAAAAGGTGGGAGAGTCTGTGGCTCCAAATCCACTATGCTCCTGACTCCTCCGACGTTCTTATTTTAGGCATGACCTTCATGTGTTTTTTCCCTTTTTTCCAGAGATGGAATGACATGTCTCTCAGCTTTACAAGATGATCATGTATCTCTTTTTAGAGTTAGCTATAAATTTTGTTCGACTTAGGAACAAACCCAAGATGGTGTTTCCACGCCTGCCTTTTCATTTGGCTGTTTCGGCCCCAGAACGGGACAGTGTTTCCATAATGACTCTTGAACAGGATGCAGTGTGTTGACTTGCAGGGCTAAGGCAGCTCCAGTGTGGGCCAGGAAACTCCTTTCTACAAAGAAATGTAGACACCAAATTCTGACCAGAGAGGACATTCTTCCTACTTCCTTGCTGAATGTCTTTGCTGTCGTTTGCTTTGTTTGAGACTGGTACCTAATTCTTGACTCGTCTGGAGCTAGTCATGTAGACCAGGCCTCAAGCTTGTGGAGATCTTCCTGCCACTGCCTCCCTGGTCCTGGGACTAAAGGTGTGGACCCGGCCACTTGTCTCTTTTCTTTTCTACTTTTCTATTAATTGATATATTTCTTCGTTGCTGAGCGCAGATAAGTCGGATATTTAGATGACTTCAAGTTCGCGTGCAGAGTGTAAAACTCAAGAGTCAAGAAGGGGGGAAAAAAAGAGAAAAGAATCACATGTATGAAGGTTTATAGTAAAGCATAGATAAATACAAAATTAAATGTTTTTCCCAATGGTATTTCATAAGAAGAAGAAGGAGAAGAAGAAGAAGAAGAAGAAGAAGAAGAAGAAGAAGAAGAAGAAGAAGAAGAAGAAGAAGAAGAAGAAGAAGAAGAAAGGAAGAGAAATTGTTATTCAGGCCCAGGGAAAATAGTAACCTTTCATTAGGCAAGACAGAGTTCAACATGAGGCTCTCCTCCAGTGCCCAACCTCGGTGGCAGTTGACTGAACAAGCCACCAACTGTTTACTCTCATTTATTGACCATCCTGCCTTTTAAAAGTTGTCCAGCAGAGCCAACAGTGCTTGATTTATAAGGAACCACCCAGCAGTGTATATTGAAAAGCCTGCTGTGTGTTTTTAAAGCCCTTAACATCACAGTGAACCCACCCTCAGCGCCTGGGTTCTTCTAGGAGCCTCTGTGTCCCAAGTGCTGCTTTCAGAACAGGGGAAGGGTTGGGCTTCTGTGTGAAAGGGAGAAAGCCCTGTCCCTTAGATCTCAGTTGTCTCTGGGCCCTGGATCCCTGATGTCCCCGAGGAGCGGCCTTGTCTCTATGAGACTTTCACAACTGTAAACACACTGATGTCGTCTTCCTAGATCTCTGCTTGACCATGGCCATTACACACGGTTGCAGTCCTGCAGCGAAGGCTTGCTAACATTTACATCCGGAGCTCCTAAGGGCTCGGTTACCGTTTCCTAGCCAACTTGCTAAGAAACAGGTGTGTGTGTGTGTATCAGGATACACATCGCGTTTACCGATTTTACCAGTCTTTGTTGATTTGAGACAGGTTTTCACTCTGTACCTTGGGCTGCTCTAGGACGCACTTTGTATCTGAGGCTGTGCCGGAGGTAGGCAGATCCTCCTGTCTTCACCTCTTCAGTTCTGGGGTTACAGGCATGACTCACCATGCCTGGCTAAAAATCATAGTCTGTTTTTGTGTTCTTTGGTATTGGACCAGAGGCTCCGAGGACACTAAGTGTCCTGGTTACTATTCTATTACTATTACTGAGCAGAGACATCATGACCACAGCAACTCTTACAACAGAAATAATTTAGTTGAGAGCTTGCTTCTAGCTCCAGAAGGTTAGTCCATTATCATCAGGGCAGGGAATGTGGTGGTAGGCAGACAGCCATGGTGCTGGAGCAGTAGCTGAGGCTCACATCTAAATCCACAGGCAGAGAGAGAGAGAGAGAGAGAGAGAGAGAGAGAGAGAGAGAGAGAGAGAGAGAACCACTGGGCCTGGCTTGAACCTTTTAAACCTCAAAGCCCACCTCCAGTGACATACCTCCCCCACCAAGGCCACACCCCTTATCCTCCTAATCTTTCTCAACAGTTCCACTCCCCGGTGATTAATGAGCCTATGTGGGGGCATCTATTTTATTCAAACCACCACACTGAGCATTCACTCGACCACTGAGCTATATCTCCAGCTCGTATTAACAATATTTTATTTTTCAGTGCTGTGAAGTTGTCACCCATTATCCATCACTAGAACCCTTGGGATCCCCCAAATAAAACTCTGCTCCCATCAAATAGCAATCCTGATTTCCCTCCTTCCCTTTCGGGGGAGCCCCTCTTCTGCTTTTCTCTTCCAGCTACCATGTGGGAATGGAATCACACAATGTTTGTCCCCCTGTATCCAACGTATTTTGCTTATCCGTGCTGAAGTCTATCCGAATGCCGGTCCTTTTCAAGGCAGAATAGTATTTTAGCCAATTTGCATTTAAAAGACATTTTCTCATAAGATTGAGTATTGATTTTTTTCCCCCCAATCAGGCAATCATGGCAGCACACACATTGAACTAAAACCGAGTTAAATATCAGAGGCCTGAAAAGCATGAGGACGATTGTTTTAGGATCTGACGGTGTCTTTCTTGTCAGCGTGGCCAACTGTCTATCAGAAACGACTAAAGAGGGAAGGCTATTTGTTTGTCAGGTTCAGAAAATTCAGTTCCTTGTTCCTGACTCCACCGGCTCTGGGCTGGTGATGAGGCAGAGCGTCATGGCCGCAGGGGAGAAGCTATTCGCCTTGTGACAGGAAGCAGAATAGAAACAGGAAGAGGCTGTGGCAAGATATCCTTCCAAAGACCCACATTCAATGACCTACTTCCTTCAGCCAAACCCAGCCTTTCACTACCTTCCAATAGTCCTCAGAGCTTGAACCCATCTGTGGATGGAAACACCAATGAGGGCCAAGCCCTCATGCTATGATGGTCTGTGGAAATGCTGCAGGCGTGCGTCAATACCTTTCCGGGCACTTCTCAATCTAGGCAAGTTGTCAATCAAGACTCTTCACTGTGCTGTGAAGAGCAGCCTGGGAGCTGAACACGGTCTTTACAGCTCTCTGTGAGGGGCAGACGTGAGGGTCTCAGGGGTCCTTTTTCATCACCCACCGAGTCAGCACGGTGCTATCTGGACAAGGGAAGCTCTCACAGCGACAGCTGGGGAATCCAGGAGAAGTGGGGGTCGTGGTTTACTGAAACATCTCCCTTCTAAATGGTTCACATTTTTCGAAAGTTTAGGCTTCAGCCATCTGAAAAACTCACTTATGTGAAGTGATTCTTCCCAAGTCACCGTGAAAGCCACAGTAGGGTTTAAGGCAGAGTGTGCCGACCTGACTTCTCTCTCTTTTCCTGCCTCACTTTTGAGAGTGGAGAGTTAAGTAAGCACTCTCACGTGGGCACAGAGGTGGTTTTACCAGGGGAGTTTTGGCTTTACCATTGAGTCTAAATCTTTGCCTGTGTATAACGCCGGTAGCACACATCCTCACGGGAGTTGCTGGCATTCTGTGTCAGCAAGAGAGCCCTCGGGAGGCTTCGTCACACAGACTGACCCTTTACCGTCCTTTTGTGCCATAGGGTGTGATGGCTTGTTCATTCCACATTCTCAGTGCCTCCTGAGTTTCTGGACATGATCTTGGCCTGGTTGCGGTGGGGGGCGCTTGCCTATGATGGGAAACAAGCAAGTAGATTACAGTCCCGTGAGCTGCTCCTGAGAGGATATGCAGAGGGGCCATGCGATCAACGTGACCAGAATAAGGTAGAATTGAAATGTCACAAAACTGAACCCAAGGCTGACCCAGTAAAACGGTCGCACCAAGTTAGAGTCTCCCACCACGGGGAAGGAAGCCAGCGGTGGCTTTTAGCTGGACAGTAAGGGAGCCAGCAGAAACTTCGCTGGGGACAGTATTGCTGGCTTCACTGTTTTAATGGCAGAGGGAAGCAGGAAGGACAGACAAGAGGGACAAACGTCCAGACTCAGGTGATGAACAGCTTCACAAATCTCGGGAAGTACGAACAGCAATGACAAGCAGCCTGACAGGTGCTTCCAAGCTGCACCGCAGAAGGCTCTGCACGACAGTTGAAGGGGCTGGACGTGCCTGATCCGCACTGAGCGTACGCATTTAGGACAAGGCACACTTATAGTAGATGCCTAACACTGACGGACAGGACAGCAGGCTGCGCGGACATCGCAGGTCATTCCACGCGGGGTGTCGCAGGGACACCCCGGCTGCCTGTGTGACAGTGGCAGAGCAGTTCTTGTGGTGAGTTACAAGTCATCCGTCCCTGTTACTGCATTTCTTTCTTGCAACCATCAAGGGAGGTTGGAGTGGTGCGCGTATCTGCCTTGCCCGTGGCGGCGGCGGCGGCGCCGAGGCTCAGAGAGGCAACTGATGGCAGCCATCGTAGGGTGAAGCTGGGTTTGAACTTAGCCGGCATCAGACTAACTGGTGTTCCTGAAGACAGAGTTTCCAGAAATCTTCTTCTCCCAAGGCCCCAGATGTGATGACTCGGGGTAAACCCGAGCAGCCGCGGGCTGGCGAGAGGCTTGTTTAGGGCGCCATTTATCTCACTTAGACAGAGCACGTGGGATGACCTTAGCAGAAATAGCAATGGCAGTGATAACAGCACCACAGCCTTTTCCCTAGCACAAGAAACCAGTTTTGTAATGACAACGGAATTTCCCTGCAGAACAGCCTTCGAGAGAAACGGGCGGACAAGGTTAAAACATAAAATAGTGTCCGATGGTGTTCTGTCCTCTCTTCTACTCTCGGCCTCGCGTGACTGCCTTTGCTCAGCTGTCAAGCGGCGTGTCTCTTCCTTCGATGCACGTGTCCCGTGCTCCGAAGGAAGAGATGTGGGTTTGGAGGCCATTAGTTGGGTGGTACCTTGAATTTGTACCTCAGTATGCCTAGCAAAGAGTGGGAAGTGTCTTTTGGGGTAAATGTTGCCTTGAGGGGTGGAAACGCAGGGCTTTATGGACCGAGGGTGTTGAGTTTGGTTTCCCAGGGCTCCAGAGGGAACTCAGGTTCCCTCCTCACCCAGGTGTGTGTGCAGTCATGGATCATTAGAACCCGGACTGAAACCATGTTTTCCTGCCACAGGTCAGAGTCCTGTGAGTAAACTCTTGTCTTCAGCCGCGTTATGTGGCTCTGATCTCCTACTCCTTTACCCAGAGGACGCCATTTCCTTTATGTTGACTCTACTTAGGGTCCTGCCTTGATGGACCACCCTGTTTAATGGTGGTCTAGATCATGGTGGACTAACATCGTAGAGAAAAGAGAGAAGCTTGTGAACCCAGCCAAGCAAGCTCTCTTGGCTCCAAATTTATGCAAACTTGCCTAACTGAATGCAAATGATTTCTCAGTAATTCAGGGCCCAGGGACTCATGCTCATCTGTGTGCAGCAGTACTCCTGGGCTTTTTGGTGCAGTTGCTTTAGAGACAGGGGGCATATATACACTGAAGCAGGCTAAAGAAGGCTGGGGGGGGGGACCTGGCTTCCTCCATCAGCAGATGGTGTGCCTGGGATTGCATCCTGGAGCAGCAGCCTTCCTGTCAAGTGGCCACAGGCATGACTTACACGTCTGGGGGACAGGAGGCGGTCAGCACAAACTAATGCGTTTTCGAGGTCCTTTATTTTGGCTCCTACCCCCAAAACGTTTCATGTCACAGTGCGTATCATGCATTCATCACACATGTGTTCATTATCTGTCTGCCACAGGCACTGCAGTAGGCGTTGAAGAGGAATCAGTGAAGGGGTGGCGCTCTGTAGCCCCTTCGCTGACCAACATGATAGCTGGCCCCTGTGAGTGTTGGGTGTGTGAATGTGGTGAGCCCCGTTTCAGGCGCGCTGAGAGTATAACTCGTGCGCCCAGTTTCAAAGACTCTTGGTATCGACGAATGAAGTCAGAAATGTTTCTCCAGTAGTTTTATATTAGCTACATTTTAAAAGGACGATATTTTGGACATATTGGTTTATATATATATATATAATACACACATGTATGCATATATACATACATATATATGTATGTATATAAATACATTCAATATGGCCACCAGGAGGATCAAAACGGTTACGTAGCTCCCCTTGTGTTTCTCCTGGGCAGCACGGGCAGAGGGCGCTAGCATCTATCAGTACGAGACGTAGCCACCTTTTCATTTTGCTTGGGAATTCTATAGGAAGGTCAGAGAAGACCTTTCTTTTCTCCACAGACGTGGTATAGCTTAGATATTCGGCAGCATCCCGTAAGCCCGCTTCAGAGTATCCGCCTGTCTCTGTTTATCCCGCCGTCTGTCCACGGAAGCAGTCAGGCAGGCTTTACGTCTGCAGAGGAAGATGTAGAGTCGGGGTTATGTGCCAATCTGCAGAACTGGATGGGAGTTGGGAATGGAGTTGCAGCCTTTGGACCTCCATCCCCGTCCGAGGCTGCTGGAGATACACTAAAACGTTTCCGTATGAGACTTTTTATTTCTCTGCTAGAGACCATAGCATACAACCCGTTCAGAAGAGCGTGCAGGTGCACAGCCTCATGACAGAAAGGCGAACTTGTCTACGGTTGGATGACATGACATGTTCATCCAAGGTTGTAGCTGGTGCCCAGTGTCAAGGTACGAGGGTTTTTAGGCCCTTTAGGGAAGATCAAGGTGAAGTAGCAGGTACACTATCACTACTGGCAGGTATCCTCCTCTGTTGGAAATTAGCGATTCTTGCATCCAGTTCTTGGCATTATAAAGGGAGGTCCCGCCTGAGATCCAGTCATCCATGAGATAGGATGGTAAGAGCAAGCTCTCTGGAACTTCAGGGCAATTCATCATAAGTAGGAAGTCAGTTGACACGGGTGGTGGCTTGAACACGGAGAGGCTCAGCTCTGGGGAAGAGAAGGGCTGCCTATCAAGGCAGGTGGATGTGGCTGGAGTATCGGGAGCATCTTCCCAGCCTTACTGGGTTCACGCGGTCGGAACACGTTACAGACTTTCTGTGTCTTTACGGTCCGTTGAGGGAGTTGGCTTGGAGAGTCTCCCGTTGTCATTTTGTGTGAGTACGAATGAGCTAGCAATTACAGTGGGGAGCTTTTGCCTCTTACTGCCCTTGCTTCTGCTGTCGAGAAGAGAGATGTGCGGTTCACGGGACCGTTGGCTTGGATGGTTCGTACCCTGACGGAGTACAAGTGTATATAGAATTACTTTATGGCTATGGTCAAAACATGGCAGTTTGAGGCATAGGAGGTGAAGCCCATTTTTCTGCCTTTCTGTGCTCCCTTTGATCTTATCCGACACTTTGAGTCCTAGTTATTTCTTACCACTTGAATGCTCTAACACAGGGTCTAACCCCGCCCTCTGCACACACACACACACAGAGGTCACAGCTTACTCTTCATCTAAAACTATTTCTTCCACCCTATACTTTCTACAAATTAAAAAGTTTCCCAGCCAGAGATGAATGGCAGGGGAGTCTTGCTACTTCTTCTTCTTAAATGTAATATTTTAATTGCTTTCCCTATGATCAGGGACACAAAAGCCCTTAGATCATAGGGTAGCTTGTGTTGTAGAGAGAGTTGTCTCGGGGGCGCGTTCCCTCCTCTGCCTCATTATACTTTGCTCAGCGCTGAGAAACCTGGCACGCATTCTGTTGGAATGGAGAGATTGGCAGAGCCGCCCTAGACAACAGCACCGCAAAGCACTGTGGCAGAAGGTTTGGTCTACATACCGAGGCAGCCGGAGTATTAATTGCATTCTGTGATCACAGAAAAGGCGCTGAATTATGCTCCTCGTGTTTTAAGAATGGCAGGTGTTTGCTTCGCCGTCTCTGTACACACTCCATCACGTGGAGCGGAGAAGCCAGAGTTCACAAAAAAGAAATAAATAAACGAAAAGCATCTAAGTGACAATCTCTGCTAGTCAGCTACCTCTTTAAAAGGATCTAAAGATGTAGCAGTACGCTCCCCCCCCCCCCCGCCGCCCCCCAATTTAGGGAAGGAGAAAGGAAAGATAGAAATCATTGCTTTTACAAGCAGCCTTAATACAGAAAGAGAGAAAGGTAGAACTGTCACAGCCTCTCTTTAGGCTGTCCTAAGCTCAAATCTCTCCAACCTTTGTTCTCACACTAACAACAGCAACCCAACCACCCACCCAACCAACCAACCAACCAACCAGCCAACCAACGCCCACCCCACCAACTCTTGGGGCTTCAAACCTTTTATACCCTGAGTCAAAAGTTCCCATAAACCCATGCAGCACGGGATCCCAAAGACAAGCTACAAGTGCCAGAACAACTGCACCCAACCAAATGTCAGCCACCTGCACCAAGCATTCCAATCCCAGCTCGTAAACAACTCTCCCACAGCTGGGGTGGGAACGGGAACCTCTAGTGACTCCTCAGTTAAACCAAAAAGCTTCTTTTCCAAGTGTTCCTCTACCTAAAGACGAATCCTTTCATGCCCGGAGCCTGGAAAGATCAGAAGCAGGGTAAGGAAGCGTTTCTAGAAACGTCCATCGTCTGATTAAGGCATATTCCATTGAGCAATCCGATTCCGGGTTTGCAGTTAAGTTTCAAGTTGCCCGCTCTCCTTTGCTCTCCTTCCCTTTTGTGTTAGAGTGTTAGAATTGGTTCTTTGGATCCTACATGTTTGCTTCTTGCGTGGCCTCTGAACAGAAACACCTCTCAAGTGACCAGGGAATCCCGGAGTCTTTATGTTGCCTTTCTCTGAAGAATGCACATAGGAATGTGCACTCTCCACAAACTACAGTCATGTGTACGCCTCCTGTATGCACTTGAGTACACCTCATGGCCGCCCCTTTCATCGCTGTTCACCCATAGAGGGTGGGCCCTAGAGGATTCTACGCAATTACTTGAGTTGCTTGGGAGAGTAGATGAGGCAGGTGTCAGCCTCCGTGTGGGGGATTTTCCTACCCTGAATGGTGTTATTCTGGGCAGCACCCCACCCTGTCTTCGTAAGGCTGAAAAAAAGAGAAGCGTTGCTGTTGACGGCGTTCAGGGTTAGGGCTGCGTACATTTTGGTTTAAGATGTTGAATGGCTTCGAGGGTAATTCATTCTGGACAGGGTGTTCCCTGCTGCGGGAGGGTTTGGACTTGATATTAGACCTCCTTCCCCATCGCTGTTGTTTTGGGGTGCAGAAATGTTGCTCCGAGACTCTGGCTGGTTGTGCTGAGTGAGGGCTGACTGTGTGCCTAGCTTGTGCATCGCAGGAGTGTTTGGCCCAGCGTGTCTCTTCTGGATCGCCCTATCGGAGCACGTCCTCCAGAAGGAGAGGTCAGGGCTGCCAGGTTCTTGGGCTGAAAACCAGCTGAGATGTCTTGTTCTCCACAGCAGGAGGAATGCCCAGGTGCTTACCCTGTCCGGGGAGCCCTAACTTCCTCCCTTGACGCTGGGAGTCTGGGGATGCTTTGGTTAGAGAACTCTGTGCAGCAGTCCGCTTTGTGACAGCCCCACTCCCGTGTCTGTTGCACCCGCAGACTTCAGGTGAGATGCTACGTCTCTCCTCCACGTTGGAGCTCTCACAGCTGAAGCACTGTCCGTACAAGACGTGGGTGAAATGGCTCTGTAGCTGATTCTCTCAGAGACGGTTTCACACACACCCAGTCGGCGTCACACACTACCACTTCCCTTCCATGTGGAAGCCCATCTTCCTCTGTTACCACATGCAATGCCTGATCTAACCTGCTCAGAAGGGAAGCTTTCCTGACAGTGTTTTGATTTTGATATTTACCTTAATCTGCTAAGTTGAGAGTCTTCATTACCAAAATGATTGTATATTTCACCATCCAGAATGGAACTTCTGAGCCCAACACTGCTAAGAAGTTTCTAGCTTCTTAGAAATTGGAAAATTCCTTTCTAAGCAAATGTCCATTTCCCTAAGCTGTAGTAGTTACAGCTGCTGCTGGGGCCGCAGCATTTTTGATACATGGAAACCCTGCCAGATCTCAGCACAGGGAACCACCATCCTGGCCAGTGTCAGACTGGACAGTGGAACCCCAAGCATTTGAGTTCAGGTGTTATTTATTGATCCAGAACTCCTTAGGTGCTCTACTGATACCACGTGCAGATCCTTAACCAATGAATCAACCCCCACAGAAAACTAACACCTGCAAACAATACAGTACGCCCTAGACCTAGGCTAGTCCCTCACCCAACAGTGCATAAAACAATTTCAAACATAACTAAAAATAAACTCCCCCAACACTAAGCTATCTTTTTTAAAGTATTATTTTTAATTATGCGTATTGTACGTCCCTACTTGTGGGTGTGCGTATGTGAGTGCAGGTGTCCATGGAGGCTAGAGGCGTGGGATGCCCCCGGAGCTGGGGTTACAGGGAGTTGTGAGCCACTTGGTGTGGGTGCTCGGAATGGAACTTGTGTCCTACGTGAGATTCATACTCTTAACTGAGCTGAGCCATCTCCCCAGCCTGCCCACCAGCCATCTCCTAAGATGGCTTTGACCTCAAGAAAAGGCACAGCTAGATGCTGGTCCTGTCTCCACCTTTCTGACACAAGAAAGGAATGCATCCAACATATTCTTTCAACAGACTTCTCCATTTTATCGAGAAAAACAAAACCAACAAGACCCCAGCGAATACTCGCAGGTACCCGAGGACCTTGCTTGGCGGTGTGACAAGGAGCCAGTTTGAACCGGACTAACTAATTCCACTTTGCTCTGCCTCTGCTCTGTTGGGCACATTCCTGGGCATATTTTGAGATTGGATTAGAGCTTCTTGCATTAAATAGCAAACTCCCAGCGACAGCTCTGCTGGTTAACTTCGTCCCCGTGACACCAAGGGCAGCTCTGTGGATCAGTGGATGCCTGGCGACTCCTGGTTCCCAGCGCTTGATGGCGTTGTCTTGGAGAGCAAAAGGCCTCCATGAGTGAGGGCAGATAATCAAGTAGGCTGATAGTCTCATGTCCTATAAATCGGCAAGAAGACTGGTAACGTCTTGGAAAAGAAAAATAGGGGCTTAAAAAAAAATTGTTGTTGTTTGCACTTTCAACAGTGAATTTCAATCACACACACACACACACACACACACACACACACACACACACACCAGTCAAAAGAATAATCTGTCCTGGGACCACTTTAGAAATTTACTGATAGTCAAGAGTGGAGACCTAGCATTGCCTGCATGTCCAAGGAGAAGAAAATCAGCTTCCTCTTGCTAAGGAACTCTTGTGAAAACCGTACCCCGCCCCCCGCCTTTTTAAAAATTTTTTTATTTTTTGCACTTTTCAATTGAAGCTAAATTAGGCCACAGGAAAAGGACCGTGCACCTTCGAAGAGCCGGTGGGTCTGGCTGTGTTCTTTCTATTCGTGGCCAGCATCTGTGCGTGCTGGGTGCAAACGTGAAACTTTTGTTCCATGCGAAGGTGGGAAGGTTTGGCGTGGAGAAGACCTCTCCGCTGTGGAGAAGTTTGCAGATGTGAGGAGCTTTAGCTACACCTCAGAGGCGATTGACATGTGTCTGTAAGGAGCCGGGCAAGGAGCGGGTGGGTCAGGACGGCGGGCCGTCTCTGCTCTTGTTTGTGTGTCTGTGCAGACATAGGTCACTCTTTTTCTTTTCCGTTGCCTTCCGTGAAATAGAGGGTCACCTTGAGACGCTCCGTTGTTTCTCTCTGTTCAGTGATGTGTGACCTGGGTTTAGGAGAGCAGAGCTGTGTGCAGCAGGCTGTGTTCCCTGCTGCCATGACTCTGGCTCGCTCACATGAATTTCCCACAGTGGGCTTGGCTCTTTCCCACACCATATTGCCGCCACCGGCCGCGTCGTGAGTGAGCCGAGGCAGAGCTTCAGGAATTCTCTCTTGCTATAATAATAATAATGATGATAATCATCCGGGAATGCGATTCATCTCCTTCGTATTTGGAAATGTGTACTATTGTTATCTGTTATTATTAGGAGGGAGGGGAGAACACGAGGTGGAGGGTGGCGTTCTGCACCTGGCGTGCATACAGAGTCGGATGAAAATGCTGTGGATTCGGTTTTCTCTTCCTCCCGACACATGGGTCCTGGGGACTGAAATCAGGCGGTCAAGACCGCTCAGCATCGAGGGTGTCTATCTACCGAGCCAGCTGGCTGGCCCCATCATTTGCTTTTATATACATCGGATAAATGATTTAGATGTTTCCTGCAGAGTGTTTGCTGGGGCTGGTCCTCCTACTCCCCACATTCTCATTTCTGACTCTCTGATGAACGGCCTCCTCCATGTCCATGGCTGCAACCAGTGTTCCCTACGTGCAGCTGAGTCTGCAGAGTCCGGCTCACGCACTTTCCCGGTGACTCTTTGTATCCGGAGCAGCTCTGGTTGGCAACCGAAATTAAATGTGTTATTGGCATCTTCTGTTCAGCACCAAACTCACCTTTGCGCCCCCTACCCCTACCCCTACCCCTACCCCGGAAACCTGAACTCGGAACCTTCTGTGTGCCACACACCCCCCCCCACCCCCCACCCCCCCCCCCCCCGCAAAATGGTTCTTGGACTCAGCACCTTCTCTCTATGTCACTGCCTTTGCCCTGATCTCCCGGGCTCAACGCTGGCCCCCGCATTTCTCCAGCTGGGGTCAGGAGGCTCCACTGTCCCTTGATGCTCTTCTGCACCAGCTCCTCCCTCCCTGTCCCGATACAACCACCAGTCCTGGCACATGCTTGGGTCCCCGTCGGCCCTGTCCAGCGTCTCCTGACTCCAGTTTATCTTCAGCAGATTTGTTTAAAATTCTCCCCTGATTTTTTTTTTAAAGCTCTATCTCTCCTACAAGGTCACATCTCTATTACCTGAAGTGTGCTGTGCAGTGTGTAGTGTATGTAGTGTGTAGTGTGTAGTGTGTAGTGTGTGTGGTGTGTGCTGTGCAGTGTGCTGCTCAAGCCTGCCTCCTGCCTTTTATTTCAACACTCCTGAATGGGGCTGGCACCCCTCCCCACCACCCTGAGCCAGAGAGCCCTTTCCTGAACCAGCCCTGTCACCTGTACTGAGAACTGCCCCCCCCCCACCTTCTCCTTTTATATCCCAGAGCATTCTGCTTTCGTCCAGACGCTCTAAATTTCCCCAACCCTTCTGACCTCCCGGAGGAGAACACAGGAGCAGCCTCACAAATCTTTTCCTCAGGGGTTTCCAGCCTTTTTATGTCACCCTGCCAAGCGTGGTCACACGCTGAGGGACGGATGCAAACGCTTGCTATACTTTCCCTCTTACCTCTCCTGGGTGTGGAAGTCTTGCAGGCTGTGTCTTGTGTGATTGGGTAACTATAGTCATGCTTAAAATACACATCTCGGACACTCGGTGCTCAGGGGCGTTTGTAGAGTGAAGCGTGGTGGCCGCCAACCTTTGCTTTAAGTTCCCTGTTCCCTAGTTTCTTCCTTTTTCCTCCCTCCCTCCCTCCTCTGCAGTTGTAGGTTATGAGCCCACATATGTCTTGCTCTCTGCTAAGCGTGTGCTAAGCGTGTGAATTCTTCAGTTCGCATGCTGACTAACAAGTGCATGGGTTCTTCTTTCTTAATCATCTCAAGACCTACCATGTTTTCCACGCACCCTGCTCAGCTCTCGATGCTGTCTGGGTCGTATCTCTCGCATATATCTGCGATTAAACTTTGCTTCCAAAACATTGTGTCTTCTTGGTAGTTTGAGGTTCTAGTTCATGTGTATATCCCAGTGAGTGCCCCTTGAAGATACTGAAAATTGTACTCTCTTTTTGGGTCCGTGACTGCTAAAATGCTAATTTTTTCCAAGTTTCTCTGAAATATCAACAGTCTCCTGATTTCAATCCAAACTACAACGTGGAAACGTTTGTTAACGGTCAGCAAATCTATGTCTGTATTCCTTTAACGATGTATACCAGACTATAAAATAAAATCACAGAACAGAACAGCGGTGGGTTGTTAACCGACATCAGTAAGAATGGGAAACGTCCATTCTTACTTCCAAAGTCACTTCCAAAGTTTGGTTTTTAGTATTATTGACAAGCAAGAAAAAGTTGCTTTTTTGTTTTTTGTATAGATTCAGGAAAACTGGTGGAGTCTATGGCAAGTGCATTAATGGAGAACGTGCCAGTCTTTCCTGGCTCAGTATCCTTCTCCACATCATCTCTGTGATTTTGGATGAGACAGTCAGTGCAGGACAATCCCGTGTGCCACCCCCCTGAAGGGCCCTGCAGTCACCCCTCTGGTCGCCAAAGCTCCAGTGAGCCCACTCTGTGGAAAGATACTGCTGACAGTGCCAAAACCCAACAATTTTGTTTTCGAATTCCTCAAAACTAAAATAAGAAATCTTGGTGACATCAATGTTCCAGATTCAAAATATCCAGAAGTGAACTCATCAACTTCCTGTTCAAGCCCGCTCCTCCTCGTCTGTCTGTCTGGCTGATGATATCATCTTCCAGCGGGACAAAGCCCAAGCCCTTAAAGGTTTTCCACTGTCTTCTCCCTGCCAGATGGAGCTCTCCTGGATAAACTGTGTGGTCCTGTCTGAGGTGGAGCATCTGGAGACGCAGTCCTTCATCCTCCCTCCTTGTCTAAATCCCATCTCTGAAATCTCCCAGCTCTGTCCTGTTTCTTACTGTTCTCTAATTCTGTTATGGCACCAACTCCTCATTTGTCCCTAACTGTCATGTAGCTCCCATCCCATCCACCTGCCTATCTGTCTATGTGTGTGTTCATGAGTGCCTAATGTGTGTGCGTGTGTGTGTGTGTGTGCATGCATGCTTTGTGTCTGTGTGTGTGTGTGTGTGCATGCCTAGTAGTATATGTGTGTGTGCCTAGTATGTGTGCGTGTGCGCGTACATGCCTAGTAGTATATGTGTGTGTGTGTGCGTGCATGCCTAGTAGTATATGTGTGTGTGTGCGTGCATGCATGCCTTGTGTCTGTGTGTGTGTGTATGTGTGCATGCCTAGTGTGTGTATGTGCCTAGTATGTGTGTGTGTGCCTAGTAGTATATGTGTGTGTGCATGCTTAGTGTGTGTGTGTGTGTGTGTGTGTGTGCGTGTGTGTGTATGTGCATGCATGCCTCGTGTGTGTGTATGTGTGTGTGCCTAGTGTGTGTGTGTGTGTGTGTGTGTGTGTATGCTTGCCTAGTGTATGTGTGTGTGTGCATGCTTAGTGTGTGTATGTGCATGCCTAGTGTGTGTGTGTGTGTGTGTGTGCGTGTGTGTGTATGTATGTATGTGTGTGTGTGCATGCATGCCTTGAGTGTGTGTGTGCTTGCACACTCTGTGTAGCTGCTTATGAAGGCCAGAGATCAACCTTGTTTTTTGAGACAGGACCTCTCAATCTGGAGATCGCCTATTTGTCTGGACTATCTGACTAATGAGTGGCAGGGATCCGCCTATCTGCACACCCCCAGCACTGGGATTATCACATACCACCATGCTGGCTTTTTAATGTGAATTCTAGGTAAATCTCAGGCCTTCATGTTTGCAAGGAAGCACTTTACCAACTGAGCTATCCTCCTACCATCAGCTGTGGCTTCAAATAAATTATTTTAAAACTTATATGTAGTCAAATGCGCCATCTTTGTGAATGACCATGACCAGACTTGGGAGAGGCAACACATCTGTCTCTTCTTAAAAATTCCTTTCTGTTGTCCTGTGCTCACCTCCTGTCCTGCAAGTGCCGGTCTCCTCTCAGCCCGTCGTGTTTTGTGTTTCCCCGTGTATCATAAACTGGTGTCCTTGTCTTGGAATCCTGTCCCTTGCCCACACATCCTCGTTGTCAGGGCTGCAGAATGCAATTCACATACGGTACCCATCGGGAAACGTGCGGTTTCTCCCAGCCTCAGTTTCCTTGGTGGTAGGTGGCCCAGCCAGAGTATAGAAGCAAGAACATAAAGAGCCTGACTCCCTGCAAGGAGGAGGTTGGTTCTTGAGAACCCCCCCCCCTTATCTTGCTAGTTTAGGGTGACACCAGAAAAGCAGTAAGTCACTCCGAAGAGGGGAAACGGTGGCTTAGAACTGTTGTTCTAAGATACAGAAATGGAGGTGAGAAAAGAAGGGAGGGGCAGACATCTGTGAAGGTAACAGGATGGTGGTGGTGTGGAATGTGTCTGTCACCCTTCCTCGGTGACCTCGGGACACTGCTTCTGTGCAGTGCGCAGCGTCTTCTAAAAGATCGTCTTCCGTGTTGAGAAGGATGTCAGAGAAGCCAGATCTGTGACGGGCGGAGTCTTTCCTCCGGCTGGTTGTGAGGGAACCAGGAGCTGCTAGCGCCGGGTGTGCCTGGCAGCGTCACCAGTTCAGAAACAAGTGAGCAAGCCAGCACGTTCTGGTCCCTTGTCTCTGCCTTCCCAGTGCTAGGATTACGGCCTGTGTCACCACACGTGGGTTTTTCTGTGAGTGTTAAGGGTTAGAACTCGGGCCCTTGTGCTTGCACCGAGTGAAGTCTGGAGCCGTGAAGTTGAGGGTACCGTTTAAAGTTCCCCGTTGACCCCTGGGACTGTTGATGTGTCATGGCGCAGGTTGCGGAGGCAGTGTGGGGTACATGGATCCGGGGCCCTTACATTGAAACGTGGGTGTGGCCCAGAGTACACCCAGCCAAAGGCCATCTTACTGCGACTCTCAGGAAAACACCTCAGAACGAAGGCAACTCTGAGCCTGGAGGTTTTCATCCAGCCGCTCCCCTTCGAGATCCCCTAGAAAGGGAGGCAGGCCATATACGCTCTGCTCCAGTGTTTCTTTCCGTCCCCTGACTCTCCGTCAGGAGCGATCCGGGGAGAGGGAGACCCAGAAGCTGGTCATTTGTAAAGTTCCATACACAAGGTTCCCCAGACCACAGGAGACCAAGATCACGTTCATCAGAGCACCGAGCGGCACACCGTGCCCCTTGACCTGTCCAGCCGCAGTTAGGCTGCCAACGCTGCGCTCTGTTCGTCCAGAAAAGTGAGGCTTTGTCGCTAGTACTTAGCGTCTGCGGTCAGATTTTCCTTTGGAACAGGAAGCAAATGCCAAGTTTATTTTAAAAGTATTCTTGGTCTACCTAAAACGAGGGGGTATGAGGAGTCCTCTGAGGTTGACTTGTCCCCACAACATAATGTGTCTTTGCTTCTTCCAAACTGAGCCTTGGGTTTTCATCTGGGCACCTCCTTGGTCCCCCCACCCCTGCTTTGTTTTTGTTTGTTTTGTTTTGCTTTCCAATTGGACAGAAACTAGGGACACCTGAGATGAGTGAGCCTCCATGGATCTCTATCATCTGGGCTGTGGGCAGTCTGTGAAGCGTTTTCTTGATTAATGATGGATGTAGGTGGTGCCACCCCTGGGCAGATGGACCTGAATTGAATAAGAGAGCAGTCTGAGCAAGCCAGTTAGCAGCCTTCTGCCAGGCTCTCTGCTCCAGTTCTTACCTTCAGTTTCCTGCCCTGAGTCTCTTCCCTGACTTCCCTCAGTGATGGAATTTACCTGGTAGCATAAGATAGACCCTCTCCTCCTTAAATTTCTTCTACCCAGTGTTTCATGACAGCAATAGAAAGGAAATTAGGACATTCGATTATGTAAAGGTGCCCCGTGACTTACTAGGAATATATCTGAATTTAAAATTCTGGGGTCATGTATGAGAAGGGATTTTAACCAGGTTTCACAACATGGGAAAAACGTGATTTTTGAGATAGCCTGGATCTCCGTAAGCTTCAGTGCTTTAGGCAATGGGAACTGTGTCTCCTGCCAGAGGAGAGTTCCCGGCTGACTGTGTGAAGTGTTTATTTGTTTAGAACTTGAAAAGAGAAAAGCAGCTACAACAGCGTTGTGTTCCGTGAGCCAGTGAACATTTTAGGTTAGGAAATAAGCAGCTAAATTGGTGGTTTGTTTTGTTGTCAGAACGATAAGAGTTTCACAGTTAGGAAAAAGTCTATCTCCCAGATGGGAAAAGGTTAAGTGTTTGTCAAGGAAGATGAAAAACTCAGAAACCTCTCCTGTTGGTTGAATTTTCCTGAGACTGGGAAGATCCGTTTGAGAGTTGGTGACCAAAGACCCTTCGAGGAGATCCGGGGCAGCGTTCATTCTGAGGGATGGACTTTCAGGGCTGGACAGATGACATTTGTTCTGGCATTCGGTCTCTTTGCTGTCATGTTTATTACCGCCAGTGTCTAGTGGGCATGCGTCCCTGCTCCTAATTAGCCAAAAAGGCAAGGAAAGAAAAATTAGTTGAACTTAAAACTAAAAGAGGAGAGGGAGGATATGCCCTGATAAGTTTCATTGATTGCAAAATGACGCTCAATGGAGCATTCAATACACGCACCGCTCAGAACCAGCAGTTGCTCTCAGAAGGGGGCATTCTCAAAGCTGGGTTCTCAAAAGCTGAGGAAATCCCAGGAACAGCATCCAGTGCCTGGGATTGAGTTTCAGAGGGAATCTTGAGTCGGTCCCGCTTAGTGATTTACAAATGGGATGGGATCCCTGAGTGTTCTAAAGATCTGTTCCACGGAAATGGGTCAGTACCTTCAGTCCTCCACGAACCACGCATCTTCAACTTGCCTCTTGTTATGGTTTTTGGTGCAAATTATTTAAGCGTTTTCTGTGATCCTGGGCCCAGGCTTTTGACATTCACAATATGGCTTTGGATAATGACAAGAATTTGGTGCCTTTTACGGAAGTCTCTAGCAGGTTATAAGAGGACCATCGTGCTGAATACTGTTTGAAGGCGGTAAAGGCTTGCACTTGAAACATTATTTAGACATAGGTTAAAGCCAGCCTTGAAGATAAGATTTCAGTCTCACAGAGATGATTTGAAAATTGGACTTCCACTCAGCAGGAGAAAGAGATAAACAGAATCAACTTTCCTCATTGCTTAAAATGTCAGTATGTGAGCAGAAAGTCTATTGCCTGCGAATAAGCATGGTTTGAAACTGGGTAGAAGTTCTGGCAAGGGTAAGTTTTGATCCTATGGTAAACGAGAGAAATAATTACTAGTTGCAACTCATTAATTGGAATTGCTGTTGAAAAAAAAAAAGTCTGAAATAGCACTCCGGCATCATCAAAGGGTGGTCTGTAGCTTAGCTTTCTGAATCAGATAGGTCGAGAACTTGAGCTAACAGTCCTGACTAAGATGAGTGATTGAATCAGCTAATTTCAAAGCCTTTTTAAGCAGTTACAATCTCGATCTGATCAGCATTCCGCTTGCCTTTGCTCACCAGGGCTGTGGGCTACTGTCAAATGGAACACCCACAAGTGTGATCACATGGGCTGCTATGGTGGGCTAATTACAGCCCATTCTACTGTACTCTATTCCTGTTGGTATGCATTTCTGCAAGATGGACTAACTAAGGGAAATTAAATTATTCATGGAATATCAGACAACACGGTAGCGTGATGGATAGATAATAACAAAAAATATCAACAATAATTAATCCAGCAACAGCCAAACAAATTATTCATCTACAGTGAACACACTGTCTTTCCCCCCCCCCTCTGATTTCAAAACATGTTATAATTAACTTTTTTGATCTGGGGAAGTACCTTAAAATAGCGGTTACAGGTACTAAAGTATTTTCAAACTGTGGACAAATATGTTAGGTGTTCAGTGGCGGTCAGAGCTGCACAGCCATCACCGACACCCATCTTCAGATCTCTTTCATGTTTCCAAACAGGAGCTCAGCACCTGTGAGACGATTCAACACCAACAGGGAGCTCCCGTCCTCCCAACCCCGGCAGCCTGTAGCTGCTGGCAACCCCCACGCAGTCTCTATGGATTTGACTAGTCTAAGTGACCCGTGTAAGCAAAGTCACACTTGTGACTATCTTCAGGGTTCATTCATGTTGTGGAATGTGTCAGCATTTCCTTCCCTAAAACCAAACGTGTTCTCTGCTATGTGTGTATCTCAGGCAGTCTGTCGATCATTTGCTCGGGTTCCGGCGGACTTTTCTGTGACTGTCAACGAGGCCTCGGTGAAGGTGCTCGGAATATATATGGCGGGGTCCCCGTTTTCGGTTCTTTAGATTCTGCGCCCAGAAGCGGGGTTTCGGGACCATATGGCGATGCTATTTTTAACTTTTTTGAGGAACAACCATGCTGTCTTCCACACCAGCTGCACTGTTCCACATTCCCAGGAGCTTGCAAGAGTTTCGGCCTCTCTACTTCCTTACCAACCCTTGCTATGTTCTGGGTTTTGTTCTTGCTTTTATATAACAAATAATATGTTTATCCGAAAGCAGTTCTTTGCTATAGTAATTTTTATCGTTTATTAATGGTGAAATACAATTTGCGTGCTAATGGGACAGATGTGTTTGATTTTACAGAAAGAAGTAAAATTGGACTTACTGTTCGGTACTTCCTGTGGGCCACAGCATCTTCAAAAACTTTCAGACTTTATTGATGTTTTGATGTATTAATGCTGAGAAGGCCATTTTTATTCTGTTTTTTGTTTGTTTGCTTGTTGTTGCTGCTGTTTTTTTTAAAAAAATACTATTTCAGTGGGTGTGGAGTGACATAATTATGGCTCTGATTCACATTTCCCTGATAATCAGTGATGTCGAACACCTTCTTAACGTGGTTATTAGCCATCCGCCTACCCATTTTAAGGAAATTGTTATTCAGGGTTGGTTCGTTTTTTTTTTTTTTTTTTAAAAAGCAGGTTCTTTACTTTGTTGAGTGATCGGAGTTCTTCATAAAGCCAACAGAGTTTTAAGCCCTCACCAGCAATGCAGTTTGCTGATCTGCCTTTGCTTGAGACTTAGGATAGGCCAGATGTTTCTGGTAAACGCTCTGTGTACAGGACCTCAATCCCTTCTATTGCCCTTATTTAACCTGTGTGGAAAACAGGGCTTTGGAGTTTGAATAATGTATTCAAGGTCGGAGCTAGGATTGGAACTCGGGTGTGGTTTATATAAGCAAAGCCTGCAATTCAAGGTAGATATTTTGCCTCTTACATTTATGATTTTCCTTCACTGATTTAAAAAAATCAGAATTATAATATATATTTTATATGTATAAATGTAATATGATGTTATGAATAATAATCATTCCAACAGGCTATTATTTTTGTGATTTTTTTTCACACCTGCATGTAACATGTGTTCATCAAATCCTCCCTGTTCTTCCTCTTCCAATTCCCCCCATTTTCTCCCAACCATGTTTCCCTCCCAACTTCAAGTGTTCTGTTTTTTATAAACCAATGAGTCCACTTAGTGCTGGCTAGGTAGCCTGTCAGGGATCGCATCCCTAGAGCAAGCTGACTCTCCCTCCCCTAGCAGCCATTTGTTGCCAGTCGCTCCTCCCCAGGGATGATGCTTCAAGGAGCCCTTTCCTCACCCCCACTGAGACCCTGTGCGGGTCCTGTCATGGCCAACACATACCGTTCTGCTGCAGGTCACCATTCCTTCTGGCTCTTAGAATCTTCCTTTCTGCCCTTCTCTGAGGATCCCTGAGCCTGGGAACAGGGTGGGATGTAAATGTCCCACTGAGAGCTGAATACTCCATAGTCTCTTTCTCTCCCAGAGTATTACTTGACACAAACCCGTTGCAACCATTATCTGGGTAAAAGAAACAGCATCACCACCTCCTAGAAGCCACAGGTCCTTTGAGAACCACAGCCCCAGGCCTCTCACCCAAGGGAAAATTGCAGTGGCTTTCATGGTAGCCAATTCCTTGCCTTCCCTTATAATTTACCCCCTAAACATGAAGTTCTAAGAGACCTAAATAGATTTCACCTAATATACATGAAATAGTATCTGCATTTTGTGTGTTTGGATTCTTTGGTTGACAGTTAAGACTGTGAGTACCAGTGTGGCTGAATTCCAGTTTCCTTCTTGAATTCTGTTGTGAAGCCCTATCGAATATGTGACGTCATCTTGCTGTTCTAGCGAGCATGTATAATGCTTCCGGACACATTCTTATTTGCTGTCCTTTGGTGCCAAATGCATAGATTTCTGTTGGGTACCCATCAAAGAGAGAAGTTGTTATAGATCTATTACCAAACAGTTTTTCCAAAAGGGTTGTTATCAGTTTGCCATCCCACCGGCACGTGTGAATTTGTTGTTTTGTATCTATTCCAGATTAGAACTATTAGTTTCTTTCATTTTGGTCCTTCTGGGGAGCTCATTGTGGGGTCAATTTATATTTTGCTGATTCCCCAATTACTATACTTTTCATGTTTATTAATTATCGTCTTTTGTGGTTTTTGACATATTGTCTTTTTCTTTATGGATTGGTAGGAGTTTGTTTCCCCCCCACACACACCCCCAACAGGGTTTCTCTGTTATAACTCTGGCTGTCCTGGAACTCACTCTGTTGACCAGGCTGGCCTCGAACTCACAGAGGCCCAGAGGTACACCTGCCTCTACCTCCCAAGTGCTGAGTGCTGGGATTAAAGGCGTGTGCCATGACCACGCAGACTCTTTTTTTTTTTAATCTATAAGATATTAATGAATTCTTGTGTTGCAAACACCTCTTCCCTGTCTGTGTCTGGCCTTTGTTACCCTTTCGGGAGGAATCTTTTGATGAAAGAGATTTCATTTGAATGTAGTCTGATTTGTCCCCTCCTCGGTTAGTCTTGTCGCTTGTTTCTAAATGTTTCCTACCCTAAAGTCGTGAAGACGTTCCTGTTGCGTTAACTCCTGAACATTGTAGCACTTGCCTGTTATGGCTGTGTCTGCGGAATGCACCTGGAGTTGAGGTCGCTGAATGTTTCCAACTAGGGGAGGGATACATGTTTTCGTTTTTCATGTATAGATTTTCTGTTGACTCAGCCGCGTGTCTTTTGCGGAGAGAGATATCTGTTTCTAACGCTCTGACATGTTAGATCGAAAAGAAATGTGTGTGCGTGGTGGCGCAGCAGGGAGTGGGGGGCGAGGGGCCACGGCTTCCAGGGCTTTCTCTTCTCTGTTCCGTTAGTTTCTAAATCTACCCGTGCAGCGGTGTCCACCTCGACAACAGCTTCTTACTGTGCCTCGGCATCGTTAAAGGAAATGTGACGCGTGTATTAAAGATGTCAGCGAAGACGTCGTTCTGCGAGAGACCATGGACTGTGTAATAGTTACAGGGACAGAGGCAATGGAATCTTGCAACTCGGGAGAGAGAAAACTGGCTAGATTCTGACTCCAAGGATACACGGTGATTTATAGTCAGGAATAGAGTGAGGTCAGTGGGCAGAAAACAAATAAGAGATATCAGAATCCTAGCTAGATCCGCCACAGAGAATTCTCGTGGAAGGCAGGATAAGATAATGGAGATAAGAAGGGTGGGGGAGGGGTCCTGATTAAGGTGATTTAGTGGAACCCTTTCTTACTCAAACTGGGGTCTCTAGGACCGAGAAGGGAGCAAGAAAGCCAAGGACTGTTTTAGGAAGAGAAGTGTCGTTCTATTTTGGCCAAGAGAGCGCACCTTCCTTAGCGTGGAGTAAGCCCTCCTCTGCGTGCATGCATGCGTCTTCTTTCCGGATGCGTCTCAGCTGTGCTTGGCCTTCCAGGTTTCCCTGTCGCTTTTAGAGTTGGTTTATCAACAACAACAAAAAAATACTCCTTGAGATTTGAATTTGAATAACATTTGTTCCTCATGGTTTGTGCATAGAATTCATTTTGAGTAAACAGGAGGGGCAATGACATAATAAAAAAAGGAAGAAGAAGAAAAGAATAAGGAAAGACATACCATCAGCAGCCAGCATTCAGTGATTTCTCCATAGATACGGCCCTAGCTGGACAGGATGTTATTGACTCCGGCTTTTTCCCAAGGGTCTGTACCTTCCCGATTCAAACATGGCCTTTGTGAATGGGGCAGAGAGAACGAGGAGGGTGGAGTTGGACCAGAACCAGAGTGCTGCTGAGTATGTCCGCACAGCTGGTTCTGAGGATGGAGTCATCTTTAAATTTACCCTCCGCCCTTCGTGGGCCTCTTTCTCCTTGACTGCTCTGTTACCTGGGAAAGGGAGAAGCCACGGAAGATTGAGCAGAAGGCAGACTGTGAGAAAGCCCGTTCTGCCACAGGCGTCCCAGGGAGGAGGTGGAGGCTGCTGGTTCCCAGGAAAGCTGAGCCCCTGGGAAGGATCAAAGAGCACACTTGTTAGTTTGTTTGTATTTTTATTGTCAGGAGATGTTGGTAAGCGCCTTTATGCGAGAGACTATTTCTGGTGGTGCCAGGAAAGAAGAGAGATCAAGCCCTTAGTCTTACTAAGTGATTTTAGTCATAAGTTAATGGAGGACCAGGGATATAGAAAGGAAGAAGGAAGGAAACTTGTGGACATCTGGGAGACAGAGGCCAAGTAGGAAGTCTCAGAGCCAGAGGCGGGTGATGGAAAAGTATTAAGATTGGCTTCATCCCCATCAAAGTGTCTCCCGGTGGAAGGGCGTCCCTATGGTGTCCTTCGACTGTGCCCAGTACCCATCACAACAAATGTTAGCAGCCACCTCAAGCAGGTTTCACCCACTCTCTCCCTTGTCCCTACCCCTGGACACACTCCAAATCTGCTCTGACTCCCCTCCCTGTAATAAGGGACATATCTATGCAAAGTGGCTAGAAGCAATATCACAGGTAACTTCACACTCTGGGTGTTTTGCCAAGTTCCCCCTCCCAGGAATACAGCCCCCTTCGGACATGCTGGTAGCCCTCCGGGATCTTCTGCCACCTGCTCCAGGCTTTGCTTGGGCCTGCAAGGGTCTGTAGGGCCTACAGAGCAGAAGTATTCCCTGAAACTGGAACCTCCAATGTTTGGCCTTCCAAACATCGACAGATCACCGGATGAACCGAATGCTGGAAACCTCAAACAGTAAAAAGATAACTGCGCGTAAGGTGGAATGCATGCTGCTCTCCAACTAGGCAGCACACACGCACAAGGACCCAAGCATCGTCTAGCTTTTCACAGCAGTGAAGCTCGTTGTGGTCAGAATGGGTCAAGGCCTGATGGGTGAGCAGATGCAAAATGGGAAGGCAGGGTCCAAGGTCCTCTGCCCTGTAGCCACCAATAGGTGTAGGGGTGTCGAAAGCAGTGGGTGGGGGGGGGGCGGTGCTTCTGTAACCTGCCATGGCTGACTGCAGGCATGGTGGGAGTGAAGGGCGATTCTGTTACAGTGACTACTTGACTGTCATCCAGCCTTCTTCAGCATGGCCTCGGAGGTGGGACCATTAGATCTTCCAGTCTCACAAAGTGTGGGCAGTCACAAATTATTTCCTGGGGCCAGGGAGATAGATGGCTCAGTGGGAAAAGTACTTGCCAAGAAAGGATGAGGAGCTGGGTTACAATTCCCAGAAATCACATAAAAAGCCCCAGACCTTGTGCTGTAATCCTAGTACGGGGAGGCAAGGCAGGAAGGTCCCTCCAGGCTGGGGTTGGGGTTGGGGCTGCGGGGGAGGGGCTGGGGTTGTGGCTGGGGCTTCGGGGGAGGGGCTGGGGTTGTGGCTGGGGCTTCGGGGGAGGGGCTTACTGGCCAGCCAGTTCCAGCCAACCAGCACGCCTGAGGTTCACTCAGCAATCCTGTCTCAAAAGGTACATCCTGATTGAGGAAGATTCCGGGCGTCAGCAACTCCACATCAACTCCCAGTGTACGCATGCGCATGTGAGCACCCGAAACCCTACACGGCGAACCGATTTATCTTTCATTTTATTTTATTTTTTCATATCAAAGGATGTTGGAGCAAAATGGAAACTGTGTATACCATAGCGGCCAAATAAGTACTTCCTGAGGGGCCACACGTGGCCCTAAGAAGGTGTAGCCCGTTTCTGACCTTGTGTGTCCAGTGCGTTATTTATTCTACCGTAGCATCACCAGCGCAGCTCCGTTCTCGCAAGGGCGACTGATCTTTTCACGTTGACGATAGCCCTCGTCCTCTACCAGCATGTTGGCCCGCATTCTTAGCGATCCTAAGACGCGTGTGGCTCGCAGGCACGCCGGTCACAGCACGGACTGTAGCATGATATTGGGTCACCGTGGCCACCACGCAGGGCAGTGGGTTTCTAAGGCGTATTCCTCCAGTCTGAGACTCTGGTCCGTTGCATCATCCTCTTCCTAACCCTCCTCGGCCTCCGGTCATCCCGTTTTTACTTCCCATCTCTGGAAGGACAGCTTAGGCTATGCGTGGCTGAGATTGTGACCTATGAAAGAGCTGTCATTCTGTCTCTCTCTTATTTCACTTAGTATAACTGCCTTTTTAAACGTCACGTGACATTCCGCCGCATCGCCACGGATACCAGGTTTCCGTTATCCGTCTTGGGTTATCCCGTACCTTTGCGATTATGAATCGTAACGGAAAGAGCACAGGAGCGCAAGCATCTCTCTGACACATGGACTTTCAGTGGTGTTGAATCCATACTGAGAAGAGGGCTTGCACAGGAAACCTAGCTGCGCGGTTTGGAGGGACCTGCATTTTACTTTCCGAAGTGACTGTCCTACTGTGTGCTTTGAACAATAGTGTGTTGAGGTTGCTTTCCCTCCACACCCTCACTAGTAGTTGTAACTCTTTATCTTTTAAACAGGAGCCCCTCTGATATGTTGGCAGAATCATCCCATTGTGCTCCTTATTCCCATGTCCCTGGTGATTAGAGAGGCGCTGAACGTTGTAGTCTTATCTGTTGGCTTCTTGTGTCTCTTCTTTTACGAAATATCCATTTAGATCCTTTGCATGTTTTTTAATTGAGTTATTTTCTTGCCATTGAGTTCCTTGGGTTCCTGATGTACTTTGAATGGCAGTCTCTCATCAGGTATACGGTTTGCAAATATTTACCACGGACAATTTATTTTCGTTTGCATTTGGCCTTCGCCGTCCCAGCTGGAGAGCATAAATTTTAGCTGATAATTTGCTTTTCTTGACATGTTTGTAAAGGACTCTTTTGAAGGAGTCAGTGGGGTTTTTAGGAGGGAGGAACATTCTTCGTATCCCAAGACTCAATCTACGAAGGCCCTGGGAGCTCTCGGTAGGCCGACACAAGGCAAGGCCTAGCTTTGTATCTGAAAAAGTTCGAATGATGTAATCTCCATGTGCATTGCTGATTAGTTTTGCTGGGGAAAAAAAAAAAAAAAAAAAACCAAACAAACTAAGGGGGAAAATAGCATTCTGATTCTGGAACAAGCTGGCTTTTCACCTTGTACTTTCTACATTTCTCTATAACATTTGCCTCTTGGGAGTTCTCCTTTCATGGGAAACGGGCTTGATGGTTATAGTTACTGCATTATCAAACTCCTAAACAGAAAGCATATTCTTATTTGGATCCTGTCTTTCCTGTGCTTTTAGGCTAGCTTGTAAACAAGTCATAATGCAAAGAGATGTACAACAGAAGCTGCCTTGGAGAGGGAAATTGAATTTATAGGCATCGAGATAGGATAATTAGTTTTTATATTTAAAAATATCCTCCGTCCAGAGGACTCGGCTGTCTTCCGTAGAGAATGGAATTAAGTCTGAATCCCGGTACCTTGAATAATTTCAAATTCTTTAGTGACAACCACTAGCTCTGTATAAATTATACACATTAATGTACGTGTAAAAACACAGAAAACATACATACAACAGATGCATATTGTGCTAATCCTGTATACTTACTCGCAGGCTTAAGTGTGGTTGATACATCTTAAAAACAATCCAGTTGGCCCTATGTCTGTCCCATGTTCTTCCGATAGTAATTTGAAATTCAAAAATCCAGCAAATAACATCTTCACGGCTTCTTATATGGGAAGCAACAACTATAACTAGCACTTACGTTTTGATAAAGCTCACTCACCATAAAATGCGTATTTACAAGCACAGTGCAGGGCAGACAAAGGACACAAGATGACCATCTTCAACCTACCTTCCCTAAGAGCCAGCATCTTAGCCCTGGAACTCATTTTCAACAGGCAGAGATCAGATGGTGGTTTAGACAGGGGAGGGGGTTGGATAGCCACTCTGGGGAGGGCATCCTGTCTGAAGTGTGATGTCTACCCAACTTGGGTCTGTGAAGACACAGAGGAGGAACGTCTGTCAGCTGTTCTGAAGTCTCCCACATCTGGAGTCAGTCACAGGGTCCTTGCCCGGGTTCAACAAAACACAACTTTGACAGCCTTCTTTGCAGAGAAAAGCTAAGGATGTGATGAACCCTGAAGATGGGAGAAAATGGATCTCTCCCTCCGCTTTCTTCTTTGCTCTTAAGGGAAGAGGACTCACGCGGGGGAGCCCCCATGCCTGCTCTGCAGGTCATAGGAGACTTTCATCAGCTCTAAGATACCAACTGGGCTCTCTACCTTCTCTCCTAAGTCTCTGTTTCACAACTGAAGACAAGAGATTGCTGTTAAAGCGTAAACCTCCGGCCAGCTTCGGTTACGGCACGTTCCAAGTTCATGGCTAAAAACCTTTCATTGAACCAAAATGCTTGATTGGTTTAGTTTGAAATAACTGAGCCATTCATGGCCCAAGGATAGGAAAACTTTGTGTTGTCTGAAGGTAGTGTGTGGTGTGCGGATGCATTGGCTTTTGTGGAAAAGTGGGGTGGATTTGGAACGGCCTTTGTGTCGTGGGGTAGAACAAAGGAAACGGTGGCAGCCAAAGCACCCAAAACTAGAAAAACCTACGTCGGCAGGTTTTCCCACGCGCCTAAGACTGCCCCGTTCAAATACAATTTCATCCAGTTGCTTGAAGCTTATGGAGTCAGATCGAGTTTTGTTTCTTGTTCCCCGATACTTTATGTGCTCCTTTCCAGTCTCTGACTGCTGCTTGCCAGTGTGATTCCGTGTTAGTTAGGACACGCGTCTCTCTGTCAGTCATCGAGGAAGAGGCTAACAGCAATCTAGCTGTTAGCTTTTCACTGGTTTTCCTCCATGCTGTTATAGTTCATTTGTAATTACTATTTTCAGATATTTTTTAAAATTTGATTGATTAGTTAATTTCTATTATGTGTATATATGTTTTGTCCACATATGTGTGCATACTGTGAGCATTCTCCATACCTAAGGAGGTGTTGGATTGGATTTACAGACAGCTATAAACCACCATGTGGATGCCGGGAATTGAACCTGGATCCTTTGGAAGAACAGCCAGTGCTCTTAACCACTGAGCCATGTCTCCAGCTCCTTCATTTAATTGATAAGAACTCTGAGAGGACACGAAAAGAGGAGAAGGCTTGTTCTTACTCTTTATACTTTCAGACGTACAGCTTCAAAGGAAAACCTCTCCTTACGTGTTTAAAACGTGCTTTCAGTTTCTCATTACGAGGTGATACATTTGAAATAAACTTGCAGTTCACCAGTTACGTTAGTTATTTTTAAATAAGTAACACGTTCATGATTTTCAAAAGGCAAAGGACAGCAAGATGAAGGTGGCTGTGATCACGAAGCTGAGGCAGAAGAGTTTGAAGACAGCTTGTTTCAATAAATAAATGATTAAAAAATTTCAGGGGGTTCCAATGGGCACATAGTAGGTGCTTTTTCCTAATACTCCAGACAAAGGTTTCCTTTTCTAGGATCTGCGCAGTCAGAGTCTTGTGGCGCGCGCGCGCACACACACACACACACACACATTTTATGTATAGATGACGGATATAGACGGATATATGCAGATGTATACATATGGCACTATATGTATACATATATATATATATATATATATATATATATATATATATACACGCACACACACATGCATATATATAGCTTTTCCCTTTCTGTACATAGTACAGTGTCCTTTAAATTCGTCTTAGATCGCAGTGCACTATAGCTTTCTCTCTCTTTCTAGGGAAAAGCTGTGTTAGCTGTTCCCTTCCTGATCGACGCCTAGGCTGTTTCTCCTTTTTTGCTAGGACGAACATGAGTGCAGTGAACAGCTCTTGCTTTACGTGATTTTGTAAAACCCTAGGAAAAAGGCCCTCGAAGTAGAATTGCTGCAGCCAAAAGTGAGTCCGTTCGTCATTCTGATTTATTCTATCAAATTGCCCTTAACAGAAGCTCACGGTTTACACTTCCATCGGCAGCATGAAGAGTCTCACCTGTCTTTTTTATACTGGTGAAAATAAGTGAGCTCTCTGTCTCAGTTTATGGTCCAGTTTCCCCATTCTCTTCTCCCGAGTCACGCTGACGCCGATAAACACTTTAAAGTAAAAGGCTGTGCTCTTGGAGTTTGAGACAAATATATAGATATAGTTCAAGGCTTTGTTGAACTTGTGTATTTGTTCTCCCCTCCCCCTTCTTCAAAACACCGGTAAATTACATCTGCTTTCTAGAAAATTAGATAGCTAGTTTCTATATGACCTCTGCACTGACAGTAAATGGGCTGCAAACGTTGGAAGAACCTTATCTCCCCCTTCAAATGATTACCAAAAACACACTGCCGAAATCTGATTTCAGCTGGAGCTTTTTTTTTTTTAATGATACATTTCAGATTGATCTAATCAGGTTCTGACTTGTAAGGGTACATCACATGATACGTTCTGAGAGGCCCTAAGTCAATTAAACTCTGACATATGTTGCCTTTTACAAAAAAGTACACAGAAATCACATTTTGACTAACATGATAGAAAAGGAAAAGATAAACACGACTATCTTCTGGCTATTTATCTCTGCATTGAGCACTCGATGAAAATTATTTGTGGCTGCTTTTCCGTGCGTGTTCTTGTGCGTGTAGAGGCCTGAGACGAACATTCGAGTTGTTTCTCAATAGCTCTCCCCCATATTGATTGAGTCCTGGGCTCTCAGTTTAACCCAGAGCTGACCAAAGCAGCTGGTCTACCTACGCATCTCCCGCCAGGAATTGCAGGTGGGTTACTGCTCTCACCTAGCACTTACGTGGGTGCTGAGCGCCTGACCTCCAGCCCCCACACCTGTGTAGCAAGCGCATTAACCACTGGGCCATCTATACAAGCCCCCGTGTGGCTATTTTTAATGACCACGGCTTTCCTATAATACCTGAGTTCATCTGGGCGATCTCATGACCCCTGTCAGAAGTTGGCGGCAGAGGGTGCCTGATACGCATTGAGTATCTTTGTTCGTATTCCTTGCCTGCTCTGGCAGCCGTCACACGAGTCTCTGCTCCTAAAATATAAGCCCGTCATCTACATCGTGAAAGGCTGAATGACAACTCCATGACTAGACTGACATTTCTTCTCCCGCGTGGACCTCCATCTAAGATTCCTCCGGGCCGTCAAGAAGGGGTGGTGGGGGTGGGGGGAGGCTTATTTGGCAGATACGATTGGAAAGTTGAGGATCTGCTACATTACAGTAGTGGATAGTTCCCTTTGGAAGAACTATACTTATCATTGCAACAAGTTTGCCACTAACATACGGATACTGTGTCTATCGTCCGGTTAACGTATTCACCAGTTTCCAAAATCGGATTGCCCTGTATCATCTGGCTAGCAGCGGCTTTAAATGTTTGAAATATTTCCTCCTGTCAAGAAATGCATTAAAAGCCTTTCCTGAAACGGGACTTAGATAACCTTAGTGCAAGCCGCAAAGGGATCTGGAGATGAGTCTGTTGCAGTGAATCCCGATTGTATAGGTGAGACTCTGAAGCCGAGAGGGGGTTAGGGTCCTTGTCATGAGTGGGTTAGGGTCCTTGTCATGAGTCAGAAAAGCTGGTTTTGTTTACAGTTGTTTCAGAAATCTTGCTTCCATGTGATCATGTTGTTTTTAATTCTGGAAGGGGAAAAGATGTATGTTCTTTATTAAGCCAGCCCTAGGGTCTTCAGTAGCACCCCCTCTTTGGCAGTTCATCCTTAGTGAAAAATCATGTTGTTGAAGAAGCTCAGAGAACTGCCCAAAGCTAAGAAGAAGCAGCCCCTGTGGGTAAGCACACCCCTGCATAACTGGGAGGCTGGAAATTAACCCCTTAGTAAAGCAAGGTCATCTAGAGCTGGGCGGTCTAGAAACGCTCTGCGCAGTGTTACAGTCGTCTCCAAACGGCCTCTCCACCACCCAGCCCTCCACACTAGCCTGATCAACTGTTCCAGAAAAGCATGTCCAACCTTAGAGTCCTCCTGTCTAAATTGCCGACCCATATCAGAAATCGTCAGGCCTGATGATTGCTGGCTCCTTTATCCTCACCTCTTGCTGAACCCACAGCCCACGGGGCCGCAGACACGTCAGGGTATCCTTTGGCACAGGAGGGAGTGCCCGCTCTTGACCGCCGCAAGCGCCAGTCCTGGGTAGCCGCTCTGCTTCCCTCACCCCTCTTTTCTCTCCCAGTTCTTACTTAGCCTCTCCGCGCGACAGCTACCCTGGTTCACTGGTCACTCACTCTAGGACTCTAAATACTGTCCCCGTCACTCCTCCACGCCCTGGGAAGAAGAATTATCATTCCTACGATATGCTTGTCAAAGCTGAAATCTAAGGTCACGCAGCCTCGAGGACCAGAGATCTCTTTGGACCTGACACTTGATTTTCGTCTGCCTGTGGCACGTGTCTGTGTCTGTGTGCACATATACTATACATGCGTGTGTACGTATGTATAATTTATTTTTGAATAGGCACGTGTGAAATGTAAAAGATGCACAGTATGAGAACATCTCGCTCGTAGCTTTGCACTGCGGCCCGTTCTCGCTAGGAACGTGGCTGTCGTCCGTCTTCCATGGTTCATACAGACAGCCACGCAGAGTTTTGTTTTTCCCATTCCTAACGACATTTCCAGTTCCCATCTTTGCTCCCTTGGCGGTATACCCCGGGGCTCGTTCCGTGCGGATATACTGAGAGCTTCCGCTTCTCTTTCAGGCCTAAGTGATAGGCCCAGGAGTAGTACACTGTAAGTTATTTATTAGTGGCTTTTCGTTGGAAATTTAAGTTATGAAACTTACGCTGGTTCAGACAATAGGTTTCCTTCGGGCGTAATTTTACACGCCCACGGGTCTACTTGGGGGAATAAAGCGCCGGGATTAGAATTCTGCATCCAAGGGTGTATGTGCGCTTATGATTCCCGTACGTTCCGATAAAGCGTCCTTCGCAGGCCACGTGTCCGCGTGTTCTTCCCTGAGGCACTTAGGAGGGCGTCTCTTCCTTCCTATCTGCGTACTGCCTGTATATTCACGCATTTCAGCGTTTGCCATTCTACTGTGTTTAATATGCAGTTCTCTGGTGACCGCGGTGTGTCTTCATGTGTTTCTCAAGTGCTTGGACTCCCTTCTTGTTAGCTGACTGTCCTTTGGGCTTTGTTGGGTCCTTTTTTTTTTTTTTATTGATTTATAGACATTCCTTACAGATTAAGGAAATTCGCCTTTTGTCTGTGATTTATGTTCCAAATAGTTCCCAGATTTGTCACTGGTCTTTTGTCTTCATTTCTGGTGTTGTTTCCCACGCAGAAAATTGTTATTTTCATGTAATCAGATTTATCAGGTTTCTTCTTTTATGGCCTCTAGGGTTTGAGTCATCGTTAGAATGGCCCTCCCCACTCCTAGACTATAAAATCCTCCTCTCTCTGCGCGACTGCCTGCGTGCGGGTGTCTCTCAGCAAGAGAGTCAGCCCGACTGTCGTAGCACAGAAAACACACCACGGAGTCAAACTGACCCAGCTTCCCTGACTTCATCTCCAACTCGTTCTGTAATCTCGGGGAGAATTCAACCATAGCTTGGCAATAGCTGTATCCTAGGGTTGCAGGTTACTATGGAGATCAAATGTAACAGTTCAGGGAAATGTCTGGGGCTTGGGTTAAAGTCCTGATCTCCACTCATTGCTCCGAGAGAGCAGAGCGTTTTCTTTCTCTCGGATTTTCCTGCTACCTCGGTTTACCCTCCACCTACACCGGAGCAGCCCACAGTACCCAGCAAGTAGCGCTCGCTCCAGTGATCATTTGTGTTTGCCCTTTATTTTGAGTGGAGAGGAAAAGGCCAGAGTTCTGGCTGGAGCCACCTGGAGTACCACAGGTGCTTCTCTCTCCTTGGCAAGCCGTGTCCCAGCCTCTTGAGGACCCTGGTGCCTTGCAGCATCTTGACCTCTCTCTGTTTCCTCTCCATGGGTCACCAGTGAGAATCCATCGAGCTGCCCTGTGGCCTCTCCCCTGCCCCTGTGCCTGTTGCTGTTCTTGTCATGCAAACGGTTGTTCAATCTCTGCCCTGTTCCCTCTGGAGGATGAGCTGGGAGGAGAGGTTTGTTTGTAGTCTTGACTGTAAGCCCCAGATCGCTTGGCTCTCCTCTCATCCCTGTTGACTGTGTTGAAAAGAATTATTCATTGTAATGCTTTTTAGTGGATGACTGCCCTGCAAATTTCTTCCGTGCCATCTGTTGAGACTTATTAAAGTTTTAGTCACCACGATTTGAACCCCTTCAAAATGTTTCACAGTAACCATGCCATTTAGGAACGGCAGGAATTGGAACCCAGCTGAGAATGTAGCCCTGGTTTCCTGATTTCTGCCTCTGTTGCTTCTTCCTGGTCTCTATTCCCTCTTTAAATATTTCTTTTCTGTACTCCTTTTTCTTTCTTTCTTTCCACAGAAACACCTTGCAATTTCAGGGTTAAGAGACGCAGCACTGTAATACAAAAGATCACCTCGGATTTAATTTTGCCGCTACCTGGCCATTAATTAAAATGATGCTCGTGAGGCGTGAATGTCTTGTTTCTAGGTGGATATCATCTCAATTGTGACTAATGTTAGCCTAGTGCCTAGAGCATGTAGGGACAAAAAGAGAGGGTATATCACTGGGGAGATGGCAGTGAATGGACCCATAATTGGTCAATATACAGAGGATGAATGACTACTGAGCTCTAACAGGGACATCTGTCTCATACACCGCCACCAGCCCCACCCCCGCCCCCGCCCCAAGGCTCAAGGATGATTACAAAAGAGGAGACAGAAAGACTGTAAGATCCAGGAGTGGATATCTGCCACAAAACACTTTGCTGGACACAACGGGGCCCTTCCATTGGTCAGGCACAGCATCGGTGTCTGCACGCTCAAGACCTACAGAAGATCAAGCCCACCCAAATCAGAGCATTGATGGGGGAGGGGCTCATGAAGTTCCCCTATTCATGAGGAGCTAGGGCTAGTAGCTAGTACGCCGGGTGAGGGAGGGTCAGTTTTCCTTAGCAACCGTGGGGAGAGGCTGCCTGTACTCTGGTAGATGCACATAACTGGCAGCACTAAGTAGGCTCCTCGGATGAAAGAGCAGTACGCAGGAAGCTGACTGGGAAAAGCGGTGGGAAGTAGCAGAGTAATCGGAGAGAGTGGATTGGCAGTCAGAGGTGGATTAGACAAAAACACATTGTCCGTGCTTGTAAGAAATTCCCAAACAATTAAAAAAAAGAAGACTAATTAAAATATCTTGCTATTTTGTCAGTTTGACACGAGTCTTGACTTGAGACAAGCAGACAAGCAGAGTAGAAAGAAGCTGAATGAGGCGTGGCCTGCGAACACAACGGGAAGACCTCCTGGGTGCCGAGAAGCGTGTCGCCCGTGTTAGGGTACCCTTGTCGCTTGTTTTCAGTGGTAAGGTTGAGTTGGAGAGAAGTTGAGTGACTGGGCACTCCCGTGTGTGGCGAAGCCGGGACTAGATGGGATGACCTTGTTTGAGAGCCTGGGGTCTCCAGCTGAACTGCATCGCCCCTTAGATACAGGGGGCCGGGTGAGGAAAAGACTGTTTTCAGTGAAGAGAGAAAAGCAATGAACGTCCTAGAAAGAGGAACATAATTGAAACTCTTGAATTTTCTTTCTGGTTGAGGTCTGTTGGTCCAGTGTTCCATACCAGTTCAGTGTGGTGGACTAGAGGTGGGTGGAGAGGGGAAGAGTAAAGAGAGAATACTTCCCAGAACCCCGCCCCGGGCTTCACTTAAGGCCCGACGAACCTGTATAGGTTCTGAAACAGTTTCGGAAGTCTGCTGTAAAGGGATGCTGCTTCCCCGCTTCTGTCAAGAAGCCCACTGGAAGTCAGACCGAGTTGGCACCGTGGACCCGAGGGGTTAACTGTTTAAGGCCCCTAAATTCCTAGGGCGTGTTACTAGACTGTTCTGCAGCTTCAAAATCTCTGAAGCCCAGTTTCCTGCGGCTCAAATGTATTCCTCACATGGGGGAACAGGTAGGCTCAACCCCCACTGTCTGCCCAGTACCTGACGTTTACTCTGGGGCAGTAGATTTTCTCAGAGGCATGTCAGCCCCTCTGTGAAAGATGTCGGCTCTCTCCATCTCTTTTGTTTCTAGAAGGGACTGTTTTGTCCAACTCGAAATCTTGCTGTATCCCTTAATGTTTGGAAAACAAAATGTGCAGTGGGAGAATTCTGGCATTGTGACGATTGGATCGCCTTGTTCCCGGGCACAACAATCTTTCCTTTGTACTAAGCATCTGAAAACAGGAATTCTAAATAACATTTTCATATTCTCTGTTGAGACTTTTTTAAAATTTTACTTCTTTATTTGGGGACAACGGCTCGGTTCTTGCTTTTCTATTGAATTCAGATGTACTTTCTTTTAGGGCAGGGATACCATTGACCCAGAGCCTGAAACTGCCCTTGTGCAACGGTGGTGAGGGTTTGCCCTCCCTCTGGGATCTTCTTGTTGGGTTCCTCAGGCTGCATAGTCATCTCGTGGGGGTGACAAGCCAGACAGGGCCACGGTAGCTAATCTACTGGCCCGACCATGAGCGGAGTAGCTGAACTAACTAGCCACAAAGAGATGAGATGGACAGATAGACCAAAATAGCTGTTCACCCAGCTCCTTTCTGGAACGGCAGAAGGGCCACACCAGAGGTCCAAGAAGACCTAATTTGGTCAGAAAGTAAGCACTGACTCCATCAGAGACTGGATCCTGACCCTGGAATGAGCTCTATATTTCTGGTTTTTAAATTTCTTAGCAGCCACATTTACACACCCTGGTGGGCCAGCCACACAGCAACAACCAACTTGTTCACAAATACCCTTATGCTGAAATCCCTTCTCGTTGTTATTATTATTGTTTTAAATTTATTTATTACAAGGAAAACGAATGGATACACTCTCATGACTAGCAAACCCAGCATTAGAAAAATCCAATTCTGTATAACAAAAATAAAACATGTTTATTTTTCAGAAAACTCATACGCCCCTCCTCCACGGTCTTTAAACAATGGTACAGGTAGCATAATGGTACCGTTCTATTATATATCATCACATTTCGTAGAATAAATAGAACGTCTCCTGTAAGACTGTTCTTGTTTCTTTGTAAAATCCACAGCTCTTTCTTTTTCTCGGTCATTTGTCAAACACACATTGGTTGAGTTGTTCTAAGCCGGCCTGCCCAGCTCTCTTGTGGCAGGTGGAAGGAAGACAGGCCACCAGTCAGCCCTGTTAATCGCAGCCTGTTCCTTATCCCTTTGGCAAATGTCTGTGTTGGGTTTTATCTGTACCCAGCATCGTTCTGGCTTTTCCAGATGCGAGCACTTACTACGATGTCTCCCCTGGGCAGATGGGACAATTATTTCTTCCCCTTCACATCAGGTTCCGATGTCATCGGTCCCGGGCTCTTGGGACGCTTCAGGTTAGCAGGCATTTCAGTGAGGCTTAGGCACTGGGGTGGATTGATTATTTTCTAAGTGGAAGAACACTCTACGCTCCCAATAATAGTTAACTTGCCTTGGCACGCTGAAATTGGAAAATGACTCTCTGAACAGATGAGCTCCTGTGATAATGAAAACTGTTCCCCCTGGGGCGGCCTGACAATGCCCACCTGGGCCAGCCAGTGCCTGGACACGAAGAACCGACAGAGCCTCCTGTGGCGCCTAACTGATTGTTCCGCTTGCTTTTCTTTCTTTTTTTCGTAAAGTGATTTTTAGTACACAGTGGCTGTTCTGGGCAGTTTATTATACAGCACCATTCTTACCAGAGGGTCCTGTCTACCTGGCCTTGTTCTTTCTCCCCTGACCCTGTCGTGTTTGGTTTTCTCTTTAACTGTGCTTCTTGCTTAGTCGTTTTATTTCTTTAATTTCTCTCACTTTATCAATTCCCACTGTCTGCCGGGAATTTAACGTCCATTGACTGCACATTTTCCTGGTGTGTTATACAGCCAGGGTTCTCATGCTTTATCTTGAGAGGTCAAGTTCTGTTCGATTCCTCAGGACTAAGGGACTGTCCTGGCCCGGCTGTCTGTTACTGATCTGTGCTGGCACTGCTGATCAAGGTGACCCCAAACAGGCATCCCAGGACGTCGGTGACCTACTGCTTCGGAAAGCTCTACAAGCTAGTAGCTAGCTATTCAGATCTCCTTGGGTAAAATAAGACCTTGAAGTCTTAAAGTATGTGCCTCAAACAATTTGTATAATAAGTCAAGAATTTGGGGATCCGAGGAGTATTAGCATGCTTAGGGTTTTGTTGCTAGGGAACCCTGCCCCGGACTGCAGTCCGGTCTTTCATGTTTGGGACCATAGTGAGAGAGCTAGTAGGTTTATCCAGCGGACAACTTAACTGAACGTGCTTTGTTTACGGTGGCCCTAATGTGACCGAAGAAAAACAGCAGATGAACAGTAGCCAGGCACGTCCAAAGTAGCAAACACATCAGGGTCCTGGGACATTGGAGTTCCAAGGTTTGATCTTTATCACAACACTCTGAGAGCTGACTTTTTTTTTCTTACATAGAGAGAGGTGCGGAGGCCAGCTGCGGAGAAGGGTAACAGACAACTAGCTAGCAGATGGGTGTGACTGAACTGGGTCTGCGGTCTCTCCAGGATGAGGGACTAGATGGAAAAGTTCCGCTCAAGGTCACCTGACAAAAACTGAGTGGCGTTCTGTTCTCTGTTCAATAGAGCTTCATGCAGACAAGGGAGGCTTGGAACTGCGACTCTATTTGTCATTGCTATAATTGCCACCTGCCCGGGACTTCTTTTGCCAGGGTGACCCAGTCTCTACAGTGTGGAGGAGAAGACTCTGGTTGAATCTAGCCCACTGATATGCAAGTGAGATGACAGGCTGATACCCGGAAGGGATTACTTGGGGAAACCCGAGGCCAGGATGCAAATAAAGGAGACAGCTTCCCCTTAGGACCCATGGCTTAGGTGAAGGCTGCACTCAGGATGCTGTCCGCGTGTTCCTGTGTGATCCTCGTCAACCTTTTCATTCAGCTGGCAAGGGGCACCCCAGCTGCCTCCCCAGGCTGTGTGCAGACGCTCCTCAGCAGAGCCTTCTCTCTCTGCATGCGTTTGTCTCCTGGCAGCTGGTTCTCTCTCAGCCACACTGGGGACAATAGCAGGCTGCCCTGCACCAACACAGCCCTTGCACAGAGTTCTGCGCAGCCATCCACAGGCTGTGGGAGGTGACTGCATTTTGCCACAACATTCCGAGTGGCCGGGTTCAATGTGAGCATTCTTCTTAGAGGCATCATGGACGCAGGACTGCTGACAGCCAAGAAACTCACAGCCTCTCTCCAGTACACAATGGAGACCCTTCACCCCGGCCATGGGAGACCACTTAAGACTTTCTTTTTGTGGGTTGATAAACATGATGAGCAAATGTCTGTGAGGAAACGCTTTTGTGAGGTTTTCTGATAATGGATGGCTGAATGGTTGGATTTGGGGCAATGTTTTCCGTTCTAATCTATCAAAGGAATTCGCTGCTGAGTCCTCTGCCATTCTCTGTGTTCATTACAGTCAGTTCTTACTCATCCATGTCAGTACAGAAAAATGGCCCACGATACAAACCCATGAAAGGCCCCAAGATAACTTATATTCGATTTTGGAGTTGGAGCCAGCAGGCATGCGAGCATCTACGTACTCACACGTTAGCCAACTGAGAGGTCCAGTTGGTCTCCCATCCTGCCTTCTTCATGAAGACAGGGATAAGGTCTGGGAGCTGATCCATATATGCTGTAGGTACAGGGACAGGTGGAGACCAGGGTGGCAGGTGGAGGACGTTAGCATCAATCCTCATGGCATAATTAGGTGTGGAGAGAGCGGACCGGTTTTGTTCTGATAATATCACACGGACATTTTACGGATGCTTTTCTAAACATCAAAGTAACACCTATGTGTGATTAAAACAACAACCTGGAAGGCTTTTTAATAAATAAAAATAACTACCCTGCCTCACCCAGCTCCTCTCTTAAGCCCTCTTCCCTCAGATACCCTTTACCTTGCTATACCTGTGGTTGGGGTGGGTACCTTCATCTCCGTCAATGGCACAAGTCTGCCCTCCATACTCAGCTACCAGGGCTGCCATCACTAAGTACCATACATTGGGTGCACAGCACAGAGCGACAGGTTGTTTGATCTCCTGTTCCGGAGGCTGGGAGTCCAAAGTCAAGCGCAAGCACGGCCATGCTTACTGAAGCCTCCTGAAAAAATTAACCCATGCCTCTTCCAGCTCCTGCTGGTGACCGCTTGTCCTTGACATCCCAGTTGCTTGCTTTGCAAGTCTCTGTCTCCTTAAAGTGTAAAAACCTATGTGTGTGTCTATGCCCACGTTTGTGTGTGTATACGCGTGCGTGTGTAGTCACACTGGCGTGTGTGTATACGTTCTCGTGGAGGCCAGACATCAAGGTTCAGATGTCTCCTCAGTTGTCCTGCACCTCAATTTTGAGACAGGCTCTCTGACTCACTGTTGTGGACATTTATTTTTAGTTGCATTTGAAGTTGTTTTACGCACTGTTGGGTGAGGGGCTGCCTATGTTCTTGGTGTTCTGTATTGTCTGCAGGCGTTGGATTTCTGTGGGGGGTGTTTGATTGCTAATGATCTGCACGTGCTATCAGTAGAACACCCGAGGAGTTCTGAACCAATAAAAACATCTGAGCTCAGGGTTGCGCTGTCCAGTATGGCGCTGGCCACGATGGTGGTTCCCTCTGCTGAGGTCTGGCAGGGTTTGCAGTTATGAATATGCCTCCATGACTTCCTTGCTGAGCCGCCCCACAGCAGCAGTGTACAGCTACAACTAACCTGGACCTCAATGGTTTGGCTAGACTAGCTGCACAGCAAGCCCCAGGGGTCCTCCTGTCTCCACCACCCCAGCACTAGTTACAAGTGAATGCAGTTCTGCTCAGTTCTTTACAGGACTGCTAGGGAACAGAACCTAGGACCTTATTCTTGCATGGCGCTTTACCAACGGAGCCGTACCCCTAGCGTCACGCCTCAGGCTTGAAGCAGGGCTTCCCTCAGCTGTCAGGACTCGGACATTCTAAATGAGAACACTGTACTTACATCTGCAAGGACTTTACTCCCAAATCAAGTCGCATACTCAGGGACCAGACGCTTGAACGTATCTTTATTAGGTACAGAATCAAACCATGACACAATCATCCTAAGACATTGGACTGTGTTGTCTTTGTTTAAGGTATCTGCCCCATTTCCTTCCCAAGCCTTCCATTGCTTCATTCCCTTCCAATCCAAATCCTTGAAACCTCATCTCTTGTTCCCGTTGTACCTACAGAGCACGACCCATTAAGAACACAAGAACCGGAGAACCAAGAGGGTGGCAGGGCAGTAGGCAGAGTCCAACAGGGCTCCGGCAGCTATCCTGGCAAGTCGCCGCTGGCTCCTTTCGTGTTCCTGGACAGGGAGAGGCTACCCTGGCACAGAGTCCCATGGAGAGAACTTTGAGAATTAAAAGTGGTCGGAAAGAGGTGACTGGCGGAGAACGGAGAGAGGAAGGATGGTGGAGAGAAGCCCACAGGAGTGGCCCTCGGGCGTGGAGGACACTGAACTGGAGACACAGGGGCAGCGGGGGTGCCTGCAAGATGGAGGACAGGGAAGCTCAGCACCCCTAGGAGAGACTAGTACTTGGGATGCCAGGAAGCTGGGGCTGCAATTGGGCGGCCCTATCGCTGCCCTCTAGGCTGGGGATCTGCCTCCGAGAATGGAATAGCACAGGCAGTAAAGAGAAACAGACCTAGGGACTCGGCAGGCAGGGGAATGGTACCGAGCACTGCTAAGAGGCACATGCCAGGCATTGCTAAGCATCTAAGATCAGGGTCCCGGTCCTTGGGCTACCACCAAACCCTCCTGGCCACCTTCACCACCTGCTAGGCGGGTACTGCCACTCCTGTGGCCAACAACACCACTCACAGTGCTCTCCCAGATGGGGTAGGGGCGAGCACAGGCTGGCACAAAGGCCAGGTAGCAGAGACTGGTCAAGAGTTCAGAAGATCACCCGTGTTTCCTTGTAACCTCATTTCTTATTCTGTTACCCATACAATATGCTGGACACGTATTTGACTTTAGTGGATGTGGAATACAACTGCTAATTACTTACCCTGTGCGTCGAAAGTTGCGCGTTAGGGCCCCGTGTCGAAGATGCGTAGGACAAGGGCAGGCTTTCGTAGGTCGGGTCACAGTTTTCTTATGCCCTCACCCCAAAGTGTAAAACCAGTGCACCTTCACTACACACCCCGACTGCAGGAGAGCTGAGCTCTTGATGGGGGTCGAGGGGGGCATGAAATGTGAACTTACGTTGAGTGCAGAGACTGTCACCCTTACATGGGTAGCCCTTCAGCGAGTCACACTTTCCTGTGTATTTTTTTTCCCCATAAAGCGATGCACCTGGGTATATTTTACCAGAGTCATTTTAGTAACTTGAGTTGATGATAAAATGTAAGCATTGTATCAGCCTGTGCACAATGGCAGCAATTTTATAGACTCTCCAAGCTAAAACAAACAAACAAAACCAACCAGCCAGCAGAACAGAACAAAAAGCCAGAACAAGTCTACTGCGTGGATCTGTTGGTGAATCCTTCAGTAGTTCAACTCCTCTCCTGAATGGATAGATTGGAATGAAGAAAATTAATCGCCTGCTTTTGGAGGGAGTGGCACAGAATGTTGATGGTGCCTGCCGCTGACAGAGGACTATAGTGATGGAACTTTCTAGCGTGTTGGGTTTTCATAGGACCCTGAGGTTTAACACATCACTTAGGGAATCGCCATAGCAACCCTGGCAGGTAGTTGGCTGTGGCCTTCCTGTGTTCTTTACACAGGGGAAACCCAAGACAGAGCGATGCTAAGAATCGAGTAGCCCCAAACTAGTGAACTTTCCACAGTCAGAAAAGGAAGTCCAGCCTCCTGAAAGCTTTAGCTTCCTCCCAGGCTGGCCAATGGGCCTCTCAATTCACATTCTCAGCTTTGAGGATTGCATACTGAGCCACTGCAGTGCTTGTTTGTTTTTAAGACCGGAATTTGAATAAATCAAGCGTGCCTTTCTAATTAGGGGCATTCAGAAGTGTGTCCTGTGAGGTATTGGTAGTGACCACAGTTGAGACTTGGGACACTTGGTACCTGCAAAGGAGGAAAGAGGCTCTGGGCTGCAGCATCACCAAGCTTTGTCGGTCTGTCGGGAATAGTGGTTTACACAGAGTCTCCTGCCTTGTTGTCATTTCTCATTGGCAATTGGGAATATATACTACAGCCAAGGTCCGGTTATAATTCGTGAAGCGGGGAAAAGTGTCTGGTGCTAAGCCACACCGATCTACGTAGTTCTCTGGGGTTTCAGCATTCCTGCCAATAAAGGAGAGATCATGACCTGAACCTCTCTTCCTCTGTGTGTTGTCCTACCCTTGCTAGAAGTAAGCTTGCAACCCCATGTCCTTGAGGTCAGCGTACCCTACAACTGAGCCCCATCCGGAGCTAAAAGCAAGAACAAGGCAGGGCCTGTGTTGGCAGCTTTCCGATTTGGCTTATTGACGGTACACCTCTGCTCACAATCTCCAGGACCTCTGGAAGACTTCAAGCCTTGATCTTCGTCTTCTTTTCAGTCCAGAGTTGCAGGGATGTAGGGAGCACGCAACCCGTGGACTGCGAAGATAGGGCCTGAAACCCCACCCCCCTCGAAGATACGCTCTTTAGTTGAAATCTAATACTGGGTGTGACAAACAAGGGCAGGACCCCCACATTCGGCAGCTTCCCCGTGACCCAGAGTGTGAATGCATGTATTAATTTATAACACGAATATTTGCAAGTTTCACTAACGTCAGGCTGTAAAGCTGACACTGGGAATCCCTCGTAACCTTAATTTGGAGGGACTTCCTTCAAAGGAAGGTGAGTTTCCCTCCAAGCATGCTCTTGTCATGTCCAGTCATGTTGTACATGGCCATTGTTGTAAAACAGAAAAGCCACCGGGCAGGCATCCCTTTGTCTCTCCAGCAGTCTCCCCATGGTTGGGAGTTTACTGTACATAAAAGCAGCTTTCTGTCAGGCCGCAGAGGCAAGCTTTCCGAGCAAGCCGGGACTCCTGACAGTAGAGACTGCGGTAGGAACTCTGCGGGTGGAGAACAAACAGAAACTTGCGTATACTTGGAGCGTGTAGAGACGCAGGCGGGGATCGATCCCAATAGCAGAAACGGAAGCAACGGCAGAGTTTGGAACCTGAAGTTTTAAGAGCTTCCCCTCCACCCCCATTAGTTTCTCATAGCCACAAGGATGTATATTATTTCCATTTTGCCCACAATTTACTGAAAATCATCTTTCTTACATACTAGGGAATCCCCCCAAAATATAATAATAATTTAAAAAACCCTCTCATTTTCCTAAAAACAGATAAGTCTTTTTTAAGTCTAGCAGTTAGATCATTCATATCTAGATTGTGAAAGGAATTTAGAAATTTCTCTAATGTGTATCTCAAATAGCTTTTTTTTTTTTTTTTAAGATAAACCTCTCTTAAATTTACCTCTACTCAAATATATGCTGCTGTTAGCTTCGGTTCTTGCGGAGAGATTCTGTCCCGGTGTTTGGAGGCAGGATTCAGAAACCCGATCAAGACTCTCTGCTGCCTGACTCCCCCTAAGGGTGTGATGCATGTTAGGATCCCAGACTGTGTGAATTCTTTTCTGAATGTTGCAATTCGTCCTTGTGAGGGAGGAAGATGGGGTGCTTAGAAACACTTTCTAACCCCATGTGGCGTGTGGCCAGTGCAGTGTCAGGTGTCAGTATGGACTGAGGCACTGCCCGGACTCAGTCCCAGCTCTGCTCTTTCTACCTGAGGTCTTGGGTCGCTTCCCTTTCTGGTTTGCACAGTGTCAGCTGAAACAGTGTGTTCCTCACATGGTTGTTCAGAGCTTGGGGTGGTACCTGATACATAATTCATGCTGGAGGTGGGGTGCGGCCATAATGAGACGCACACCCAAACTGAATTCATCCTGGAAGTCATTTTGACTGCTGTCAAAATATGCTCTTGCTTAGAGTTAGGGTCTGCTGTGGGTCCAGTGAATCAGGTGTGACACTGCAGGGAGTTACACTACTGATTTGGCCGGGTTCTTTTTACCTTCTGGAACTACCCCTTCTATTCTGGATCTGAACCCAGCATATCTCTAGCAAATTTCTCCCATGTAGAACCTACACAGAACCGACCCCATCGTGTTTGCTTGCATATGAAACTAAAACACCATTAAGGTAAAAAAAAAAAAAAAATCCTGTTTTATTTTTTTTTATTTTTTTAAGACATGGTCTAATGTGGCTCAGGCTAGCCTTGAACTTGCTATGTAGCCAAAGATGTCAATCAGATCCCCCTGCATCTACCTCCCGACTGCTGGCATGCACCGTCATGCCAGGATAAATTAAAACACCGTTTTTATAAGAGTTTTCTGACTCTTTGAGACATGAAGGTACATGCAGAGAGTTGAGCCGGCCGATAAAGGGAATTTTTAATGTTAACAAGCAAGCAGTAAGTCAAGCAAGCACTAGCTTTTTGGTGTGTTTTCAATTAACTGGAAAGCAGATTCTCCATCCAATAAACGATGACATGACTATTTAAGATTTAAGGAGTTGTGTGTCCCTGTAGATATTCACTTCTCCGTTGTAGCTGATAATCTTTGTGATAATCTCACTGGTGTGTTTGAGACACTAGGAACGTCATCACTCTGTGTGTGTGGATGAAAGGCTGGTGCAGATGACATGCCCCTGGTGACTTACCGTGGTTTTATCTTCTGGATGGTAAACTAATCCTGGAGTTCGCTGCCCAAGACTCACAAAACACTCTGTCCTAACAATCAAATATTAAATACCCTTTTGGCACTAATTTCTGTTTACTGCTTAAGGTTGACTTTTAAATACTGAAGTTATAAAATTTTCCTTCTCTAGGTATTGAAAGTTCCTGATCTCTTTTAAGTCTAGCTTCCAGGTAATTACTGGGATGAGCAATATACAATCCTTCCATTCTTCCAAGTTAGCAATTCCACTCACAGCCATGCTCAGAATAGCTAACGGAAGTCTGAGTTTTTAGGGTTGGACTATGGGAAGATTGATATGAAAAAGAATGCTCACAGAGTTCATCAATTGGCTGCCCTCAGATGACACTTCCATTCTCTGGTAGGACTATACTTTTGAAATATATATGTGCATAGGGCAAAAATACACTATCACTATCCACCCATAACATAGTGTTCACTAGACTCTCTTCTACTGCAGAAATAACCAAGAAGAACTTGCATTTAATTGGAGAAGTCAGTAGCCTCTCACGTTACATGGTTGTCTTGAAGAACTTTGCAGATACATTATTTATGATCCTCAGCAATACCATAACGTAGCTCTCACTATTACCCTGATGATTTGGTTTTCATTTCTAGTACAAATTCATTGTCTTTCCCACCTTCAAGAGTGATGGAACATTTTGATCTTCCTTGTGGTGGTACCCATCACTGCCACCAGCTTCAAGTATGCTGGTTCCTAATTGAATTCTTAATTAACCCTGCTTTCATCAAGAGCTTCCATGCTGAGGGAGAATATACCACATTAGCAGGAATACTTGTTCTAAAGTCAAACGGTTCTCCATTCAGATCCTGGCCCAGGTACTTGGGTATTTTGCGGTTTGACATGAAGAGTTGTTAAAGAGTTAAGTGAGGGAATGTTTGTAAAGGGTTCTCCATGGATGCTTCATTAACGTTGGCTTCTTTTCCTTTCTGGGACCCCCTGCTGTAATACCAGTCCTCAGCGAAAAAAGCAGGCCCTTGAAATTACCATCGGCCATAATGAGCCTAACGTTGTTTAGTATCAGAGGCCTGTCCCTCCACTGTGGGTGTTGGTTAACTACCCTTTGTAAAACTTGGGTTTGACCTTTAGTGTGTGATTATTTGTAAGGGAACGTTGAGGTCTGACCTTCTGAGAATCTGTGATGTTATGAAGCCACAAGTTAAAGAACAGGACTCTAATGAGAGGGTCAAGTGGGTAGCGTCCATCGCAGTAACAGGAAGGAAGACTCAACTGGACTTAGTGGCACACTCAGTAATCAGGACTGCGTGAGAAACGGCCCTAACTCACAGCGCCGAGTGTCTATGACCTTTATAGTAGCTCCCAAGGACACTTGCAGGCATTCATTGCAACGGGAGATGTCTGAAAACCTCTTGGGGAATGCTGACTCGACAGGTGTCTTGGCTGCGTCTCCCCGTCTTCGACAGGCTCTTGTGTAGACTGACCGTGCGACAGATGTAACGATAGTATGAGACGTTTCCAAACTGTATCACAGCACGACATGAGCACCCTTCCATCCCCAGCTAGCGTCGCGTCAGACTTGTAAGACTGTTTCGTGAGAAATAGTGGGCAAAACTCTGCCCTGCTGTTATAAGCCAGGGATGGATAGAACATGGATGTCATTTGATTCAAGCCAAATGAATATGTCATTTCTCAATTGCTCATGGGCCTGAGGGAGGCCTGGGGGAGGCCAGGTATGGGTAAAAAGGAGCCATCTTTGCAACAAGTCTAGGAACTCTCTCTCCATCACGTGTCACGCTGTCTCGTGAGGTATGCTGCAGGACACAGTATCCTACCAGATTACTGGCTCGGTACCGGTTAGCGGAGTATCCTGAAGGCACAGGGTCCTGGCTTCTGCCACAGATATGTTGATTCCCTGTGATGGTAAAAAGCTCTTATTTTATTCAGGATTCCATTCCCTTCAGTGAAACTCTGTAGATAAAAGAAACATGTGGTATCCAGCCTCCGGTGGTTCTGTTGAACAGTTTGGGAGTTTCTTGGAGCCCATAGTCATCTGACCACTGCTTTTACACTTGAAGTCAAAATAAAACCCAAGGGGAGGGATCTTGGAAAATTAAACTATAGACACAGGCAACCTTCCTCCTTGTGAGGGATGTGGCATCTCCGTGTTGGTTGAAACTGATCTTCATGTTTATTTCTTGTCGGTGACTTCAGGGCTACAGGCCTGGTGGTAGATTTCACTGGGAAAGATCATTTCCTCTCACTGGTCAGATTTGCGGACTTCTTTTTAACCACTGGCTTTTTCTGCCCCTTAGGCCTTTGGAAATGTTCTGGCAGGTTGAGCAGTTATTTTGCTCATGTTGTGAGTAGCATTTCTCTGACCTTTTGTTATTTACTGAAAGGGTCCACCCTGTTTTTTTTTTTTAAGAGAACCATGCAACGAAGGGGAGTCAGTCAGAACATGCTGACTTCAGTATCAGAAGACTGGCTTTTTGGGCCGCTTGGCTCCATGCATTCTTTTAAAATCTCGGGGTCACTGGCCCCTGCGTTTCTTATTCTCATGGTTTTTAAGAAGTCTTCTGGAGGATTTTCTTTCTCCTTCACCAGAGCAGATGTGTGTGTAAGGCTAGTAAGTTGTTCAAAATATTTCACTAAATTTAAAAACCCCGTGAGCTGTTAGTATGTCACAGGACATGGGGGACCAGCCAGGCCCCACCTGTTTTAAGCAGAGGCATGACATACCTGTTCTGGGGTCAGCAACTAAGCCCCGGGCAGCCCAGTGACTCCGTGACAGGCAGTCCCCACTCCCACGCCTCTGAATCTAGGTGAATGAAGTGATACCATTATCCAAGACAGGTTGAGTAGCCATGACTGTGTCTCAGGAGCCATCTCTCTTCTGTTCTCTTGCCCCCCTGTGCTCGGAATCTGGCGATTTTCTCCTTCCCTGCTACAGGACACAACGCCCCTTTCTTGCCCTTTACAGGCTGAATGATAAAGGCAAAGAAGCATCAAAATCGGATTATATCTTCAAAGATGGAAAACTATCTCGCGCGTATTTGGTAACCGTCTGTTTCCTCTGTCTACTGTGCACCTACGTTGTTCTTACTTGTCTTTCTGGAAACGTTCAACTGGAAGCTTACAGGAGGGGAACCCAGCGACTCACTTTGAGGACACCACTCAAACTGTCTCGTTTATTCTCTTAGCCAGACAGCAACGCACTCAAGCTTGATGGTGATTATTACTTATTGATTAATGATTAATGATGATGATGGATTCATCATCGTGTGTGTGTGTGTGTGTGTGTGTGTGTGTGTGTGTGCCCACGCGCACGCACATCGCAGGCATGTAATAGTGCAGAGAAGGCAAAGAGACAGAATTCTTAGGGTGCTCACAAGAGAATGCAGGGATACAGACAAAAGGTACAATGAAGAATAAGGTCTCGGTAGACGGAACGGACGACTGGGGAAGGAAGGTGAAGACTAGTTTAGATTGCAGTCTCTAAACTCTGAGTTTCGTTTGGCATGGGATTCAGGTGAGGAATCAGCCGTGAGAAGTCCTAGAATAAACCCAGAAACAGGAGTGACATCTTGGCCAACTGGAATGTATAGTATCATGTATGTTAACACATGTACTACCATACCAACACCAGGAAGCTGATAGCATGCTCTTTAGGCCTTACTCAGATTCCAGTTGGTTCAGCGTGTGCGTGTCTGTGTGTGTGTGTGTGCACACGCGTGTGTGTTTACTCCATAGTCTAGGTTCCTGTAGCCACCACAGCCATCAGGACATAGAGCTGCTGCATCCCTGACAAGAGCTCCCTGGTCTAATGGCAGCGCTATGCCTGAGAAGTAGCCGCAGTGTTAGCCTCCTTTCAGTCTGGGCTGTGTTTTGGGTCAATCTGTAGGGAAAGGATTCTGAACTTCACTGCTGCGTGGGGCCGCCACAGAATCCACTTCATTGACATACAGATGCAATTCCTTGCTCTAATTTATACAAAGACGTGTCATCTCAGAACAAAACAGAAACAAACAAGGAGAGAAACAGTAATTTGGGCTGGGGAGACAGCACTCTGAGAATAGTGCAGTACACGAGCTAGGCCAGTGTTGGGGAGGCCAAGAGAGCAAGTCCCTTGAGGCTCCAGGTCACTCTGCCTAGCTGAGTTCCAGGCCCGAGACAGACCCTGCATCAACAAGATAAGGTAGATGGCCCCTGGGGAGTGACTCAGTTGTCCTCTGCCCCCTACACCCTCACACACACCTGCATTTGCACACATGTACACCTGAAAACGCACATGTGCGTGTATTCACCTGCATGCGCACACACACACCCTCATATACACTTGCATTTGCACACATGTACACCTGAAAATGTACACATGCGTGCATTCACCTGCACACAAACACACACCCTCACACACCTGCATTTGCACACATGTACACCTGAAAACTTACACATGCATGCATTCACCTGCACACACACACACCCTCACATACACTTGCATTTGCACACATGTACACCTGAAAATGTACACATGCATGCATTCACCTGCATGTATATGCATACACACACACACACCCTCACATACACCTGCACTTGCACACATGTAGACCTGAAAGCGTACACATATATGCATTCACCTGCACGCATGCACACACACACACCCCCTCACACACATCTGCATTTGCACACAGGTAGAGCTGAAAATGTATACATGCATGCATCCACCTGCATGCACACACACACACCCTCACACACACCTGCATTTGCACACATGTACACCTAAAAACATACACATGCATCATTCACCTGCATGTATGTGCACGCACACACAGACACACACACACACACAGGTCTGGGTCAGTTATCCTGACTGACTGTGGGATCCCATCCATTGTTACCCAGCCGGCTTACGATGCTAATAATACCGGTGCTGTGGCCTCAATAGTTGACTACTGAGAGGAACCGAACATGTTCTGCGCACAGAACTCGAAGGCTTCGTGATTTTGATTGGCCATTTACTACGGTATCTCCTGAAAGTGAATGAGAAAGCAAGCGTGCTGTGAAGGGGTTAACGGGTCACTCGAAGAGTGATTTCTTACAGAAATCAGAACAAATGATTAAAAAACAAAAAACCCCTCTGTGTGTGGAAGCGGGGACCCTCAGGACGTGCGGAGCCGTGAGAGCTCAAGGTGCAGGCTGAAGTGGAAACATGCTGTAAACAGACAACAGACTTAAGGGAAGACATCTGCCTCGGGGTCTGACACCCAAAGCCGCATCTGCGTCCTGGGTCTCGCAGTGCTTAACACGGGATGCGGCGGGGCCCGAGGCAGGCTCCGCAAGCACCTTCTGTTTTCTGTTTCCCTGAGAGTCTCCGTGCGTTCCGCCCAGAAGGCCGCCAGGGACTGGTAAATTGAACTCTGTATGAAGTAACAGTACTTACAAGTTAACTTTAGAACGAGGGATGGAAAAGGTGTCTCACCCGCAGTTCTAAAACTGCTTACCGGAGGGAAGATGGACGCTTCAAATATTTCGTATTTCAGACAGCTGGTAGGGGCTGATGGCTAAGTGGCTGAACTGTCCTCACAACCGTGAGTACGTGAGTTTTGATCCCCATGGAGCATGCATCTGTAATTCTAGGGGGAGACCAGAGGAGACAAGAGAATCTCTGAAAGTTTGTGGGCCAGCTAGCCTGGCCCACAGAGCACTGAGATTCGCTTGCTTCTGCCTCCCGAGTGCCGGGATTAAAGTACGCTTCCATTTTCTTTAAGGCATAGATTCCTTCTCATTTTTTTTTTTTTAACCTGGTCTGATGTTGAAGAGGAACTTGCTGCAATGGAAGGGCTCAGATTGTATAATTCTTTCTTAGAAGAACTATCTAATACTGATTAATCATGATATGGGGAAAGCAGATGGATTTTAATCAGGCTGCGTGGAACACAAATGCAGAATACTGTCACCTGAGCTCTCAATTGCATGGGATTTGCTGATATGCCTCCTTAAACCACAGAAGAGACTGGGCGAGTCTTTCTCACACAAATAGTTGGCCTTAGAACTTTGCATCTTTTTAGTATCTACACAAGGAAAATGCAGCTCCCTTTGAAAATTATATTTTTTTCACAGAGTGGGACCCGATGGTGAAGCCAAGATACGCGAGGGACCATATTCTTTCCATCTGGCCAAGTGGCCAGCTGCCTTTCCCAAATCTTGCCTTTCCCAAATGCTCATGGCCTCCATTAGTAATCTGTGTTTGTGGATTATTTGAGATGCTGGAGTCTTCCTTGTGGTTGGATGTTTTTCATGGGGTTGTCAAACAAGAATGTCTCCTTTGTTAAAGACTTTGGGAAGGGGTTAACAGTCACATCAGAGACCAGACGATCCCATGCAGGGCAGAATGGGAGAGCTTTCTGGGAAAGTGTCGAGTTCTCCATGAACTAGCCCCAGATGATGTAACTCTGAGTTTCAGTCAACCCTGTTATCTCAAGAATGATTGTGTGGATGGCAGAACTACTTCCTTTATTTCTTGAGATGAGCACACACTAAGCACAAATTAACCTGTAGAGAGATATTCTGAAGGAGTTTTGTGATCTCAGTTTTCCTAAAAACAAAGAATGGTTTTCAGAATACATCTTTGTGCCATCTCAGGAGTAGTGGATGAGAGTGGGTTTGATTCAGACTATTAGTTACCAGTGGCTTTGATTTGTTTACGTGATGCTACAAAAAACCATTTTGTCACGTGCAGCTTGTCCTTGTGATTGTGTACAGCTTAGGCTTCTGGGAACTCTGCTTGGAGTGTATATAGGTTGAGGCCTGGAAAGCTGGGGACGGGATTAGGTTCAGGATATTGCATTGAGACGTTCGTCCAGCTCACCATCAGCTCCTGCTCTCAGGTCACCAACAAGGGCAGTAAATAGTTCTCTCGCTCTCTGTTCTGAACCAGAGGGTAACAAACACAGCATCCTGCTACACTAACCCAGCATGAAATAAGTTTGATATTTTGACCTCCGCAGCCATGACATTTGACCATTATGTACCCTATGTGAGTTCCATTCCGTAGAGTGGGCCTCCAAGCCAATTGGAGAGCAGTCCGTCACACACACACACACACACACACACACACCCACACACACACACCAGGCTTGCCACGGTGAACACGTCTTTCCTGGCATATTGATATTGTAGCATGCAGGAATTTTGCTAAGACTCGCGAGTTGTTTTTGTCAATAAAGTTTTATTGGGATATGGCTATGCTCAGTTGTTTGTGACTTCTTTCTCGCTGTAACTGCAGTGAAGAATAATTATGTTAGAGAAGACCCCAGACCTTGAAATATTTACAATCTGGTCCTTTACTAAAAAACATCCAACAGTTTCACGAAATTTACTCACTCGGCCACGTATTCATTATTTTATTGGTTGCCAACTCTGTTAATGACACTGGGGAATGTAAAGATGAATCGCACTGTCCCAGATGCCCGGGGACTTTACAAGTCAACCGTCATCTGATAAGGCGGGGTGTAGCATCAACAAGAGATAGCTAAGTGGCTCTGTTGGTTCAGAGACCGTGAGTGCCCCTGTCGAAGAGAAGGAATTGAGCTGCGCACAGAATATTGCTTCCATAACTGTAGCTCTCAGTAATTTCCCAGTAGGGACTTCATGGGACATAAAAGCCCATCTCCTTTATGGAATTTTATAAATTGTAGTATTCAAAGGGGTGGAAATGATTTCAGATATTACTCTCTGTGCAAATGTCTTTATCTGGACGCAAGCTTCCTGTCACTATGGGGATAATCATACTTATAAAAATGTTTGAAGATCTGAAGGAAGGCTTTCCTTGCCCAGGCTGCATGCAGATAGGAGGAATTCCTTTTCATGTCTTGCTGACTATTCGCTCAACGAAATAAAAATAAATGCTATAGGTCTCAAAGGATTTTTGAAGGAGAAGCACATCAAAGTGAGTCTTAAAAACGAGATAAAATTAAAGAACATTAGCCGTGCGACAGGGTGACTCGGTGGCAATTGGATCTCTTCCTTCTGCAGACTGTCATCTGAGTGTACATTCTTATTAAATTCTTTTTAAGGATTCAGCCACCTACTCTTGGGGAGAGTCTCCACAGGATAAGAGCCCTGTCGAGACTGAGACTGTTGAGATTAGGATCTAAAACCTGCTTGGAGATGTATGCCTTTTTGATTTGTATATAATGCTTACTTTGACTGATTCTCTTCCTCCCATCCCTCCCTCTGTTCGTTCGTTCCTTCCTTCCTTCTTTCCATCCTTGAGACAAGTAACATATATCCCAAGCTGGCCTCTGTAGTAGTTATGTTGCTTTGATGGCTCAGCAAAGAAAACGAGGAGGCATTTTCCTACGTGGAAGCCCTGCCAGACCTCAGCAGAGGGATCCACCATCCTGGGCAATGCCACACTCGACAGTGGAACCCCAAGCATCTGAGCTCAGGTGTTTTTATTCTTCCAGAACTCCTCAGGCATTCTACTGATAGCATGTGCAGACCATTAGCAACCAAACCTCCCCCACAGAGATCCAACACCTGCAGACAGTACAGAACGCCAAGACCTAGGCTAGCCCCTCTCCCAACAGTGTATAAAACATTTTATACATAACTAAACTTCCACAACAGGCCTCAACTCATCGTGTAGCCGAGGGCGACTGTGAACTTGTGATCCTCCTACCTCCAAAATGCTGGGATTACAGATATATAACGGCATGCTCGGTTTACATGGTTGATACTGAGCATCAAACCCAAGACTTTGTGCCTGCCAGGCAACATTGTACCAGCTGTATCCCCAACTCCCACTGTGTGCTTTCCAAACACTTACTGAATTGGCACCGACATAGACCAACACTGTACATTCCAACTTAGGTGGTTGATTTGGTAAAGGATTCTAGAATTTCAGGTTACTTTAAAAGCGAGGTAAGTGAGATCCCTTCGGTTCTGCTTCCAGCGGGATATCAGAATTGTTGGCTCAATTCTAGCCACTCATTCTTCAAATTCATAGCACTGGAGGGACCCGAGCTAACGCCCGCCATGCTGTCTTGATTTAGGAGATGGCTGTGACATATTACCCATGCAAAGCATAATATTTTGGTAGATAAAGCGAGGGTGTCTGGTGAGAAAGCTACCGAAGGAAACTATCAGATACTCAGTAAGGTAACAGGAATGTTCTAGAAACACCAAGTCCAAGCCACTGAAGCTCCTGAGCGGGAGTCCCACAGTCAGCCATCCCGGAGCACTAACTGCAGAGCCGCTGCCTCCTGGAAGAGGCAGAGCCCAGCTCCTTCTCAGTGTTTTTTTATCTCCACAGCCCGGTTGCCAAGAGAGCGGAGGCGGCTCCAGATAGGGTGCAGGAGAGGAGAACACAGCCTTTGCTGTGGAAAACCGTGGAAAGCAAATCACATTTCAGGACATTTACTGACAAGAAGGTATAATTACTGCATCCACATATGAGGGCTGTATCATATCAAAACTGTCTAAATACACAGAGACTCCACCGTCTCCTTCAAGCCCCGCCGAGTATTTATGAATGGGATTGCTTCCTGGTTCCCTTCTAATGTCAGTAGCAGGGAAGTCAGAAAGCACTACCTCGTGGATGGGGGAAGAACCCTGCAAATGCATGCATTTTGCAGCCAGCTGCAGCAATAACCCCACATACTGCACTCACCTTCCCGTTGCGTGCCCCACCCCCCCCCCCGCCCCCGCACCCATGTGGGGGTCATCCTGGGTTTCTGATTTACAGGGATCACTTCTGAAGATCCAGCAATGCTTAGGTGAGATTGAATTACTGATGACCCTCCTGGTTCTGTTCCCACTGGAGGCTTTCGGGACAGCCACTGATCTGTCCCATTTAAAGCACTCGGTGGCATGAACTCGCTGGGTTTCTGCCCACATCGCTGCATTCCTGGGATGCCGGTCCCAGGCCTTAGCGAGATCATCTGACAGCCGCCTGTGAGGTCAACGAACTTTCTACACAATTAAATGCTCACAGCTAGGAGAAATGCTTTTTTTCCCCCCCTCCATCTCTCCTCGGGTAAAGAATACATATGATGCTGCCCCTCGGTTCCTTGGTGAGGAGGCTGTGGAGTCCCCAGCTAGTTTCGCATGATTTAATGCTGAGCAGAGTAGGAAAGTGATTGCATCCTCTGCTGGGCCCCACAGAACAGTCACCACCCACACTGTTTATTCAGACTGGGATCTTGGCCATTTGGGGTTTAAGCCAGAAGAAAGGGGGAAAAAAAAGAAAAAAAAAAACCAACCCTGGAATGAACACTTTGGAAACTCTGTATTCAGGATGAAATGCAGCCAAGGGTTCTTTTTTTTAAAAATCTATTTAAAATCAATTAGTGGGATCATATTTTCATTTACAGTGGACTGTTAGCAAAAGCTAATTGTCTCTGTTCTCACTCAGGCTTTGAGCTTGGGGTAGATGCTTGGACACTAGAATCAACCCTCTGTTTTGCCCCAGTGCCTGATGTGTGGGCAGTTGGGCAACCCTGACCTTTGACCAGCTTTCCCTATGAGAACTATGAGAGAGGTGTGAGGAGGAGAGACTGATGTAAACAAGCCTGCTAGGCAGTCCCAGAGCTTCCCAGGGGAAAGGCTCCAAAGGAGCTTAGCCCAAAGTGAAGAGTAAGAGAAAGCCAGGGGCAGATCACAGGCTTGGGGAGGAGCCTCGGGAGAGGCACCTCATACATCTGTCTCTAGTCAGGACTGCAAAAAAATTATCGCAGACATGGGAGATTGTATCGTAGTTTTAAAGATCTCGAGAGGAGATTCCGGAGCCTCCCAAGGTTACCCACCCTGCTATTTAGCAGTTCCTCCAGCCAGGAAATTCTTTCTTATTTGCAGCCTCAAATGTGCATGTGGTACTGTTTCGGGGGATAAGCTCCTGGTCCAGACCACGCCCACAGAGTGTTTACTCCTCTGATGGGATGGAGCCTATTACTGGCTTCTCCTTTAAGACTCCTGGGGCTTAGAGCTCCTTCTAGAACAGTCTATAGGCGACCCAAGATGGAACAGAGCAGAGGGCGGGCTCAGGGGTCTGCAGAATGGCAGCGGTGGAGATTGCACAGGTGGTGGACGCTACTTTGGGGCCTTTTGTGTATTTACCAAGGACTAAGGAACCAAGTGACGAGCCAGAGAGTGAGCCTGAGACCTCGTGCGCATGGAAGACACTAAATCTCCCGGGGCAGGCTTTAAAAGAAAAGGAAAGAATCCCCAAACACCTAGACGCTGAGATTCCACTGACCCACATAGACTCTCCTCCTAGCATCCAATACGAAGGACCAGGTTGCGGATGGGCTTAGCTGGTGCACGTGACAAACCCTTGCCCTCACTCACCAGTGTACCAAGGGCACCGCACCATGTGCTCTCATCCTAGCGTTTGCAAAGTAGAGAGGCAGGAGGACCCAAAGTCCCAAGGTCGTCCTCTGCTATGGAGTGAGTTTGAGGGTAGCTAGTCATGCAAAAATTCCAAACAAGAGGGCTGGAGAGGGCTCCGCAAATAAGAGCGCCTGCTTCCAGACTTTCCAGCATCCAGGTAGATTAACGCACAGCTGCCCCAGTGCCCCCAGCCCCAGGGGATCCGGAACCCCCTTCCGGCCTTTGCGAAGCACCGTACATACGTGACATACGCATGAGTAAAAGCCTAAACAAGACACATAACAAAGAACTACAAACCAGAGAGGGTAAGAGATCCACCCCAGACAAGATCTGGGGTCAGATGTCCTTACAGGGTACCCCTGTGCTCAACTCTGTGACCGGTTCCCTTCGCTCACTTCCCCTGGCCTCTCCCTCCTCAGCAGAGGACATGTGGCAAAGGCTCAGCCCCTCCACAGCGAGTGCAGACCCATCAAAAAGACATCAAATGACCCAGCTCGCTGCTTCCCCTTTTGTCCGATTATGTCATCGCCTAATCTTGGGCCGAAAGAAGGAGGTTGGTCTCCACCCGGCTCCCCAGTGTCCTAGCCTCGGGTACCGGTTCCCTGTGTCAAGTGAATGATTCAGGGGGGGTCGTGCGGTGGTGGCGGTGTGGTGGCTGAGGCTCTGTAAACTGTGCTCCAGCAACGGGGCCCCGGACCTTCAGCTTCATCCCCTGACGCTTGATCATAGCGCTCATGATGACACTGTCCGCTCAGAGGTACGCCAGCAGCACCGAAGCTAAGGCGGCTCTAGGCGGCATCTTACAGGACCGCTCACGCATAGAAAGATGACGGATCAGGGCAGGTGAATATCATGTATGCGCACGCACCCTCTTAAAGACATGTCCTTCAGAAATGAGAGACTTTCTAACATGGAGAACGGCACGGAGGATGGTGTAGTTACCCAGCACCCGCGGCTCGTTCAATAAGCATCATTTTATTTCCTTTGGGTTTTCTACGTAGCCCACACGGGCCTGAAACTGACTAGTAGGCCCAGACTGGCCTCAAACTCATGGCAATCCTCCTGCCTCGGTCTCCCTAGTGTTGGGATGACAGTTGTACACCTACCACACCAAGCTTCTGACACGGTTTATCAAAGATTGGAAGAGAAGCTGTAACTCTCGAAGTTACCTCTGCACCACCCCTGATGGTACTCTACCCCAGTGCTCCAGAATGGGCCCACCCGGCCCTCGTGGTGGTGTTACCTGTCCGATGGTGCTCTCTGCTATTGAGTTATGTATTGTAAGGGACGCCTAGTATCATTCTGTGACTGTAGAACGTACGGTTATAGTCTCACCAGATAATCTTTCACAATGTGTAGTGTCTCTCGGAATATTATTGTTGAAACTTACCCTAAATTACATGATCTAGTTCCTTTAAGCGCTGTATTGTTGTGGACTGAATGTTGACATTACTCCCAAGTTCCTACATTAAGTCCTAACCCCGTCGAGGTGCCATGAACAGGATTTTTACCTTATGCGTAGTGACTGTCGTGGGGTTCTCCAGATGCATTCCCAGTGGACTTGTTGAGTTCTCAGAGAGACTCTGGAGAGACTAGGATTCCCGAGTCTTCACGTGAAGATGTCGGAAACTTTGGAGCTGCCAAAGCCTTCTCAGCTCACCCCGAGGACCGCGTGCGAGGGCCCGGCTGCCGGCATCGGCTGCAGTTCTCGGCACGGTTAGGCTTTGCAGTTTGCTGGTCTGGTGGGCTGAGAGTTATCTCACTCTAGTTCTGAGTTCTGTTTTTCCCTTGAGATTATGCTTTTGGACAGTCTTCCCCTAAGCTTTGTTCTTCGAGACCTCTTTTTCTTTGTAGTACCTATTTGTGGATTCCCTTTGGGGCTGGGGATAGTTGATTATTTTTTTAATTTCTTGTAGTTGACCGACTGTTCACTATATGTCGTGAGTACTTAAGAGAAGTGTCTACCTTTCTGTCCGTGTCTTGTCTTTAAATGCTACTTTTTGGTATTCAGCCTCTTTATAAGAATGTTTGGAATCAGTTATGTCTTTTTTTTTTTTACTTTGTAGTCTATACATTTGTGTAATTCTCTAGCCTAAATTTTTTTAAGTTGAAAAAAAAAAACCTTTCTTTTTTCCTAAATGTTTTAAAGTTCACCACTTCTATCAGGATTTGAAGCTTATTTGGGAGGATAATGTGAGTTAGAGATGGTTTTCTCTACATAGGGTTAACAATTGTCCCACCTGTGAAAGAATTCCGCCTTTTTCTTTTCAGTTTTGTGTTATTACTTCTCACAGTGAAGATCTCTCTCTCTCTCTCTCTCTCCTCTCTCCTTCATAAGTTTAGTCATCTCTGTCTGAACCAACACTATCCCATCTTAATTACAAAACATATGCACCTATGAATATCTTATATACGATAAGGTTCCTATCTTCTTCTTTTCTAAATGTACCTTCACTATTTTTAGATTTTTTTCACCTGTATAAATTTTCAAACCAGCGAAGCATGACCATTAAAAAAAAAACTTTCTTGGATTTGAATATGAATTGTATTCGGTTTATGCATTAACCTGGGAGAGCATTTGTGTTGGTGTTGACTCTTGTTGCCTGCGAACATGATGTACTTCCTGTTTCTCAGTTCTCAAAGCTTTCAGCCAAGTTATAAATGCCCATCTATACATAATGTTTCATATGTCTTGCATCTCCTTCTATGTACTTACTCACAGGCACCTGACAGTCTCTTGATATTGTGGATGGAATTTTATAAGAACCGCACTTTCTAAGATGGTCACACTAACATGAGGATGTGTTGGTCTTCTTCCCAGAGTCCTGGACAAACTCTTGTAATTGTGTGGAGTCTCTCATGGGCTTTCTACGTGGAAGACCGTCTGCAGATAAGGCCACTTGTTCCCTCGTCTGGTTTCTCTTACTCCTTTTCTGTTTTATTGCCCTAGTGACACATCTTACACGGTGACAGTGGGCTGGTAGGAGAGAGGTCCTGTTTGTCTACTTCCTGACTTTAGAGTGACTGTTCACTTCAGGTTCTTAGCACGGACTTTCTGTACGGATGGCTGCCTGCGCTTGGGTCCCGCTGGCATCCTGGCACCCGGGTTCCACTACAGCCATCCCTCTTCCTAATCTTGGGTTGGGTCCGCAAAACCTTGCTTCTTCTCTCATTTTCATAGCAGAAGCATGTCAGAACTGGATCTCCATGAAAGACACATCCATAGTTCGGATGCTCGAGAAATCGTTTCCACTGCGTCTCCCGTGACTTGTCTGTCTTGTACAAGAAAGCGCAGGGCCGAACACCGGACCTTCTTCCAGTAGCGTCTGATGATGCTATCTGCTGGGGCGGCTGTCAGGAGAGCCCGTTCTGATTCTTCATGCTTTGTGTCAGATTTGCTTTACTTCTTGCCGACGACTGCACAGCTCTGCGCCTCCTCGTGTTCTGATTTCACACTGACCGTTCTCACTCGTGGGTCAGTTTTTGCCCACCGTGCCGAGCAACCGGTGAATTCTTTGGCTGTGGTACACACTGGATTGGTGTGATCTTTGGTCTCTTTCCTAGAGGCTTTGGTTAGGTGTTGTCATTCCCTGGCCCCGCCCTCTAACCCTCTCACGTTTTTTTCCCCTTCTATTTTCCATCTATTTGTCATTTTGTACCGTTTCTCTTTTAAAGATAATTTCTCTACTTTCAATTAGAGAATTGGGTTCGATTTCAGCCCAACAAATTTGGTTTACATGTCTGTTATCTTAAATTTCTTCTTTTCACCTATAAATAGGTTTTTTTTTAAAGCATTCTGTTCTGTTTTCAGAATGTGTGAGCTTTCTGCTGTTTGTTTTCTTTTGATAAGTTTCTGTTTCCTCTGTATTGCTGTCTGTCTGTGTGTCTTGTGTTCTAACCCCGCTCTAGAGGCCTTCCTGGTATACCTGTCACTTTTAAGAAGGAAAGATTGCTTGACTTATTAGAAGCTTGAGAGTGTTCAAGGGGAATGTCAGTTGCCATAGAATAACAGCTAATGACATTTTTTCTGGAGAAACTCATAATGTTGGCCCTAAAGATGCTTCGTGGGGAGTCTAGAAGATGGTCTGATTGTTGAGAATACTCTACAGGGTCAACCTCTGTAGCTCCCAGTGCTGGAAGCTACCAGGAGCAAGAGGCCTGGAAGGATAAGCCTTCAGTATGCATATGTTCTGCTTGATGTGAAGGAGGACATCTCACTGCCTAGGAACCCTCTCTGCAGAGGCCAAACCACTGACATCACTAACTGGGAGAGAGGCTACCTTCCAAGTAGGAGGGGCTAAGAATAAAATCTACAGATCCAGGGACCTATCTAGTCTTCAAAGGCATTCTTCTCTTCTTTTGGTGCCCCCCCTCCTCTCCCCCTGCAGCTCCAGAGGTAATTCCTGAGCCTGATGCCTGCTGGTTCTTCTCAAACATCATAACTCCTGCCTCTGGACTCTGCTGCCTTTGGTTTGCTGACTGTATGATCACTCCCCCGTTGTCTCTGTCTTCTAAGATCTTGTTATCATCACTCCTCAATGGATCCAGATATGCCTGACTTGCAGCACGTGGGTCACATCTAGCTGCCTGAGCCTCAGGATGGCTATGCATGAAGCCCAGTATGAAATCTTCACCTTACTTAGGACACTGAGCTTTTTTGCAATTTCTTTTGGAAACTTGATCGCATGATTCTCAAGCACGCACTTTTAGACTACAATATCGGGTCGCAGTGTCTAAGGCTGGACATGCTGGTCGGGCTCCGTAAAAGGTCACCCTCCCTGGTTTTAGTGACATATCGGTGACGCCAGTAGGACATCCAGTGTGTTCAGTTCTTCATCTCTACCTGTGACTCGCAGACTAAATTTGGGTTTATTTTCTTCTGATCTGTATTCTAACCCGCTGCGTCAATTCTGCGCTGTTCTTCAACCAGCTAAGTCTCCCCCGAGTTACCTCTAGAAGTTCTATCTCCTTCTTTCTCAAATATACTGATTTTCTTTTTCTTATTTAACCCTGTTGTTTTAGTATCATTCTTGGTCTTTCTATGACCACCACCACAGTACGCAATCCTGCTTTGCGCTCCATTTCCAATTCTTAAGATTCGATTTTTAAACTTTTCTTTCTCTGACTAGCTTTCATAGTAGTGTTCCTCTGACCCTCCCCACATGTATGTGTCAGTGTGGGGGTTGAGAGAGAGAGGGAGAGACAGAAAGAGGCGACGGGAATGGAGGAGGGAGGGGAGAGAGAGATGGTTATGTGTTTGTGTGTGTGTATATAGGTGCGTGTGTGTGTTTGTGCTTGTATGTGTGTGTGTATGTATATAGGTGTGCATGTGTGTGGTATGTGTGTATGTGTGTGTGTCTGTGTGTGTTTGTGTATGTGTGTGCATGTGTATATACACACACACACATACAGGCACTTTGACAAGTTCATTTTCAAAGAGATTTTTTTATGGGTTCCTTGCGAGTCTTGAATTACGAAGCCTTTTCGTTTGTTTCTTTACTTTGAGACAAAGTCTTGCTCTCTAGTGTAGGTAGTCTTAAACTGAAGGTGTCATCCAAGCCTCAGATTCCCAAAAGACTTGCCTTAGCCTCTCCAGTGTGCCAAGGGGCCCAGCTCTACACTATGAAATCATCACTACCTAGTGGTGACCTAGTTATCTCTGCAGAGTTAAGGATTTTCAGTATTCTAGAGCTGTGTCTATATTAATCTCTTGCCGTAGTGTTCTAAGGTAGCATGAATTAAGACTCTGTAACTTTCCCCAAGCCATGAATATCACTGTGTGCCTATGGCTTTTTCTACCCTTCATCTTCTTTTAACCAATGGGCAATGTTTTTAATTATCTTTCATGAGCACTTTTTGAGGCTCTGAGAGGAGGAGGCTCAGTCAGTCCACCCGCTCTGTGTAGGAACAAGGTTCTATTCCTGTCTGGACATCAGAATCCAGGCACCATCTCCAAGTCTCAGTGGTACTTGTGTTGGATACCATGAAGTCAACTTTTGATTAAAGATTTGGCTTCAATTTTTACATCTCTACTTTTCCTCCTCCCCCCCCCTTGTCTTTCCCCTCCCTTCCTTTATTTCAGGCTTTCCTTCTGTGGCATTTTCTAGAGAATTTTGCTTCTTTGCAATGGGTGGGGATCCATACAATCAACCCAGTATTTGCCATTTTGTTGGAAATAAATACTCAAGTCTACTTTTGAATTAAGCCTATTGCTTCTTGGCCTTTTGATTAACATCGAATGAGAAAAACCTAGAACATACTACAGAAATCCTGGAATTGATGCTAAAGGATTTGGATTGTTAGAGAACAAAAGATTCTTTAGGGGCTGGGGACATGGCTCTTGGCTACAGTGATTTCTTTGTAAGCAAGAGAACCCAGATTTGAATTCTCCGCATTCATATAAAAGCCAGGGATGGTGGCATCACACCCATGGAACCCCAGTGTGAGGGAGAGTGGAGAAAGAAGGATTTCTGGGGTTTGCTGGAACCAAAATAGTAAGTTCCAGATTGAGCAAATGACCTTTCTAAAAAACAGAGATAGAGAAGGGTAGAGCAAGACACTTGATGTCAATCTCTGAAATCCCCAACTGCTAATGCACACACACACACACACACACACATGCACACACATGAACACACACACACACACACACACACATGAACACACACATGCACACACACACATGCACACACATGCACACACATGCACATACACAGATGCACATATACACATGCACACACACACATGCACACACACACATGCACATACACACATGCACACACACACATACATACACACATGCACACACACATACGCACACACACATGCACACACACACATGCACACACACATATGCACACACACATGCACATACACAGATGCACATACACACATGCACACACACACATGCACACACACACATGCACATACACACATGCACACACACATATGCACACACACACACACACACACACACACACACACACGAGAGAGCACGCACGCGTGAGAGAGAGAAAGAAACAGAGACAGAAAGAGAGACTCATAGAAATAACTTGGTCCAAACCTACATTGCATTGAAGGGGACCAAGGCTCAACACTGAGGAAGCCATTTCCCCTACCATCCCTCCCTCCAGTTAGCAGGAAGCTGGGATGGATTAGAAGGATGACCACTGTGTTCTTACCACATCACAGGGAAGGACACCGTTATACAACCACCAGCTCTTGGCTGGTTATCCAGCCACTTGGATCTGATGGTTGTTGAGCCTGAAAGATTCACTGTGACGTTTTGGGAAAAACCACAGACTGTGTATTTTGTTTTTATTTTTCTCTTCTGCCATATATGGTAAGACTACTTATAGAGTTGTTTAAGTGGTTTATGACAATCCTTTTTTTCCCTCCTCTGAAATGGGATAAGGTGGGATGTGTGTGTGAGTGTATGCATGTGTGTGTGTGTATGCGTGTGTGTGTGTGTGTGTGTGTTGGGGTGGGGAGGGTGGACACACGTATGTGTGTGGGTACACGTGTCCATAAAGAGTCCTGAGGTTGACAGTGGGCTCTTCCTCTATTGCTGTCAGCCTTCCTTTATTTTCTCTCCTTCCTTCCTTTCTTTTTGTCTTCTATTTGAGAAAGTCTCTCACTGAACCTGGAACTCCACGACTGGGCCAGCAGGTCCCTGGAGTCCACCTGTTTCTGCTCACCCAGACCCGTCCCCCGAGTCCTGGGTACTGGCTCACACTATTGCACCCAGTTTTTACATGGTCTCTGTGATCAGAAGTTAGGTTCCTGTGCTTGCCCGACAAGCATGTCACCCTCTGTCTCCCCAGCCCCTCCCCTTTATCCCCCAGAGAAAAACTCCCTTTCCTCTCCTTTCTGACCTTCCCTTCCAGTTGAGGGTCCATCACTTTAAAAACTGTCCACTGAACACCAAAGCTGTGGAGCCTTTCTTCCTGCCTTTGACTCCTTCGGGGTTGGCCGTCTGAGCTACTTAACAACCACTGTCTTACCCTTTCTCTATTTCGTTGGCATTTTAGCTCCACATTGAAACTGAAAGGGCCCGGGCTGCAGAGCCACGGTTGACACAGTGATACCACTTCCCCAGTGCTTTTCAGCAGATTAGTTAATGAGGAAGCAGCCCAAAGGAAGTATGTTCTCTTAGATAGAGCCAGGCTAGCTGTCTGGGATTGTGGCTCTCCGCTGCCCTGTGTCCTAGCCGACCGCCCTCCCTCATGAGGAGGAGCCGCTAGTGGCCGGACAGAGTCTCAGAGGCAGCGCTCCTAGAATCTGCCACTCAAACTGGACCTGTTCTGAGAGTAAAAGTGGGCACTATTAATAGCTTTACAGGAGCAACAGGTGTCCACTGGGACTCTCCCCGACAAGCTGGGACATATGGCCACCTTATGTTATAGATCACCTTGAGTGCTTCAGGGAAATTTGCACAGCTGCTCTCGAGATACTGATCTTTTGAAACAAAAATTATCATCCCGTACAAAGGCTTTCCTCCGCTGGCTTAACTTCACAGGTAATAAAATGTTGGGTTTCTTTATTCCCCGCAGATATTCTGTTTCCTCAGCTACGTTTGTAGCTCTGTTAAAATAGGTGGAAGACCTGAGAATTAGGACTGCTGAGTGACAGATGCCTTCATCTTCATATAAGCCCACTGTGTCCCGAGGGGGAGCAAGAAGCCTTAGTTTCCAGGAGAGCCCTGTTCTTTCTTTTGGGGCGTGGGGGTGTTCATGGAGCACAGGGACCCTATTCTCAGCAAGTTTGGAAGGCACATGAATGACTGAAGGTCAACAGACAGTACAATGTCTTCCTAAGAACCAGTATCTAGTGCTGCGGCTTAGCACCGTGCAACAGGGTTTCAGTAGGCACAGGATAAACCCGTTACCTGCTAGCTCCCTTACCCCCGAAGCTCCTGCTAGCAGGTTCTGAGGCGGTCAGCTTGCGTGCCTACTTGCGGACACTTGTAGACTGTAAATTCTGAGGCAGACTTGGAAGACAACGTTGGCTGGCAAAACCGTCACGAGGCTGACAGCTCCCTTTGTGTCTGTGGAGAGTTGTCTTGGTTGGAACGTGGTGTTAGAACACAAAGAAAAACAGAGTGGGAATCAACGGTCCAGAAGTAACCCCAGAGCTGCGGATGACTACAGCGTGGAAAGTTCCGGAGAGTAACAATCAGCTTCCAGTTGTCCGAGTTAGATGGCGTTTGAGCTAGGTTCAGAAAATAGGCCCTTTCTGTACGGTTGAGACGGCCGAAGGCCGCGAGAACGAATGGGCATGGCATGAAGAAAAACCCTGAATAAAATTGTGTGTATGTCCAGGAGACCTGGGAGAGTCTTGTATGCAGAGAAGAGGCGCCTCTCAGCGGCAAATGGAGGGACTCAGGTCGCGTTACATAGACCTGGAGATTGTCGAAGGTTCAGTTGAGTGTGGTGATGTCAACCGGCTCACGATTTAGAACGGCAGTCAGTCTCCATGAGACCAGAGCCGGGAGACCAAGTCTGAAGAGGCCTCGATGTTAGGAGAGACAGAGAGGGGAGAGGAAAAAGGATGAGCCTGGTATGAGTTCAGAGTCACCGCTGATTGGACAGAGGGCAGACGCGGACACAATTACAACAGAACGCCCAAGGGCCGAGAGGAGGGCGACCAGGAAGAGATGAGTACCTCTGCCCTGTTTGATGTCTGGGGGGTGGGGTGGGGGGTGCTGTGGAAGGACCACAGCAGGGCTCTGCACAAAGTATGTTCTCTGTGGGCAGAGAGTTGAGACAGAGGAGAGGGAAGGAGGAAGGAAAGGGCCCGGGAGCTCTGCCTTCTGCCCCTCCTCCACGGCCGGCGGAGAGAGTGATGCTCCTAGGAGATCTGATGGGATGGCTGCTGGTTTGTTTATTACTACATGAGCAGAAGCCCAAGAAGAATAGGTAGACGTTGTTGGCGTCAGACAGAAGCTTTGAGATCCATGAGAAGAGGGGGACGTGGTTGGTAGGAGTGTTGCTCCGTGGCAGCAAGACATTCCGTCACCGAGTCAGAAGGGGAGCTCCAGGACAGGGAAACGATCCTGTGCGTGCAGAAGCTGCGCTGGGTAAGCTCCCCGGACGGACCATCCGAAAGAGGACAGTGCTCACCTCCTTCCCAGCCTATGCTGAGGATCCTGTCTCTCTATGGCAAATGGCCCTCCATGTTTTCCCAACTGTTGGGAATCGCAGCTAAGCAATCAGTTCTTGGGAGAAGCCAAGTCACACCACGTTTTTCTGAGGGCTACCCTCAAACCAACCCCTTTAAGCATGTATGTATTTATTTCAGCGTGTGTGTGTGTGTGTGTGTGTGTGTGTGTGTGTGTGTGTGTGTGTACATGCCCCCGCATGTGTGTAGAGGTCAGAGGACGACTTGCACAAGTCCAGTTTCTCCTTCCACTGTGAGTCACGAGTTCAAACTCAAGGCACCTTTACCCTCTGAGCCACCTCAGAACTCCCGAGTAACTCTAGCCAGTTCTCTTCTTGGAAACCCTGTTTGAAACTCGGACTGGCAAAATGCCTTTTGTAGTCTCTGTCTTGACCTTCGATTGTTTAGTCAGCATTTCGGTTTCGTGATGGCGCTACGGTCTGCCGATGGCCTTGTGTCCGTCGCACCGCCGAGACCATTTCACTCTGTTGTTGCATTACATCCGCTTCAGGCATCGCAGCAAACAGAGGAGGGTTCATTTCGCGAACCACATGGGCTGAAGCATCTGAGAGAAAGACGGCGGAAGGGCTGGCGGCTGGCGCGGCGTCTCGAGTCAGAACCCGGAAGGTGGGAGGCTCTTTGAAGCCTCCCTCTCCACCTTCTTCAGCACGGCGACGAGATCCTTTCTCTGAACACTTCTAAGGAAAGGGAGGAGGGGTTCCCAGAAAATGCGGACTGCAAGAAAAGAGAAAAACCACAACTGAATCAGAGCGTCGGCGCGCGTTTCTCCTAATGCCGATGGTAAGCCTGTGGTAGTTAGGCTGCCGTGTTGCTCGGCAGAGAAGACAAGGAGGCATTTCACAGGTGTAAACGCTTCCAGACCTCAGCAGAGAGAACCACCGCCCTGGCCAGTGCCTTCCTTACTCAACAGTGGAGCCCTGAGCACCTGAGCTCAGGTGTTTTCACTGATTCAGAACTCTTCAGATGCAGGTCATCAGCAATCAAGCATCCCCCACAGAAAGCCAACGCCTGCAGACCACACGAAAGGCCAAGGCCTCTGCATCCCTTTTTCCAACCGTGCAAAAAAAACCAACTATTTTATATGCAGCTAAAAGCAAACTTCTACAACATAAACCTGTTGGGCTGACTGTAGCATAAAATGAGTCAAGGCAGAAGTCAGCTGGGAGCGGTTTTATAAGCTCTGTAAGCCTCATTGTTTGTCCCAGGCAATGCCTTCCTCACGCTGGCCTCGGATTGTCTCTTCCCTTGGCTGTTTACCCTCCATGTAGGTCCCAGGATGAGGCTATGTTTAGAGACTTGGATATTAAGAGTGGGACAGAACGTAAGGCGGAGAGCGATTGAGGAAGAATCTGGATGTCAGCCTCTGGCTTTCAGGCACATGTGTGCACACATCATGCATACAGGTGTATACTAACATTCATTCATCTCACACACACAGTGTTTTTATATGAAGAGATGGCTCAACACCAGCTGCTCTTGCAGGGGGCTTGGTTTAGGCTCTCAGCACCCACATAAGATGGCTTACAAGTGCCTATACTCCAGATGTAGGGGCTCCAACAACCCTCTTCTGGGCTCTGTGGACATCTGCACCATGTGGTCCATGTACATACACATAAAGTAAGTTTTAAAGATATATACATTATAAAACATAGAAGAGTTTCAGCGATGTAGGTGCATCAGGGTTTGAGATGTCTGCAGACATGCTGATGGATATAAGGCTGATTGCTGGAAAAGTCACTGAGAGATGTAACGGCAGGGTGATGTAATGGTACCATATAAATCAGTAGACCAACTAGGACTCTGATCAGACAGCTGACCAAATTGCTTGGAAAAAAAAAAAAGAATCATAAATGTAGACTTGTCTTGTAAGTGAACGAGATCTCCCTCCATCTCACCAATAATAAGAATAATACAGAATAAGCAAAAAACAAGATGTGAATTTCCCCTCTCTCTCTGGTAGAAAATATTTTAAAAATAATTCCAAATGTAGCATGATTCATTAAACTACAGTTTTGTAGCCAGCATGCCTGTGCCTGTGTGCGCCCGTGTGCCCTTGTGCATGCGTGTGTGTGTGTGTGTGTGTGTGTGTGTGTGTGTGTGTGTGTGTGTCAATGATAACATATCTTTCTGAATGGGTATAGATATTTCCAGGCTGTGTTCTAAACGGTATGTCAATTGGCTGTTCCTCCAGCAACATGTGACAGTTCCTCTTCCTGTTTCCTACCAGGAGCAGAAACCTTTAGATTGCAGGAGAGGACAGGCTGTCAGGCCCCTTGGAAATCCAAACACACAGACAGAGGAAGGACTATGCAAGATCCTCCTAGCGACCTCCTAGAGGTCACTACAAGACAACCACGGTTTACTGGGTTGAATTCTGGGGAAGTGTTTTTTAATAGAAATGTGCTCTAGGGCCTGAAGTGTAATTTTATTTTTAGTGCAATTAAAAAAAAATAACATCCTGACATTATTTGGTTACCTGGGGTGCTAGAAATTTTACTCTGAACTTGGCTTTTACTCCTTTGGAGTCTTTGTCACAAAGCTTTGGCTTTTTTTCTGACAGCTTCGGAATGTACAGCTCCCAACTGGAACCACCCAGACGGATGCCAAGGTTCTGGAGCTGCTGGGAATGTTGGTCTCAGTACCTCCCCTGGGCCACTCTCTCTGCATGCCTCCCTCCAACGAGTAGTCAGGTCTCCAGACCTTTCTGAGCTCACCCTTTCAGCGCAAATCCCCCTTTCTCCCTTGTCCCCGTCTCCTTCTTCCCTTCCTCCAGTATCTCTTAGCTTTCCAACTCAAAAAAGTTTGGCTCTTGTATCATCACCTCTGAGATCACAGGCACGTTGAACCACCGGTCCACGTCGTGATGGAAGCAACCTCATTGGCTGATCTTAGCTCTTTGCACCCCTGCTTTTCCTGTTGAGAGGCTTTCTGCCTAACAGAACTGCTTCACACACACACACACACACACACACACACACACACACACATCCTAATATTCTCTTTTCCGATATCACCCTGAGGCCTCGAGGTCTCTAGGGCGTGCACAAGACTGAGCTAGGCCACAGAGACGACTCTGTCACCGAGAAGACTCTCAGCAATCTGTCCTGTGAAAGAATGTCTGCAGTCGGGGGCGCACACGCAGCAGATGCGAGTCTCTGGGTGACAGCAGGTCCCAGAGCAGAGGGGACAGCAGATGGGAGAATCGGGCTGTTCTCGATGTGAGGGAAAAGTCTTGCTCCTTCGTTCTGAACTGACTGACGTCTTGGATGAGACAGCCTGAGCATCATGTCGGTCTGTGTGTGGTTTCGTGTGTACAACCCGTCTCGAACACAGTAGCTTTGTGGTTTTTCTTTTACCAAGAATCGCTTCTTTTTTCTTCCTTTTCTAAGAAAACGTTAGGGCTCTCAAACTACGGTCTTTCTTGTGAGTTCGTCGGCAGTGGGTATTGTGTGGGTACCTGTTGGTGCTAACAGCCTGGACCCAGACCAGGCGACGTGAACACCAACCATACTGACTGCAAGTTGTATCGAGCACACGACGTTGGAATGTGATATTTGGATATTTGCCAAGAAAAGCATCCGTGTGACAGCCACTCCCTGCTACTGTAAGAAATCTGCCTGTTGTCAGATGTTTTCGTTGGAGAATCTGAGACCAACCATCTCGGTGTGACAGGAAAATGGCATACGCGGACCGGTTGTCTCAGCACTCACTCCGGCCGCTTCCGGCTTCGGCGCCTGGTCCTAACGGGGTGTGTGCGGGTGGGGTGTGTTCACAAAGTTGTCACAGAGTGGAACTTGTTCTCTGTCTTTTTTTCTCCCCCACGTCTTTCCTACAGTTCATTCTTTCCAAACCTTTCTTTGGAAAAGTCTGGAATTCTGACCGCAGACAGTGAGACTGGGGACTAGGTAGCTGTGACCAGTGAACGGGAGAGTCACAGTTTTAGAATCTCTAATGTGGGAGCCCTGTTTCCTGTGACTGTTGGGGGCATCACAACACTGTTGTTGTTCTTCTTCTGGTGAAACTCTTTTTTTTTTTTTTAATTAAATGCAGTTTTTAGGCATCGGAAGTTCTCTCTGCTGACAGGTCGTGAGAAATGTCACATTATATAGCCCTCTGCATTAAGACCTCTCTCCTCATGGAGCAAAGAGAGGAGACATCGGGTCACATTTATAGCAGAAGTCTGATTGCAATCTATTAAAAGCTTGGGCAGGGAAGTCACGGAGCATGTGTGACTTCCCCGACGGGGCAGCCTCACCCCAGTGTCGCTGCCAAGGCCTACCATCTCAGTGTTGCTCTAAGATGCTGGAAAAGATGTCACCAGCTGGGTGGAGACAGGGAGTGCGGCCAATAGATGCCGAGCAACTGAGCATCCTAGAGGAAACCAAGTGGGTCCCCAAGCGTGTATGCCTATCCCAGGGAGCCTCCCACCAAAATAAAACGTAAGCGATTCAGGACCGCTACCTGAACCCCACTGTTCTCCCCAAGGAAATCTGGTCAAGGTTGAAAGCTGAGGACGTAAGGTGTGGTGGGTGACTGGACGCTGCCAGAGAAGGGTGCTACCCAGTGACTTTGCGGGCTGGGAAAACAGGGATGCGAGCCGAGAGACAATGAGACCAGCTGTCACCGGTGGCTGCTTCCTGGGGACTTTGGAAAGACTGGAGAAATGATGGAGGCTTGAACGTGAGAAGAGGCTTGGTCCTTGGGATCAGGTGACATGAGCTGAGACGTGCCAAAACCTTTGAAGTGGGTCAGAGAACAATCGAATCAAGAGTGAGGATGGAGACGGCAGGGAGGAGCCGGTGCTTAGAGCAGGGCAGAGCTTGGAGCCCTGCACAGGAGAGAAAACTGCAGAGCGGAATGGTTGCCTTAGTGAGCCTGGAAGGAGAGGAGACGCAGCAGGCCAGATAAGCTCATTTCTGGACATATGACTGAACTGAACGCAGATGAAAAAAAATTATCTTTTAATCCACAGTCTCTCAATAGGCAGACGTTCAGATCCTTTGAACGTCATCCATAAAAGCAATACGGATTTAAATTAGTATATTTGCTGGTGGAAGTTTAGATACAGACTCACGGCTGATGAGGCTACTTTAGATCAAAGATTTCCATAAAATGTACTTGGAAAATATAATACGGGGATAAAATTTTAAGCCACAGATAAGATAACACTCAGCACTAACACCACGCTTGCTGGTTTCTAAAGAATGTCATCACCACGACCCACTTCGGCAAGGACCTAGCTGGAGGCTGAGCCCCATGGTCTGCCCCTCAAGGCCTTAGAACATTCACTTTTTGCTTTCCCGCCTCTCCTAGGAACCGTTCAAACAGTCCAGGACATTCCAGCAATGGTTGGATGTGGGTGGAAGCAGGGACAAGTCTCTCTTCTTGCTTCTACGGTCGTGCTTTTCCTTACCTCGCTGAACAGCTACCCCTGTGAAACGGGCCAGCTCTTCTTCCTCTCCCTCGTTGGAGAAATGAGAATTCGTGCCTCAGCCCAGGCCTTTATACATGTCTCTGCTCTCTCTCTCTCTCTCTCTCTCTCTCTCTCTCTCTCTCTCTCTCTCTCTCTCGGTCATCTGTTCGTGTAGGCTGTTCAGAACCATGTCTGTTGACTAGAACAGCTCTCATGCCCCTCCGTATTTCCAGCTCTAAGTGGGTTGTGCCAACTTGGACAACCTAGCACCGTTTCAAAGCACACGGTACCACTTTCTCCTCCAAGCCCACCCTCCCTGTTATTGTCAGTTAGGGCACTGCCTGATTGTGGGGACCCTATCCTGTTGCCCCCACCCCAGTCCTCTTGGTTTCCGTTTCCCAACTATTCTCATGCAAATATCGCACTGAATTTCATCCCATTTGAATCCTTTTCCCCATGGCTTCATACAAGTGATATAGGTGAGTAATCTACAAAAACGCTCACTTTGCCTTTAGGAGCAGAAGCCTCTAGGTCAGGAGCGGGAAAGTCTAACATGAACATTAAGAATAGAGCGCCTCTACCAGTTCCTAAACTTGAGCCAATTCAGGGACTCGGAGCACCTCGAATGGAGGCAGAGAAGACCCCACGGAACTGCCCAAATTGTATATTATTGGTCTCTCCTCTCCCAATCTTTCTTAACACTGTACTGGAATAAAGGAAGTAATCACACACTGACCCGAGCTGACACCAATTCCAAAACATCGTGGTAACGCACCCGACATAGCAAGGCGTTACGGAAGCCATCCTGGTCAGAGCAAGGCCTTAAAGGAGTCACACCTGGCAGAGAAAGGCCCTTTTGAAGATCAAGGGGACCTCTCAAGTGTAATTCCCCTTTGTGTCTATTCCCACGGACACTGCAGGTCCACACAGCCACAGCGGTTTCCTACAGGCTAGTCAGCCCAAAGTATCTGCAACTTTTATAGTCCCTGCATGAGAACTTCCCCAGCTACAGTTACTGTAGTTACTAACGACTGTAACTACTGAAGTTAACAGTTACTAACTACAGTTAGCTGTAGACCCCTCAAAGTGCCCTTCCCTCCTTCCAGCCTTCTTAACTTCAGATCCTCAGCCAGTACTCTCCCCCGAAATACTGTCCCCAGATGCTGCACATTTCTCTTCTTACATTTTGCTTGTGCTCACGCTTCCCCTGTGCCTGGTATTTCTTTTTGACTCTCTTATTTGAATTTCCGTGGTGCCTGTTTTTAGCACAAATATACCATGTTTCCTTGTAAAATATTTTTTTCCTTCACTGTATCATGTAACAACCAGGGAGATGACCAAAATGTGTGGACAGATTAATTCCCCAGTGTTGGGGCAGAAGAGGGTGTCTTTCTATGGATGGGCTGCTAACAGTCTTCATAAACAAGAGATTGTCTTGTTTATACCTTTCTTCAGAGTCGGCGTTCCTTAAATCTGCTTAAGGTGAAATGAGTGTTTTCTGTTTAAGGAAATCATGCGGGAGACAGAGAAATATGAAATGTTCACTTTGTTTAACATATAAGTCTATTTCACGACAGGTGGCCTTTTCGAAATGCACAAATAAAACAAAATTGCTTGGCTCAGACCTATCAGAGAAGGAATCCAAGCCAGGTGGCGGGGGCCAGGAGCAGATGGGCAATATTTACTTAGAGCTCCATATTTTTTTCTTGCTTAGTGTCCCACTGATTAAATACCTTCCTTCGGATATCAAATAAATCCCCCCACCATGTCTTTGAATAGACTTTTTATTACAAAGGTATATTCCTCCACCCAGTTTCTCCTTTTTCCAAAGTCAAGGGTAGGAAAACCATATGGTGCCCATAGACTGTGGAGTCTGGGCTAGCTTAAACATTCCAAGTCTCCTTCCAGACTTTTCTTTGAAGTTTCCAAATTTCACAGTCAAGATTAAAATAGCGTAAAGATTAAATTGAAACTAGTATGAGTTCCAGGAATTTTTTTTTCTATACCAAATAAGGAGGTTTAAACCCTGACGGTCTATGTGAACTTGGTACAGTCGAGGCAGATCTTCACAATGAACTTCTCCAGCCTCTGCAACCCTGTGCACCAGGCAGTCTAGAAAGTCCAGCGCCACTTAAGTCTTCGGGAAGCATTGTGATTTTCAAATACAGCACTGGCCCCTGACGGCCTTTGAATTCTTCTCTCTCTTCGGCTTGGGCGCTATGGCTCTGATGTTTGTTTACTTCCTGTTGCTCAGATTGCTCTATTTATGCTTCCTCCAGCAAACATCTGTGCTGTTCATAGGGAGAAGACAAGCGCCCCCTCTCGCTTGAGGCAATTGGATACACAACATTAGCCCCTTGTATTTTCAGCACGTCTTAAATGCTTAGCAAGTGCCTATCACTGTCCAGATATAGGATCAGTGGTATACGATGCTATTTCTTGGTGTCGTCCAAGATGTGTAAGGGTTGAGCTAACTCTGAACCCCTCGTTTCAACTCTTGGGGCACCCCAGACTACCTCCTCCAAGGAGTTTCTACCACGGGGTCAGACATGTCGACAGTGGACTCGGATAGAAGAGGAACTCTAAGACCTACTAGGAAAGGCACATCTTCAAAGGAAGTAGAGGTTTCCAGCGAGAGTTGTTAAGCCCTTGAAAAGGTTTATGGAGAAAGCTGTGGTCTCCCCTTTCCTAGAAGAGCTGAAGTCAACACAAGGGCACTCACTCCACGGTGACTGAGTGTTGGCTTCTGTTGAGGCGGGTTGGAGCCTTTGCAGCTCCGCTTACCTGCCTGGCTTGTTTGCCTTGCTACATATTCCAGTGCGCAGAGGTCGGTTTGTGACTTATAAGAAATAATAAGCCAGATATCATTTTTTAAAAAAACTTTTCTTGACTCCTTAGTTCTTAAACTAAAAGAACCTGTTTTGCATTCTGCCTTTCATGACATTCAAATTAGCTTTCATATGTTTCACCTGCCACCGGTAGCTCAGCGTACATTTGAGAGAGACGCATGTCTCAAGCTATAAGGAAGGTTTATCTTCTTCCTGGAAGATGGTGTGTGTGTGTGTGTGTGTGTGTGTGTGTGTGTGTGTGTACACGTGTGTGTGTGTGTTCATGTGTGTTTGGGTGTGGGGTGTGTGTGTGTGTGTGTGTGTGTGTATTTGTTCTTCCTTACACAAAAGCAACGCTCTGTTATTCACGTAACTTGCTAATTTGACAATGTATCTCGAGATAGGATGCCCCGTTTCTTGATTCATGGTTGGTATGTTTTCCTAGTATCTCACTATTGAGAGATACCATGTTGTATCAGTTAACTATTCCATAATATAGTGGCTTCCGCAACAGCTGTTTTTATTACTTCCTAGTCCTGTGGGTCAGCTATTTGGATTGGGGTCAGCCAGTGGTTTTTTTGCCTGCCTTGCCAGAATTCACTTCTGTGGATATAGTCAGAAGGCTGTGTAACTCCTACAGCCTCGTTCCCCGGTTGCTGGGAGATTCTTACAGCATCTGCCGTCCATTCTCTCAGTAAGTTCATGTGGAATGCTTCCCACGGGCCAAGAAACGAAAAGATGCTGTACCCCAATGAGGAGGTACTGAGAGAGCTTCCATCTTCGCCTTACATCTGCAAACATCTCATTAGTAAAAATAGAGCTAACCTCAGAGTCAGAGGAGAAGGGAATACAGGATGAGCAATTCCTTGGAAGTTGTTCCATAACTGCCCAGCACGCCAGGTACAGTTAACTAGCTCCTGTCTGTGCGCACCTAGCTATTTCTTGGTGTTGCAAATACTGCTCCGTAGATAGCTCTGTCCATAATTTGGTTTATCCGCGAGCATGAACGATCACCAGAATGGGAGTGCTGGGTTAAAGAGCAAATACTTTCCAAGTTCTCTATCCACTCTATTTTCATGGTGGTGTTGTTCTGGCTATTTTAAGCCTGTTTTCTGCCACTGCTTTAAGCACGTTGAAACTGTGAAAATAGTTTAACGTGAATTAATGATAAACTTATATTTAGGATATATGTGTGTGTGCTACATGCATATGCAGAGGCCAGAGGAAGATGTTGTGGGTGTCTCTGTCAGTCTTCACCTTATCCTTTAAGGTATGGTCTCCTGCTGAACCAGAAGCTCAATCACTGTCTTAGCCAGGCTCACTGGCTATTGAGCTTGTAGAATGTGCCTGTCTTTGCTCCTCAATACTGGAGTCACAGGCAGGTATAGCTAGCTGCACCCTGATTTTATGTGGGGGGCTGAGGATTTGAACACAGGTCCTCTTACTCACTGAGACCTCTCCCCAGCTCCAAACTTACCAAAAAGATGACATGTATAAGTCAAGTGCTTCTGAATAAACTCTCTTGTAAAAATTAAAGAAGTAGATCTCATATATCAGTGCTTTATGTCTCGTTCATGTTGTTCATCCCAAATCTGTGGAGAAAAGGACCACTGCTGTGAAGTTTGAGTTAATTTTAAACAAGCCTTAATACTGGCCAGTAATGGTGGACACTGGCCAGGACCATGTGGAGGTCCCCACTTGGGGTTTCCTCAAATGGCCCCGAGTTGTAATTTGTAGGGTTTATAAAGGGAGATCCCACAGGCTATTTGTGTCCCACCTGGTCCAATCAGGGGCGAGCATATACCCTGACATATTTTCTGCCTGGATATCTCCTGGCTCTGTGTGTCCTGGCTGAGTATTTCCCACCTTCTGCCTGGGTTATCTCCCGCCTACACCCAATCAGGGGCAAGCATGTATCTTTTGTCACTGGATTAATTAAGTTTGCTTAGGGGATTTTCATTTCTGTTCTAGACTTAAAACATGTTGCCATCGAGGCATTTAAGTTGCATATTGTATCTACTTAATTTTGAAAACAATTCAATGAGTTGAAGGTATAATTGGCTCCACTGTGTATGTGTGTGTGTGTGCACGTGTGTGTGCATGCATGTGTGTGTGTACATTTATAATTGTGTGCATGCATTGCGCATGCATGTGTGTATGTACATGTGTGTGCATGAGTTTGTGTGTGTGCACAAGTGTGTGTTTAAAGGCTTAATATTTCCATGACCTGCCCCAGCTAATCTGTTATAGCCAGGACATATAAACAAACTGACAAAACTTCTCCTTAATGGAATCTCATTAATGGAAACTTAAGTTTTGTATCTGGCTCAGCATCAGATGTTGGTCTGCTGGACTTGCTCATTGGCACATTTGCACATTACCGCTAGTCCCACGTGACTGTTCCTCAAGAGACTGTCTTTTAAAAATTGAACATAGTTTACTTCTGACTTCTGACTCCTGGAGGACACCCTAGAGTTTTGTTTTGAGTGTCCTCGTGTCTGTTAGGTCTCGGGCTGTCCAGATATCTAGAGACGAGCTCAACCTGGACTCTAGGAGGATTTCTAGCAGTTAGATAAAAGCCAGCATTCCTTGGGAACTTGTAAAACCAGTTCCCACCTGCCAAAAAGAGCCCTTTCCCTTACCTCTGGCATGGTTTAATTGACACATACCCGTGGCTGTGCTGTCGTATCAAGGTCTGTGTGTTCCCAGGGTCCCCCGGGTCCCTATTCACAAGTTACTTGTTACACATTCAGAAGTCCAGGTAGCGTGCGAGCCCTTCTCATCACCTCCTCTGCCCTAAACTCCCTCCAGTTCGCAGGCTCTCTTCCACTCGGCTACTCCTCTCTCTCTCTTTATCTCTTGCTATCGTCTACGATCTCGCTTTTCTCTGATCTTCTGCTATTCTCTCCCTTCTCTCGCAGAAAGCCGGGGCCATGTCCAATCTGCTCCTGTTCCTCTCTGCTCTCCCTCAACATTCACAATGCAAACCTTAATGGTACAACGGTACCGTGACCTCCCACACAGGGTCTGAGATGAGACTTCGTCTCCCGATCTCTGTCGGCAGTAAATCTCGAGAGAGGAATTCTGTCCGAGCCCATGCGCTTGCTTTTGGCCTTCAGGGAGGAGGAGTTGTTTTTAAACAAAACCTTGTCCTGGCCCTCCTGCAGCAGACATGGAAAGCACAGTTTTCTCCTTTCTTTAACTCACTCTCTGATTTTCACAGGCACTTGGTCCCAGCAAAGTGGGCCCCATGTACAAACCGCCCACTCCCTGAAGCGTGATTGATTCGCAAAGCTGCTCTGCTCAAGGGCAGCCTGTTTTCCTGAGCCTGGATGTTGACAGGTCCTACATGCACAGATTTTAAAACAGGTCGCTCGTCCAGGCTGCAGGCTGTGGGCCAAGATGCTGGTTCTTGAGGGAGAAGAGAGGGAAAAGGACCCAGTTTGGGGAGCCGAGGAAACCATAGGGATCTGGACCTAGAAGAAAATAAAGGCAGCTCAGGAAGTACCCACTCCTTACTGCAGAGCCGCTTGCTGGTTGTTTGGTACCAAGAAAGCTCTGGCCCTGGCGGGAGTGCAAATGGAAGACGAAGATAGGGACGTACTGGCAGAGCCTGCGCAAATAGGCGCGAGTCCCGTTTGACTAGGAATCTCCAAACATCAAAGGCAGGCATACATTTAGAAAGAAACCCGAGACGGAATCAAAGTAGCTATGATGGGAGTTTGGAAACCCAGCCAAGCGATGACACCATAAACAGGAAGAGGCACGGATCGGATCGTGTCTTCGCTTGTCCGTCGCATGGCATCTCCTCACAGTGTCTCTTATGCCCGTAGAGCCAACATTAGTATCAACTCCCGAAATGATGGGGCTTCAAAGTAACTTTAGAAACCATTTTGTCCAGGTCTCATTATGTCCTACGCAGCTCAACGGAGGCTCAGGCGGTTTGGTTACGCGGTCTCGGGTGTTTTCTCGAGGCGCACCCAGGTTCGGGATCCCAGTGAAGTTAGCTTTGCACACTTGCGCTGTCGGTATCCGGACGGTTAAGTGAGTGGGTATGCTGTGGGTTTGGTGCCCTTAAAGGCCCATGTCGAAGGCTTGGTAGCCAGCCTGTGTTATTGGGGAATACTTGGAGAGTGTTAGGTCATTGGGGATATGTCCTTGAATAGGATATTGGGACCCCAATGCATCCTCTCCATTTTCTTACTTCCTGGTCACCATGGGTGAACAGACTTCCGATGCTACGATCCCAAAGAAATGGACCAAGCACCTCTGATCCAAAATAAACTCTCCCTCCTACTAAGTTGATTTATCTCTGGTATTTATCACAGTGTTAGAAAGCTGACTAACAGACTAAATACATTAGTTTCTTTTCTTTCTTTCTGGTTTTCGTTATGCAGCCCTGGCTAACCTAGAACTCACAGAGATCCAGCTGCCTCCGCCTCCAGAGTCCTGGGATTAAAAGCTCTTACACCACACTTGGCCTTGAACGTCCGGTATAATGAAACTTATCTCAAAGCCATCTATCTGTGACAGCACGTGTGATCGTGTGTGTAATTCAGTCGCATCTCGGTCATCATTCACCCTAGGTGTATCTTCGGAGGCGGTGGGTGGATGGAAGTCTGGGAGAATGAGATGACCAGGGTCTTTGGAGAGACTTTCAGGATCCCTACTGAGTTTCAAGGCATCCTGGTCGTACTGCAGAACGTCTTAAATGTCAGCATTGAGTGAACACGCGGGGGCTTCTCTTACAATGATGTGCTGTGTGCTTCCTGTGTAAGTAGGAAAGAAAATTCCGCATGAAGCCGACAGCAGTCTTTTATAGTCAGCTGGGTATTCGTGTCGCCGAGGGGCCAAAAATCGTGAAGAAAGAACAGTTCTTGCCTCCCACGGTGCTTCTCCTCTGTGGCATGCCTGCTCTTGTGCAAGCATCACAGAAGATACCCAGACTGTCCAGGCACACCTGCAGCGAGCTCCACAGCCTCGCAGGAACACCATCCCATGGCCTCGTTAGCCTGGAACTGTCATCCTACCTAGAAGGATGAGGACACATTTTCGTGAGTCCCTTCAAAAATACACTTGACAGAATTCATTGTCCCAAATCAATTTTGACACTCAACAAACGTGTCTGGAACCTTACTTTCCTCTACAAGGTGCAAAGGGTCAGGTAATATACCATCCCTTTGGGGATAGGAATACTATCCTACCTGCCACAGAGAACACTTTAGAAGCCCATTTGTTGGTGTCTTCAGTGGCGCCTCCTCTTTGGTTTCCTGTGTCATAAAGAAAAACCTGCATGGAGCTAAACACAGGATCGCAACGCGATGTGGGTTTGGTTCCACGGTTTGGTGTGAGGAGTTCTGTACCTCTAACTCTAAGAATACCGGTAGTGGTATCTGCCTACATTCTAAGAATTTCAGGAGGTGAGGTTTCTACAGAACGAAATCACCCAACCTATCTGTGAGGCTTTCTGCAGGGTGAAGGCAAAAATAAACTCAAACAAACAAAACAGGAAGACTCTGAAAACAGTAAGGTGTGTGTTTCTCCGACATGGAGGGTCCTTGAGAGCTGGGGGCAGTTCCACCTGCTTCAAAGGTGTGTGTGTGGTATGGAGGAGTGTGTGTGTGTGTGTATGTGTGTGTGTGTGTGTAGTGTGGAGGTGTGTTTGTGTGTGTGTAGTGTGTGTGTGTGTCTATGTGTGTGTGTGTAGTGTGGAGGTGTGTTTGTATGTGTGTGTGTAGTGTGTATGTGTGTGTGTCTATGTGTGTGTGTATAGTGTAGAAGTGTGTGTTTGTAGTGTGGAGGTGTATATGTGCATGTGTATGTGTGTGTGTGTATGTATGTGTGTGTGTGTATGTGTGTAGTGTGTATGTGTGTGTAGTGTGGAGGTGTATGTGTGTAGTGTGGAGGTGTGTGTGTATGTGTGTGTAGTGTGGTGTGTGTGTGTATGTGTGTGTAGTGTGGTGTGTGTGTGTATGTGTATGTGTGTGTATGTGTGTAGTGTGTATGTGTGTGTAGTGTGGAGGTGTGTGTGTGTAGTGTGGAGGTGTGTTTGTATGTGTATGTGTACATGTGTGTGTGCATGTGCGTGTGTATGTGTGTGTGTAGTGTGGAGGTGTGTGTGTGTGTGTGTGTGTGTGTGTGTGTAGTGTGTGTGTATGTGTGTGTGTAGTGTGGTGAGTATGAGTGTGTGGATGATTTGCTTTGTTTGATCTTCTGTCAGAGCGCAGTTTCCTGGTTTGGCCGTGTCTTTATGCCTTCCTGTGGCACCCCAGTTCCCTCCTTCAACCTGCAGCTACTTTGCTGAGCTATGAAGGCAAACATAACTTTCTTACAAAATAAAGAGCAAAGGACCTAAAAAGCTCAAGTGCAGTTTGTCTTTGAAACGATATTATAACAATATCAAACACATCGAAGTTTCCCATGGGGACAATCCCACCCTTGCCCGAGGAAGACAGCTCTGTCTAACCTAAGGCTTTGGCTGGTTTAGTATTTCTTCTCTACCCTTCCACCCACTTTGCCAACAAAAGCATGCTTTCTCTGGCTGTATACCTCGCCTCTCCATATCTCACTAATAGTGGTTTTCGTTTGCATTTAAAATATTTGCCGGTGATTTGACAAAGGTAAGGATAGGAGATTGAATATTACATTATCTTATAAAAGGTTTTCCTTCTGTTCTTCCTACTCCCCTCCCTCCCTCCCGTCCTCCCTCCCTCCTTCCCTCTCCCTTCCTTCTCTCTGTGATAGTCTTCCTGATTTACTACCTGTGAAGACACAAAAACCCAACTGTAGACGTGTCTGACGCCTCCAGATGTCATTCCACTAAACAAGCTGCCACCCCTGGGATCTTACTTCTGAAAACCCGGTGGTTGGCATGGTTGGCATTGGCAGCAGGGCAACCACAACAGAAGGTGACAGAAAGAACCACCTTGTGAGCTCTCGAGTCACACCAGATCCTAAAATCCTCTCTAGCAGGAAGACCATTTCCCTCCACTCAGAAGGCAGAGCTGGAAGACTCTGAGAAGCTTGTGGTTGGCTGAGAATGCCCAGCTCAGTAGGGGGCAGCTGAGAAGACCAGGGCAGGGAGGCTGGCTTCTGCCAGGAAGGACTCTGAAGGGCAGGTTCTAGTCCTTTTAGCATCCTCAGGAGGCCTCAGGCCCTTAAGTACATGTTGGAATCTGTTCCAACCAATGAGGGTTTGGCCACCCTGTGTCAACAAGCCACCGTTCTCTGACTGTGTTTCAGGGAAAGGCGATTTTTCTCTCGCCCGTACATAAGTCATCCTATTCTCTGCTCTAAGAAATCATAAGATGGGCAGCAGATCATTTGGAGAGATTTTGCCACTTCTGGTGGTTAAATGCAGTCAGAGGCGTAGGATCTCAATGCTAAAACACTGACATTTCTTATACATATTTATAATTCTTAAGGCAAAGAAAAGGGTGGTGCAAAATTGAGACGCCAGAAATGCAAGACATTCGAGCCAGAGAACCCACACAGCGAGGATGCTCGCAGCTGTGGGAGCCTTGGGTGGTTCTCAGCCTTGGCCTTCACGGTAGGCTTCTTTTAAAATTAAAAAATATTTAAAATTTTTAATTTATCTTTAACTAACAAATAAAAATCGTGTATAGAGGCTTTCCCATTCCATCCCACGTGGTGAAGGGCCGCGCCGTTCCCCCTTGCTGCCTGAGTTAACTGAGCATATTAACTGCACGCAGTGAATATCTCTCATTAATTTTCCATACACTCCCTCGGCTTTGATCTTCCCGTCTCAAAGCCAAGAAGACCATCCAGGGAGAGAAATGATCACACTGTGTGTCCTTTTCCCCAGTGTAGGCAGCACGGCCCCAAAAAGGTGCCTTTTAGTCAAGAAACCCCTTTGGGTAACCCAGTGACTAAATAACACAACCAGACTCCTCCACCCCTTCATCAATGTTTAATTAGTATCGATTCTTTGCTTAGCTTCTTCTCATTTCAGAACCTTCACAGACGAACTTTCTCCATAAATGATCCTTTTAAAGCATATATTTGAAACATCTTTAAGCCTCAGGGAGCAGTTTTTAAACAAGTCGTGCATTGATTTCCTCTGACTCCGACATATCTCTAGAGTGATTTTCCTGAAACATTCTTTGGTTCACTGAACACAAAAAACAAACCCTGTCCTGGGTTGGTCAAGGTTATAGGGATCCAGGTAATACGGCATTTTCCCCCCAAGCATTTTCGGTTTCACTAGAGGATATTAGATACCCCAACAAATAGACCAAAGAGAAAATTGCACGGTGCCGATTCTTGCCTACCTGTGAGCCGGTTAAATTACAGTTTTATTGAATGCTAACGAACTCTCACGGCTCTCCCGCGTAGAATTTTAAAAGGCCTTTGCTTTCTGGGGTTATAATTATGGTGACTGAGTTTTTCCATACCAAAAATTAAGAGCCATTGACTGACAAAGGGTTCTTGTGCCACTTTGTAGGCGTGAGACCACCCATCGCTGGGCTTTGTAGAGCGGGCGTTTTCGGGCAGGCCCCGTAAAAGTAGAGATTCGTTACATCGGCACGTTCTTTTTAGACTTTTCATTAAAAGCCTATAATGCAAACAGTATTTTATTGTGTATCTGAATCAACACGTTATAGCCTAAAGCACTGTTTTGTAGCCTTAAGGTATGTGTTAGCCTATTCATAAAAAAATAAAATAAAGCATAGGACTGTGTGGAACAGTAATACCCGCCATTATCCAGGTGGGGTAAAAAAGGTCCCAAGTGGTCTGCTCCAGGCCTTTAATTTTCCTTTTGAAGATAAAAGTTCCTTATTTCACTTTCAAGGTTCAAGGTTCTTTGAGCCTTGCACGTGAGTGCCACTGAGGCGTGCCAGATGTGAGCAGTTGTGAACTGTTGTTCTTGAAGGGAGGGGAAGGAATGACTTTTCCCTCCGTATTTGTCTCTCCACTGCGGTCATCTGTGGCTTCTACACAGACGTGTAATTGTTCAGATCATCAGGGTCATGCAGATGGATACTGGCCAGGTTGGCTATAGTCCAGGCAGGAGCTCTTGAACTGGGGGGGATACAATGAGCTGGTGTTGATGGCTTAAAGATGCTTAGACCACGCCTGCTTGACCAAACAGTAAGTGACTTACCCAAAGCCACACTGAGTCTCGGTGAGCAAGCCATGCTGACTGGCATGGGTCCCCTTACCCATACTGTGAGGTTGTCCTCTGCCCCAGATCAAAGTTAGCGACAGCCCCGCAGTTCCATTATGTCCTTCTAAATCCCGTGTTTGACGGTTGGACCAACCTACTGCCAGTGGAAAATAAATCGGAAACTTTGGAGAGCTGATATCTTCAGCCAGTGACTTCTTCAGTGAGGTGTCTTCAAGGGGGCCAGGGATTTCCAAGGGGGACTCCCAGCTAGGTGGAAGATGGGCTCCAGGAACATCTCAAGGATACAATGCTTCCTTCTGTCCTGGGACCACCCCTTGAAACCAGACGTGTATCACAGTACATAGGGCTGAGCGTATACCTTGCTGATCTGAGTGCACTTTCCAAATGTATTCCTTCCATTTAAACATAAGCAGGTGTTGTTCCAGAGTGATGGTTCAGTGGTTAGGGTGTTCCCTGCTCTTCTGCAGCACTGGAGTTCAGCCCATCAGTCAGCTAACAACTGCCTGCGCATGGGAACACATGTGTGTGCCATAACATGCGTGTGGAATTCGAGGACAACCTGTGGCAGTCAGTTCTCGCCTTCTGCCATTTTTACTTTGAGGCATTTAAGTATTTCCAATCGGTCGAAGATTAATCACGTACAATAGCAAGCTAAACGGACCCGCTGTTCTGTTCTTCTCAAACGTGTTTTGCTGGCCTGGTATCGTATTTGCCGGGAGCATTTCAGTCTGCACATAATGCATCCGAAACCTCTAGGATGTATCCTGAACCCTGGACCAACTTTTAGTTCCTCAGCAAGGGTTGCTCGTGTGTGGTACCGGTACCCACAGCGAAGAGAGTTCACCAGAAAGCCGACCTGAGATGCTTCCACAGAGTGGGTGGCATTTCACATATTCAAGAAGCACATTTTCATTTGAGGAGGGAGAGGAGGTTGGTGACATTGTTGAATACAGATAGTCTGTTCTTGAGAAGCCTGGGACTTCACACACAAACACAATTCTGGTTAGAACATGGAACGTGGTTGAAGGTAGGTCTGTCATAGCAGACCAAGCTGATTTACAATGACTAAGACGCAGGCAGAGGTGTTTCCTTTTGCTTGCTTGGGCAGCCAGGTGGCTTCAGGGCCTGGGGATAGTCTTCTGGGGTGCAGCCTTCAGAAAGAAGGGAGACTCCTCCCTTACAGAGAGGAGTCTTTGTCTATAGAAATAAGATGTAGACTCTGATCAGTGGTGTCTCAAAAACCCGTCTCTGTGTGCTGTGTGGGGCACGCCCATGCCCTGGACATTCTAACCTAATTAATTTGGGTGGGGGAGATGTGAATTGTACCTCAAAAACTTATTTTCCAAATAGAGAAGGGACTGGTTTCATATCGCTAAATCATGGCATGAAATCATTGATGAAGTTTTGCATTCCAAACCAGTTACTTATCTGCTTATAATCCTGATGACGTAACTGCTAATTTGGAAATTATTATGAGGAGTGGAATTAACACTCTTACACTTGATTTCTTTTAAGGTGGATGGTGGGAAATAGCACCTTTTCATACATTATCCTGGGAGAAAACATCTGTTCCTTGGTCCAGCTCTACAGTAAGACTGACCCATGGTGGTGAGAGTCAGGCTGAACGAGACAACAGACCCCCGACTTAACCTGCAATCCAGTTAGTCCTCAGGTTAATGAAGGCGGAGGAGGTGTTCTGACTAGTTCAACATTCTGTCTCATCTCAGATATCCAGTAGACCTCTTCTCAGTGATAGATCTTTATAGAACTTAAATACTACAAAGTGTACTTGGTTCCCAAACTGTACTCAAAGCATCTTTTATCAATGTATAAGATCTTTGATGGTCCCACCAAGTTGCAGGGCCTTTATGAAGAACATCAGGCATCCTAGAAATGGCTGTTGAGAAAGCCAGGAAGAACAGATTTGTGTCTCAGCAGAAAGAAGGATGTCAGTAGGAAAGACATGAGGCACGGAACGGCTTCCTGGGATCACCTTTGTAACTGCTAGCCAACCACCCTGGGTATGCACACCCTGTGAACAATAGAAATCTCTTAAATCAAAACCAGGCCATGTCTAGAATTAGTCCAGCTAATAAAAATTACATTACCTGGATGTTTCTGAAAGCAGACTGTGCTCTTCTGTTTGTCTTTGCTCTTTATCTCATAAAAAATAAACAATGGCTCGGGCGTCGCTCTGCGGAATCTGGTCCTGCCCTGAAAGCTAGGGTGGTTTTTCTGAAGGCAAGCTCCACCTGGCCCCACAAGTAGGGCTGGCGTTCACACTAGGAGAACTCCAACAGAGGTAAATAAACACACCCAGAAGTGTCTGGGCAGTTCTCTACCTATGTGATCAGACGTTTAGGTGAATGTGAAGGACAGGACAATTAACAACGGTGAGTGGAAGATGCTATCGATCGGCAACAATAGCAAAAAGAATCCCAAGAGCATTGTCTGTTAATGTTTCATTCTGAAATGATCTGCCTTAGCCAAAAGCCAGACGCTGAGAAACTGACTAGGGCTGTATCTCAGGCATGATGCACTGGGACAGAGCCTGTGTGAGAGCTGGCT
>JAMJFZ010004223.1:2807500-2822500 GCA_026225945.1 Cricetomys ansorgei
GTGAGCAATAAAACCGGGGAGCCGGTGCAGAATGAGCCAATGAAGCTGGTTTTATGGTCTGGTTTATGGTACGGATCTCCCTGGGAGAGCGGTGTTTGCACAACCACTCCTTGTTTCAGACCGTTCAGTGTACAGGGCAGCTGTAGTAGCTGCGCCCCTTCCTGGCACCCACATACGGGCATCCCTGATCTCAAGGGGGCAGTGTGTGTTCTCCCAGAGTCCCTCAACACAGGCCAGGTTAGGACATACTTTACCCACCAAGGTTAGGAACTCGTGTTCCCTGCCGTCAGATGGTGGTGACTGTGTGCGGCTCGTTTGTTTTTTCTGCATGTGAGTGATGTTGCTGGGCTGTCTCTGACACCATGCCAGGAATCTTTGTAGTGTCTCGATCACATGAGTCAGCTGGTGGCCAGTCACCTTGTTAATCTGGACATACACCTTGACGAATCTCCTCCTGCTGCAGGCTGTAGTTGATAGGTGTCGGTATGACATAGCGCCCAACTTCAGCCATGCAATGGAACGACTCCAGAGTTCCAAAAGATCCTCAAGCCCAAGCTACAGACCAAACAGTTTGCCATTCTCCCCAGGCATATGGCCCAGAACCTACTAAATGATCTCATAGTTCATCCTGGGTATAACGGCTGTCCAGGAGAGAAGTTGAGGGACCAAGCAGGGTAGGAGGGAAAGGATCAAATCAGAAGTCAGAGAGCAAAGCCCAGGGCTGGCCAGGTCTGCAGGAGCAGGGAGCACCTCCCTACTCCCTACACACCAGCAGCTGCTGGGTGTACCCAGGAAAAGCGTCACCAATCGCCTACCCCTTGCCCCTGACTCAGAATCCAGGTTGTGCCTGGAGGAAGAATCTACAGGAACGCCGTGTAGAATCTTCCACGTGCACATGATCTTCTGAAACATTGCAGGAACTACTTCCTAGCCGAGGACCCCTAAGTTAGGGTTCACTTTAGTTCTTACCAATTCTGGTTTCTCTTAAAAACAACAACAACAGCAACAGGTTTATCATGGAGATTCGGGAAGGGGCGCGAAGGCGAGAGTATGTCAGGCATTCTGCAAATGGCAGCTTATAGCAAGCATAATAATAATAGCAGCTAAAGTAATAACAGCATAGTAATAAAAACAGAAGAAATTCACACTTCCGTTTCAGTAAAAATTCCCCACTCTTCTCAATTATTCCCACTGTCCCACAAGGCAGCGATTCTGGGACACTGGTTTAGGAGGGGCAGCTTTTTCTTTGTTTGTTTTCGAGACAAGTTTTCTCTGTTGTCACTCTGGCTGCCCTGGAACTCACTCTGGAGAACAGGGTGGCCTCGAACTCACAGAGATCCGCCTGCCTCTGCCTCCCCAGTGCTGGGACGAAAGGCGTGCGCCGGCACCTCCCTCCCTGCACAGAGGACAGCTGTTTAAAATTTTAAAAAAGCCCGGCACACATCTGTTATCTCTCCCTGGTGATTCTGAGATGCTGGAGACCATGTTTACAGGCAAGGACCACAGAGGCAGAGGGACCTCAGGGCTGAGCAGGCCGTTTTTTTTTTTTTTTTTATAGCTGAAGGAGCTTCACCCCCTTCTACTATTTGCTCTTTGCTTAATGGTTTCTCTTTCTAATGACTGCAGTCATGGGTCCCACCTCAGCCTGACAAGGAGGGGTGGGGGATGGGGGGTATATGAGAAGGACTGGGGACAGCAGCCACCCAGTAAGGTAATTTTAACAAGGTCCCACCTTTCATTTACAAGTCAAACTGAGATGGATTCTAAAAGTGGCATCTTCTAAATTAGTAACCTCAGTAGGGAGGTGACAGCGTTGGCACTTCTGAGTATAGAGGCAGAAATGAGCTGTCCTCTCCCTTTCCTGCTCAGGCGCCTGAAAGCCCCACTGGAACGGCACCTTCTCGGCTCCTTGTTGTCGGAGGATGTGAAAAAGTCCCTCGGGTAGCAATGAATCAGAGGGACCGCTCCTTGACATATGTCTACCGGGTGCTGTGAGAATGTTGGTTTGCAGGAGCCCACAGACCTCTGGGTGGATTGACTGCTCAATTCTTTTTTGCCTATCATAAGGAAAAGAGTGTGTCTGCCCATAGCTACAGCGGGAATACTGGTAGTTCAGAGTCAAGGAACCCTGTCCCTGGTAGGGGGCAAGGAGTGCTATTGGAGAGACACTCACACAACAGTGTAGCTTCAATCCTCACTGCAACTCCAGGCTGAGTTCCCATCAAGGACAGCCCCTTGCTGGAACCGCTCTTGTTGCTGTGGTGGGCCTGGGAAAGTAGAAAACACCATGGAGACTAAGCCTGGGGTGCAGTGGCTAGACAGCTCCTCCTCCTCCTCCTCCTCCTCCTCCTCCTCCTCCTCCTCCTCTGCCTCCTCCTCCTCCTCCAGGATCAGTGTGACCATGGGAGACCCTGTAGAGCACTGAACCCTTTATTTCCCACTTCACAAAGGGGCAGGAACATTCCTACCATGGTTTCTGCCTAAGAACAGGAATTCCTAGCAACACCAAGAGCTTCTCCCGATGAGGGGATTTTAACCTCTCTCTTCCCTGCTCTCTTAGCTCTTTGACTAGAGATAGATTCAGAAAGCAACTTTACCTGGTGATATTTATCTTCGTATTATCAAGGTTCGTTTTTCATGGCGTGTCTAAGGTTCCTAAAATATCTGCTAGATCTTTGCTGGTCTTGGAAAGAAAAACAGAAAGAAGAACAGGAAAGTGCCCAAATAATAGCACTGACTTGCATGTACTTACTTAACCGGGGCCTGCAGACTTTTGTGAATGAATAAGATTTCATCCCAGCACCATTTTGACACATGCCAGGACGCAGAAATCTCAGTGAGAACGGAAACAGGAAGCTACTTGGTTGGTCAACCACACCATAAGGAAAACAAGAACTACCATCTCCTTCACACTGTGAGCTCCCTTATCGGCTCTGCACCACCCAGGTGTTCCCTCAGCTTCACAAGAGCCCTTACCTGGGATCCAGGGGCTGTGGTTGTTCCTCACCCTAGAAGTGAGCTACACCTGACTTGAAGAGACTCTGTTGACTCAAGTTCTTCAGCCCACCCAAAGATCACCCTTGATATTCACCTGGGACCTGTGCTGAAGCAGTGAGGGGCCTTCACCCCTCTCCCCCTCCCCCACACCTACCTCCTGCATCCCATCATCATGTGCTTTCCATGGATTAGAACCTGAACAGGCTCTCCCTGTTTCCAGGAGAAAGCATGGAAGGGCTTTCTGCTTGTTCCGGGCATAGTCCGCAGCAAACAAGCAACCTGAGATCCAGGAGGGACCTAGGCTGCCATTTTGAAAGCCGGGGTACTCTGTGAATCTGAGAACCTGGAGATGCTGCCAAACCACAGCAGCCTGTGTATGGTACACGGTGCTCTCTGTGCTCTTCTGCTCATATCTTGAGAACTCGTTTCTATAGTCTTACCCCTGCTTCAGAACCTCCCATTGGTACCGATAGACTCTCAGGAGTCTCTCCCACTCTCCTGCAAAACCTTTGTGTGTTAAGGGCTGGAAAGTAAGCAGAGCAGCCACAGGCATCCATGCTGGGCTTCAGGAAGTCTGCTCAGAGACTACCAAACAGCTCAAGAGTGGAAGCAGAGAACAAGCTACAGTAACCCTTCTGCTGCATTTTAAGATTATTTTACAACTGTGTTGACGCTTTTCCATTTTAATTGAATCAAACCCCATGACTCTCATGATCCCGAAATCCTCTATAAATTCTCTGCAACTGGCTCCACCCACCCCTGCCCTCTAAAATCCTCTTCTCTGCCCAGCCTGGGAACCTGCCCTTTAAATTTGACATGGCTGGGATTTTAATCGCTCCTCAAAGGCACAGTGACAATTTCACAACAAAGCGTGTGCGGGGGCTGAGGGGGGGAGTTTGTTTTCTGCTCTGATTAAGAGAGCAACTGTTCTCTCCTCATCCCCCAGGGCCAACTCTTGGCACCAGGCTGGGGAGACCTCGAACTTAGTGTTGCAACATCCATTAGATGCAATGGGTCTGGGGCCCTTAAAGGTGAACTGCAGCTGTTCGAAGAAAACGCTAAAATCTTGTTTTAGGAGATTCTCAGCCCTCGTTCTTATAGTCTTTCCATTCTGGCGGAGACACCAGGAAGCTTTACTTTCCCAGGATCTCAGGCAGGTAATTGTTTTCCCAAACAGACTTTAATCTGATGGAAATGGACATTCTTGACTCTGAGAACCTTCGCCCACGTCCTTAAACTGTTTGTCTCTACCTTGCTCGTTGGAGGCTTGATTGCAGAATTGTCCCTCCTCCCAGGCACATTTCCAACTCTGGTTATACTGTGGGATCCTTGTCATCTCTCAGTGGCACTTACAGGCCTTCGGTCTTTCTGCATCGTGGAACACCTTCCTGTCTCGTGGCTGGCCACGGCCAGGCGGTGGCCAGTCTTCTGAGGATCTCGATTGGGCCACACTGCTTATCCAACGCCCTCATGTATCCATCTATCTTTATGTGGACACGTGTTTTGCCTGCATGTATGTAACTGTATTCTGTGCATGTCTGGTGTCTCGGAGGCCAGAAACCCTGAGACTGGAGTCACAGACTGCTGTGAGCTGCCATGTTTGTGCCCGGAACTAAACCAAGGTCCTATCCAAGGATCAGCAAGGGCTCCTAACCACTGAGACAGCTTTCCCTCCAGCCTACTCAGAGCCAGTTTTAAACAAAGTAGTGTTACTGAAGTTAGCGGCAGAACCTATGCCCCAGCAGCTCAAACAAGCCAGGTTTAGCCACCTGCCCCCAACAAGCCCATCGATAGAAACAAACAAACAAACAAACAATGTTTTGTTTGTTTTTTCATTATTGGCCATAGTGAGAAGAGAAACAAAGAAATCTGGTGACCTCTTAAAGCCTGTCACCCAGCCCTAGCATGAGAGTAAACTTTAAATAGAATGCATGACACGTGCATAATTAAATAGTCCCAGTCAGTGTGGTCCCATTCATCCTCCTTTAGTATCTCTTGCAAGCTGGCCTGATAAGTTACTGGCATCATGTACAAGTCTTGCTTCCTTATAAGAGACTAGTTCCCTCTCGGCCAGGTTTCAGGCTCCTCCATCTTGCAGTACATTCCTGGGGGAGATTCCAGTTCCCTAGGACACCTTGTTTCCATGGTCCCAGATAGCCAAAGTGAGGGGGGGGGGGAATCATCCCTTCCAGACATGGCGGCTATGGTAGCTTCAACTGCATCTAGCTAATAGTTTCTCCCTCAGCCAAGCTGCTGTGGCTCCTCTTCTCTGATCGGCTTATCACAAGGGTTCTTGCTTGGGGTGTTGTTCGCTCGCTGGGACTATGCATTTAGGGAAGCGACCGATGACCGCTGGGGATCATCTTTTCCTGGTGCGCATACCTTATGCTCCTGGGGTGGCTGCCTTGGTGATCTCTTCCTGGGAGAATGTGTGGTTGAGTTGATTCTTCAACCTGAAGATGTGACAACTACAGGGAGAACTTCCCCAGCACCTTCCCTAGTTACTGCCATGAATCTCACAGATGGCTTAGAAACAAACAGAGCCCTAACTCCACCAAGGGGTCCCCAAGACCCTCATTACGTTCTTCTTGCCCCAGATTTGGGGTTCTGTGTTTTCTGAGGGTCCCTAAAAATGTTAAAGCCAAAACATTTGAAGGGGGAAAAAGTTTATCTTTCTAAAATGTCACTTTTATGCATCAACAAATACTAACCTGCCGATACTTGTGCTATAGGTTCCCTGACACTGGAGAAGTTAGCAGTCGATTTAAAACACAGGCAAAGATTCCAGTCAAAGGCCGCCAGTCACCATTAAATACGGGGGTGCAGGCTGGGGAATGATTTTAGTGGGTTTCTCAGTGGTTCGTGAGCTGGAAGCTTGCTCTCTGGAGTGACAGGGTGAAGGGGAAGGGGTGGAGGCTTAGGAAATGGTGATTAAGCCATTGGAAGCACTGCCCTTTAAATGAAGGTCTCCAGGAGTGAGCGAGTGCTCATGAGCGTGGGTTGCTATTAAAACAGCAAGACTGGACTCTCTCTGGTCTCTGACTCCCTCCTTTGCTGTGTGATCTTTTCCTCTCATGTGTGCCACCACCAATACAATGCCACCCACCATACACCCCTCACCGGAAGCCAAACCGAAGAAGATACCCAATCGTGGACTTTTAACCCGAAACCTCTTTTCTTTAAGAGTGTCCATTTTGGGATAGTTCATCATAGCAGCAGAAACTGTTAATGCAGAGGGCTATGGTGGTAAGTGCCCAGCTGACCCAAGAGGGACAGCACCACTAATATTTGGTACCCGAGCTTCTGAAGAGTGAACTATGTTACACCTTACACAATGACTCAAAGACCACCCCACGTGATGGCCTTCGGAAGACGTCTCATAGGTAAAAATGGCACGCATTAGTGTTTCAAATGGGTGTGTTGTGTGATTCAAAGAAGAATTCCACAAAAACCACCCTGTGAGTGCAAATAACAGAGATGCACCGAGAGGGGACCACAGATCCTCTTTCGGGTGCTCATGATGAACGCACCAATGTTCCCATTCTTCAGCTGAGTGTCAGGAAAGAAAAGCCCTGAGAGGAAACCCAGCCTCCTGCAGAAGAGCAGGGAGGTTAAAAACAAAAGCAGCCCCAGACATCCAGACACGCGCCTTTGAGAAGCACCGCTTTGTCTGTTTCTAAGTGAGCTGCAATTTTGGCTTCATGGCCTTGACCTGGTCCCTTAGCATTTGGTAAATAATTCCCGACCTAGGAAATAAGGAGCCCGATTCCTAGCTACAGAATGACGTATCTCTTCTAGGCATCCATGTATTCTCTATAAAATGGCAATCAAAATAATCCTTATTTCACAGACTTACATGACCATACATAAACTACAAGAATTATAGGACTGTATGTGAATACATATCCATATGCATATATGGATACAGTCACACATAATATTAGTAAATAAATAGTACATCTTTTGAGAATGAAATGGCATACCTCTATGCTGGAAAAATTCGTAAGTATAAAGTACTTAGCCTGATAATAGTAGAGAATTTATGAATCACCCCAAACCAAATAAAGGATTCTGTTATCCAAGAGGAAACCCCTTTCTGTGATAAAATTCCGTGTTTTATGTTTCCCTTGAAAGGAACTTCCATCCACACTTAATCAGAGTCAGCGTTCTGTGGTAAGTGGGCCTCCATGGTCACAGTTCCCTAAGATGTCCACGCTCATGCCTGTCAAGAATATGAAAGATGCCAGGCGGTGGTGGCGCTCACCTTTAGTCCCAGCACTCGGGAGGCAGAGGCAGGTAGATCTCTGTGAGTTCAAGGCCAGCCTGGTATGAAGATACAGAGTGAGTTCCAGGACAGCCAGAGCCACAACAGAGAAACTGTCTCGAAAAACAAAGACAAGCAAACAAGCAAGAAAGAAAAATAAAAGATGAGACAAAGCCGGGTACAAATAAGAGGTCATATCCGACCGTTATAACTCTTGGTGAGGAAGTTGGGTTTACAGTAATGGGGAAAACGATGACACGGTCAGATACCAACGCCTTCCTAAGCTCAGCTCCACACCAGGGATAAGTCATCATTCTGCCCTTGTGCAGAGTAAAAACAAACCTTTCTCTTTCGCTTTGTTTGCCTATATTTAGAGCGGCCAGGATAGGAGAGCGACTGCACCAGTCTTAAAAGGCACTTCCTCCATCCGTTTTCTGTGCTCTGCTCTGGGTCTCATGACTATCGCTTTTTAAACGCTTTTTAAGTTCGTTTTTATGTTAGTTTAAACGTCCTCTTCGAAAGCGCCAGGGGAGAACGTTCTTAGCTCCACTAAGAACACAAACATGTGAAACAAATAACAGCCAAGATGTTCAGGTAGAGTTGGTGTTTTCTGGCAGGGCTCTATTCAAACAGTGAGCCTGGGGAAAATACACCCTGAAAACAGATTTTTTTTTCTTCTTCATCTTCACCGTTAGAATCTCTTTCTGGAATAAAACAAAGAAGTTGACAGGTCATAATGTTTGTGTTAGAGTCTTCTGTTCTTCTCCGCGGTTACTCCAGAGTAGGCAGTGTAATGCCGTTGTTGCTGTGTTTCAGTTCTTAACCGCTGTTCGTAGGCACCCTGTGCAGAGCCGGTGGGAATGCAGGTTTCCACTGTGTGTCACAATGGCCTCTTCTTCTCTGTGCATACCCATTGTGTGCATTCGCCCATAATAGAGTGTAGTAGTAAGCTTTTGGGACAGCTCAGCAAGGAGACATGGAGGCATATTTCAGAGACGTAAACTCTGCCAGACCTCAGCAGAGGGAACCACCGTCCTGGCCAGCGCCATACCCGATCGACAGTGGAACCCTGAGCATCTGAGCTCGGGTGTATTTATTCTTTCAGAACTCCTCTGGTGGTCTACTGATAGCACCTGCAGATCATAAGCAATCAACTTCCCCCACTTAAACCCAGCACCTGCAGACAACACAAGACGCCAAGATCTAGGCAGACCCTCCTCACCCAACGGCGCGTAAAACAATATATTTAAACAGAACTAAAATTAAACGTCCACAATGGCGTACTGACTACCTTGTTTGAGCAGCTGTGGCCACTAATCACTCTGATAATCAGGTCTGTGGTAAAAGCAAGAGGAAAAGCTCACACGATCCTCACCTGGGGTTCCAGCCACTACTCTGTGCCCCCTGAAAAGCTACCAGTGATCCTGGAAGGTGCTAGAAAGAATATATAAGGAGTGGAAAGTTAACTTGAAGGGGGACTCCGTCATGGGATGAGACTGTGCTGTTTGGGGGTCACCCGTGCTCCTATAAGTAACCCCCCCACCCACGATCTGTAAGAGTAAACGCGTCGGCTTGCCGGTGTGGGCTTTGGCTGAATGCTGCTTTGGCTTGCCGTCAGCCCTACTTGGGGTGAACGATGTCTATTCGTGTCTCCCCCAGAAAAAGCTCACGTAACGTAGCGCCAGAGGGGCGAAGGTCGACTGTGAGAGGGGTTGAATCCTGACTAGAGACCTGCTCGTTCACCCAGGGCATCGATGTTTTCCTGCTTTCCAGACCTTTCCTGGTTTGAATTTGGTCATTGGCAGCCACTGCTTCCTATTCTGATCCTTTGTTCCTCAAAGATCCAAGGTGGGAAAACAGACTTTGATTAAAATGCAAGACTTATCTCACGAGCTTTTCGGGGCCAAGTCTGTGTCCTTCTTGCTCAATAAACAGCCGACTCAAGAAGCAATTGCCTGCACTGCTGCTCTGCCCACCTTTACAACTGCTCTCTGGAAATACGTTCCTTCACTGGGATTTTGCCCTAGGGGCCTTGGTAAGCCCGATATGCACCGCATTTTGGGAGTCAGCTTGAATAATCCGTACCTTCTACTAGATATTAAGTCAAGCACATATCACAGTGGGCATTACATCATTCTCTCACAAAGACGTCTGTATCTGCTATGACATGAAGCGTGCAGAATCGACCCGCTTTCTCTGAGAGGCTCTCCCATTTCACGTCACACTGTGTGTGGCAAGGCTGTTTTGTAGATTCACTTAATACTTACATCTCTCTTAGCTTCTCATCTCTTACAAGTGCCCTGTACTTGCAAGCCCCCTGGATCCCGCCAGGCCATCGGCCCCCTGAGCACTCTTATCAAACTTGATCTGAATGAATCAGAGTCGTCGAACCTCTTTACCTCCAGAAGTGAATTCGCCTTCATTCGCTCCGTGCTAGCAGAATTGAAGGGTTGGCGCGTGGAAATGTATCAAATCTCTTCATTTTATAGAAGGTTAAAAGGTCAGATCGTCGAAGTAAAGGCTTGGGGTCTCTTCTTTGAAACCATTAAGCTGGTTCAAGGCTGAAACTTGGAAAGTTTGCAGTACACTCTGACATTGCCAGATGAGAGAAACACAGCGCACATGGCTTGTGAGCACTTAGGCAGAGCAATACCCAGCAAAGACTTATGCCTCGTTCAGTATAGAATGAAAGGCTATTACCATGAGAAAACTCTATTCAAACTTAGTTTATAGTATCCCACCAGCATAATTTCAAATGTGAATCTGCTTCCAGTCTTCTAAAAGTGTCTGTTTACTAAGAATCTCTAGTGAAAGCTTGTCTTCTCAGAGTATTTGGCAGAAGGCCTCACCTTGGTGTAATTACCTATTTGGTAATTGGCAGCCAGTTGCCAACACAGCAGGAGGAAGACGCGTGTGCGTGTGAGCTCAGACCAGCAGTGAGCAGCCGGTTAATGTACTCATTGGCTCATTGTTTACATCCTGCTTGTGATTCACACACTCTCAGAAGTGCAGGCTGAGCATCCACCTCTGAAATTCTTGGGATTTCTGCATATTCTGCATATTCATAATTCCATATCTTGGGTACTTGACCCAATTCTGAAGATGAAATTCATTTTGGTTCCATACGCAGCTCACACATATGCCCTGAAGGTACTCTCGTGTGTTGACTGTGACCCATTCCGTGAGGTCAGTACTAGTGGTGTCATGTTGATGTTTAAATGCTTTTGGATTTAGGGCTTTTCAGATCTGAAGTCTTCACACACTCAGCCTGTACTAGGGAATAACAGTTTTAAAGGTTGTACATGACCCCCAAATTTGCATACTTGGTTATAAAGAGAAACGGAGAAGGTAAATATGGGAAGAGGATGAAATGGGAAAACTCTAACATGCGACCAACCTATTGGCCCTGGGTCATGAAGATTTAGGGACTCCCAGTGTCAGCTGAGGATTCCTTCTGAGCTCATGCTGGGGCTGGGGCTTTCTTCCTGAATGACCGAATTGAAAACATCAAGGCCAATTAAAAACTGGTGTCCTGGTTATTAATCGCTAATGTTGAGCATTTGCTATATCCAGGACACTGGTCAGAGTTCACTGGTATATCCCATGTAAAACTGAAGTTCCCAGAAGCTGCCTTGTCTGCATGGTGTTAGTTTAATGATGCATTCACTAAATATTAAATATATTAATTTATTAATAAAACAAATAAGCAATGTATTTAAAAATAGATATATTAAACACATTTATCATTATGAAAGTTAATGAAGTACTGGCCACAGGCGTTCACTGCTTTGAGCGAGTTGTGGAGGCTCACGTCTTTAATCCCAGCACTCAGGAGGCAGTTTGAGGCCAGCCTGGTCTACAGAGTGAGTTCCGGGACAGCCAGTCCTACACAGAGAAACCCTGTCTCAAAAAAAAAAAAAAATTCAAGCCGCATTAACACTATCTTGGTGGTGTCTGTCGGTGTCTATACCTTAAAGAAAATAGAAATAGAATAGACTATTTTATTTTCGTGTAATTTAGGAAACAAGACTGAATGGTTTCTGATAGACCAAGTTGTACCAGTACGCTACAATCTTTTACCCTCAGTTTAGGGAAGGAGAAAGGAAAGATAGAAATCTTCACTGCTTTTACAAGCAGCCTTAATACAGAAAGAGAGAAAGGTAGAAGTCTTCACAGCCTCTTTTTTAGGCTGTACTAAGCTCGAATCTCTCCAACCTTTGTTCTCACACTAACAACAGCAACCCAACTAAGGAACCACCAACCAACCCCCACCCCAACTCTTCAGAGCTTTTATGCCCTAAGCCAAAAGTTCCCATCAACCCATGCAGCTTGCAATCCCAAAGACAAGCTACAGGTGCCAGAACGACTGCACCCAACCAAATGATAGCCACCTGCATCAAGCATTCCAATTCCAACTCGTAAACAACTCCACCACAGCTGGGGTGGGAACGCGAACCTCTAATGACTAGTCAGTTAAACCAAAAAGCTTTTCTTAGCATAAAAATTCCAAGTGTTCCTCTACACCAAATAGAAACTTTCCTGTGATGAGTCAATTAGAAAATGGTCATTACTAGACATTGTTTACCTGCCTGTAGACCTGAGGAGTGTCCTTGTTAGATGAAGGGTCAGGGACTAGAGACAGGCAGTGTGTATTTAATATTGTTAGAGCAATCAGCAACTTTTATTGAGGACAGTTAATTCTCCAGAATAAAGACTAATACACTAAGTGCTAAATATGTAAGACTAAATATGTAATTGTTGCTCAGCTGTCCAGGGTGACTGACCATTTGGCTTTGATTGCAGGATAGAATGTGCAGTCACCATTGGTCAGTAGTGTTCCCCTTCACACCTCAAATCCCTGGCATTTCAGGAGGATTTGGGATTTACCTGAAGGCAAGAGAACTTGTAGAAGTGTATCCTGCAGAGGCAAGCTTTACTAATAAATTGAGCGGGCTTCATTTTCCCACTGTTGGAAACAGATCAGAAACTTTAGTGCATTAGAAAATGTAAGCTACATGAAAAAAAATCTTCTGGATTTGGGGCTCTTGGTGCCAGTTATGGGTGACTATAAGTCAGATATAACTCTCGGTACAGAGTTGGCATCTCTAGTAGGATTGTAGCCAGTGGCAGCAGTGACCTGTAACCATAAAAATGCACCCTCTAGGGCTCCCATATCAGCTTGTGGTGTGGGAGTCAGGCCCAGTATTAAAAGGGAATCAACTGTCCACGGCTCAAGAGGATTTAACTGTTCTAGCAATGCAGGGTAAAAAGGACACATGGGCACCCTTGACAAGTCTCGGATAGGCCCTTCTGCTCTTCAGCATAGTTACTTACCCATCCCATCCATGTGAAAACAATCCTATTGTCAAAAACCCCAGAGAAGGAATTCTGATACTCCAACAGCTTTTACCTTGAGAAATGATATTTCGTAGCAAGTCTGTCCGTAAGAAGAGAAGAGAAGCATGTCTTTGAAAGGAAGATTATGTATTTGAGCTAGATAGGTAGCTAGATAGGATGGATGGATAGATGGGTGGGTGGATGGGTGGGTGATGGATGGGTGGGTGGATGGGTGGATAGACTGGTGGGTGGATGGATGGACTGATGGGTAGGTGGATGGATGGATGGGTGGGTAGGTAGATGGATGGATGAGTGGGTGGATGGGTGGATAGACTGGTGGGTGGATGGATAGGTAGGTGGATGGATGGATGGGTGGATGGGTGGGTGGATAGATGGACTGATGGGTAGGTGGATGGATGGATGGGTGGGTAGGTAGATGGATGGATGTGTGGGTGGATAGATGGACTGATGGGTAGGTGGATGGATGGATGGGTGGGTGTAAATGGATTGGATTAGATAGTGGACAAAGGGAGGGTGGAAGGGAGAGAGTAGATGGCCGTGAGAACCAGCTGAACACTTTTCAATGTGACATATTTATTGTGGCATTACACCACAGAGAAGCCCCTAAACGCCATTCAAAAGTTTCCCTCACAGTCCCCTCACTCAGGCTTTCCACATCCCACCGCTGTGACACCGCGTTACATTTCCATATCCAAATCTGTGGCTGTCAGTCTCCCCAGTGTGAGAAGGCAAGGGTTATGTCTTATCCTTCAGTGTAGTCTCAACACGGGGCCCACTGTGCAGCACTTGGTAAAGGCCCCCTAGCAAGAAGGACAGAAGGGGAGAAAGCAGGAGGGAAGAAAGAGCAAAGCCTCACAGAAGATACTGCCGTCGTGGATGACGCATACTGCTAACATGAATACAGCTCCTGTGACCCGAAGGCTATCACGTGGGCCCCACCTGCTGCGCTGGACTACAGGGTGCCCACTCGGTCACTTTCACTAGTGTGTATTATTTAAACGCCTTCATTTGCCGGGGTTTCTTTATCATCAGGATGTGTATTATTATCCCACACTCTCAGAAGACCCTGGCCGCTCACCTCAGCCAGAATAACTTCTATACTACATCCCAAAGTACAAACCCTCCCATCTTTCAAATCTCACCCCTTGGTTCCTCCTCTTCCACAGTATATCCTTTCCTCAACTCCAGTGAGGTCTTTCTCCTCCTGATGTCCCTCTCTTCACCGTTAACTATCTTTGTCTGGGACCCTGCACATGTATAAAGTCCTGAAGACTTTCAATGTCTTCCCGGCTCTGAAGACATTCTTCCCAGGAAGACAGACAGCCAACAGCTCCTGATGCTGAAGGCAAGGCTTAGTGTCCCAGGGCCTGCAGGTCTGACTATCACCAAATGAAGGTTTTGTTGTTGTTTCAAGACAGGGTTTCTCTGCTGTAACTCTGGCTGTCCTGGAACTCACTCTGTAGACCAGGCTGGCCTCGAACTCAGAGATCCGCCTGCTTCTGCCTCTGGAGTGCTGGGATTAAAGGCCTGCGCCACCACCATCCGGCAAACAAATGAGGGTTTAAGAAGGACTCGATGGACTTGTTCTAGCGTCCAGAGCACAGCTTTAAAGTGTTTTGGTGCAAGACTTCTGTGTGGAGCACTGACTTCAACACCATGTTGGACCATTTCGAGTAGTATCTATTTTAAACAATTCCAGGTAGGTTCTTCATGTCATGGATGTTCCCTTGGGCTTGAAGTTTTTATATCTTCCTCCTCTAGCTTGTAAGTCCTTGAGAACAAAGTCTTGACTTTGTCACCTGCTCCATATCTGGGCATTCAGTCCATTCATTCAGTAATGAATTATTATCTTGTCATTCAGTACATGGCTTTTGGGCAGATGAACATAAAATGTCTGGGCTCTTCACCTAAACCCGCACAGTTTTGGAATCGACACCAACTGGGGCGACAGACACACATAGAGAAAATCTGGGGCCCAGTGGGGCGTGTGCTCTAATGGAGACACACCAGCAGTTCCTTAGAAAACCAGTGACTTTATTTTAAATATCTACATCAAAGATATCATAGACAGCTGAAAAAGGAAGCAGGCTTAGACTCGGTAAGGGTCTCTGTAGGATAGCAATTCTAGGCTGTAAACATCTGGGAAGAAGAAGGTGATAGCAATTCTAGGCTGTAAACATCTGGGAAGAAGAAGGTGATAGCAATTCTAGGCTGTAAACATCTGGGAAGAAGAAGGTGATAGCAATTCTAGGCTGTAAACATCTGGGAAGAAGAAGGTGATAGCAATTCTAGGCTGTAAACATCTGGGAAGAAGAAGGTGATAGCAATTCTAGGCTGTAAACATCTGGGAAGAAGGAGGTGAAGGTTGTTTTCTTCACACG